>CM076268.1:4645000-5062500 GCA_038380795.1 Pyrocephalus nanus
AGTGATTCCCTAATTTTCGCTTTGGAACTGTTACTGCTATTTCGCGGAACTATTGGGTCCATTCATTTATCTTTGCTGTTTTTCATTCTGGTAGTAGATGTTGATCCCTTTTCTGAAATTGCTGCTCCTTTCTCTCCCTTTAATAGGCTTTTTTTACTGAAAAATACATGCACGAGCATCCAGAAGATCACGACAAGATTGAGAAGCTGAAGGATCTCATCGCTTGGCAGGTAAAAACTTTGAAGTCAGGTTGGTCAGAGCCAACTGCTGTGGAAAGACAGTTCAGTGTCACTTTGAGAAAATCCAGACCTTAAACTCCTCACCCTGCATTCACTTCTTTGCCATTTAAATCCATCTTGGAATTTGAGCTAAAGTGCATCTTTTCAAATCTGCCATCATTTCTCATTTGATAAAACTACAAGGAACAAACATGGTCAGCTTCCTTATCTTTAATTCCTTTTTTTTTTTTAATGACCAGAATACAATGAAAATCTCCCATCTATATCAAATGAAAAAACATTTTTCAGGGCATACAAGAGACAATTCCAGTTTTGTTCCACTGGACATTGTCAAGTGGTCTCAGGATAATTTATGATAAGTAAAAAAATACCAATATGGTTTGAAAATATTTTTCTCCCACAGAAGAAGAAAGTGAATCATTGTCTTTTTATATTCAATTTAGTCTTTAAACAAAGGGAATAATTTACATTCCTGTAGGTTTCAATCTTAGAGGTGATAGAACCAAAGCTACAGAATTCAAAAATAAAGTACCCTCTGAAGGCCATAAAACTATCAGTGAATAAAAACTCTTTTGGTCTGGGAAAAAAAAAAAAAAGGCATTTAATAATTTTTTTTTTTTTTTGTGAGCTTTTACAGAAGATTAGATTTTTATAGGCTTTAAGTTTTATAGAGGAAAATAATTTGGTCCCAGAAGACTGACTTGGTGTCAGCTCTCTGAGAGTGAAACTTCAAATGAATTTACAAACACACTTTTCCTCAGCAAAGACTCACTGTGGTGGCATTTGTGTATGAAAATAATATTGCAGTCTGGAAATACATATGGCAGCTAATCACATTGTATTTGAATTATCCAGTGCTTTAAAATACATGGCTTCCCATCAGCCTTGTAGTTGCAAACAATAGGAAACAGAAAAACAGGGAGAAGGGATCGAAAATCATTTTTATATCTGAAATTTCTCGTCACTATAAAAGCCCTTTCAGCACTTTTAAATGTTTCATATACATTTGGGGTATCCTCAAATTCAGACTTCCTCTCACATCATTTCAGTTTTCAGCACTGAAATGGTTGGATTTGGCTCCCAAGCCTTGGCTGGTGTTGGGAGAGGGAGGTGTGAGGAAGCTTTGGGAGGGAGGCAGGGGCTGAATTCATCAGGGGCTGACAGTGATTGAAAGCAAAAATGAGTTTTCATTTTTCACTAATGTGGGGCTTGGAGTTTGTAATCACACCGAGATTTGCTCAGTGCTGTATAAATCAATCTGGAGATATGAAATAGTGGGAGCCTGACAATCCCATTATCAGCTGACCACTTAAATTTAATTTTTTACTGTGCCCTTACCTCTTTCTCCATCGAGCTGTGGAATTCATGCTCTTCAGGATATGATCCTTTTATAATTCCTGTGAACTTTTAATGCACATTTTGGTTCTGTCTATTATTAATCCATATAAATACCTTTAGGAAAGCAAAGTCCATTTTCATCCCCCTTAGTGCTTTTCCAGCTTAGGAAAAACTGTTCCCATGCAACTGCACCGTGTCAAGCTGATCTTTTATTTTAACATGAGGATAATGAAATGATTGATTGAAATTAAGGTAGTGAAATGAATGATTGATGACATTTAGCTAATGTATTTACAGCACAGCAAAACATAAAAATACCATGGCACATAAAAATCTTGTGCTGCTTCTGCAGAGCTGGAAGAACTGCTGCATACCAAAAACGTTTTAATGATCATATTTTATGATATTTCATATTATGGAAGATTGTCTTTTAAGATTCATTTAATAATTCAAATCAATATAGGTTTTTCATTCTTTTCAGCCAAGCAGATCAAGGTTTTTTTTTCAGAAAAGGAAAAATAATCAGAGAATAATTTGAAGTTGCAGTGGAACTTGATAAAATTTTAAAATCAACAAAGGGTAAAGTTATGAAATAAGTAAGTGCTGTCTTGAGCTGGTTTTCTCTCTCATTCACCTCATTCATTTCTAGCTCTGCTACTTCCATAACTTTATAATTCACCTCTCCAAAGGTGAGGGACACCCTGGATGGTCTTTTGAAATGGAGCCATAAGCAAGCCCAGCCCTTGCTCCAGAGTGAAGAAAATTGGCCATACCATGAATGTGGCAAAATAATCTCTCTGTCTCCATTGAAGATTCATGTTGGTTCAAAATTCCATGTCACTTGTCTCCACATTTCCCTGTGTCAGTGCCTGGACAGGAGATGTTGGGAGAATTCTGAAGCAGGGAGAAGGGGGTGAAGCAGAAATGGTAAAAAAGTCAGAAGGTTCTTCCTGCACTTGATAATTGTTTCAAGGACTAAGTAGTTGTGGACAGGGAGACCAAATATCCCAACTCAGCAGGCTCACAGCTGCTCTGTAGCAAAGATATGGGTAGTTTATTAAATTCAGGTTCTCTTAAGGAATAGATTTTCTTCTTCTCTTTCTTCTTCTGCTTTGGCTTCTTCTGCTGCTGCTTTTTCTTCATCTTCCTCATCTTCTTCAGCTTCATCTCCTACGTCATCATTGTCGTCTCCTTCTCCTTCATCTCCTTCTCCTCTTTTCTCCTTGATCTACTTCTTCTCTCTTCTCCTTTCTTCTACATTTTTTTCCTCCTCCAAATATTGTCATTTACTTCATGTTGCTTGATTTTCCAAATTGGAGGTGGCTCACTCCTGGGACAGGCTCCTGATATCCTTTTCTCCTCATAAAAGTGATCTCAGAGCTGAAACTTCAGACCCCACCCGGGCTTCACCTTGGTAATTCTATTTTTTTAAAAAAAGATTCTGTTTAAAAAGTCAACAGGTTCTTTGAAATAAATGAGCCACTTATCACTCCAACACCAGAGGGTCACAGTGTGGCCTGATAATTATGAAAATTTAGAAATTCTTTTACTTATTCAGAGCAAGGGAACTTTCTGAATTTATTGGGTTTTTTTATTGGGTTCAAATCCACATGGCTGTAAATAAAGTGACTACATTAAAAAAAAAAAGTAATAATTTTTACTTCCCTTTGTAGTCCATTTAAATAGTGCCAAATCCCAGAGAATCATCTTGATAAGATTTCTTGAGTTTGTTCATCTGTAATTCATCTGTGTATTTATTATTCTCCTTACTAATAAAGCTATTCCCTCTGATTGCTGCTCAGTCGTATTAGAAAAATCTGGGTTTAATCAGTATTATGATTTAATTATGAATTATTAAGGAGAAGCCTCTTAGCTTGATTGCTGCAGAGAATATCTAAGTTAGAATCAGAGCACTGTGTGGGCTGGAATGGACCTGGAAGAGGAAATTTTTTCCTGAGCTGGAGGTAGAAAACTCTACTGGTGTGTCTGCACAGCTGTGGGAATGAAAATATCTCCCTTAAAACATTTCCAAAGGTCAGCTACACCTCCACACTTTGAACTAATTATATAATCCTGGGCTGGCGTGGATATTTTGTGACAGAAGCCTTGAAGATAAAGGATTATTTTCAGTTACAGAAGAGAATGAATGTAATTTTTTTCCTCTTCTGTTTTTTTCCCCTAGAAAATAAAATAATTTTTCTAGGGAGAACTGTATAGATAGAAAACTGTATGTTTTATTAATCAGTGTTGCTCTGCAATATAGATCTGGCCAAGGATGTAGCTCATCTGCAGGTTTAGAAGTAGCTTTTATTAAAGAAAACTTACAGTATTTTCCTCTTTAAGGTTTTATTCTCATGAAACTGGGAAGGGATTTGATTTCATTGACCCAATGTGAGACTCATCATTCCTCGATTTGCCATTTTATGGTATAGAATGTGTAGGAGGTTGGGAATAGGACACCAAAGGAGAGTTTGGGCTCTCTGGTAAATCCAGGTGGGCCTCCAACATGGGATTTCTGGGCAGAACTAGGAGTGTATTACATTTAAAGGACTTTGGTTAACAGAGAAGATGGGAAATCATGAATTACAGATTTTTAGATCTTTTTTTTACCGTATTGTGTCTCATACAATGAATGATGATGATTACTATGAACATAATATAATCCTTCTTATTGTCATTTTAATGTTGTGTTTATTTTAATATTCTTATCTTTATGGCTGTCATTAGTATAATTCTTTTTTTAAAATTTTTACCGTTGTTATTGCTATTATTATTGCAATTATCACGACTTCAGTTATTGTTCCATGAGATCTTTTATTGCCATGTGAGAGTCCTGCCCTGACTCTTCCCTTGGGAGGGGCTGGGCAGGGTGAAGCAGCCAAACTCTGCATTCCAGATCCCATTCCTGGCAGAAGGCATCCGGCTCCACGGGGAGAAGGTGACAGAGGCCTTGAGGCCGTTCCATGAGAGGATGGAGGCTTGTTTCAGGCAGCTGAAGGACAAGGTGGAGAAGCAGTACGGGGTCCGTGCTGTGGTAAGAACCTCCTGACTTTATCCTCTCTTAATGTGGAATTGCTTTAAATTGCAGCCTGTTGTGTGTTCCTGTGTCACAACTCCCACTGGTTAAAAAAGCCACTTAGATAAAGCATTGTCTGCTTGTTCTCAGTGGTCATCAACTTAGGAAATACTGAGATATGGGATAAGAGGTGTAGAAAAAGCTTTGGTGCTTCCATTTCTGAGCATGGGAACAATTTCTAAATTGCCTGACTCTGTTCCTGAAAAGTCAAGGTAATTCTTCAATTTTGAAGGATTTGGGTTACAAAAACACATTAAAAAATTGCCACTTAACGTGATTCCTCTAGAGCTGAATGTCACCTTTCCATAGATGTGATTCCCTTAGGGATGGGAGCACTGTACAATCAGTGTGTCCTCTGGCATCACCCTAAATGTGGGCAGGCATTAAACAGTAACTCCTACTTAATGAGCTTTAGAAGGACTCAAATTCATGCTTTTCTCACTGCAACAAACTGTTTTGAGTTGCTGCTTCATCTTCAAGGTACAGCCTCTTTCTGCAACTCCCTGACAGGAGGGTGGAGCCAGGGGGGTGTCGGGCTCTGCTCCCAGGGAACAAGGGACAGGATGAGAGGAAAGGGCCTCAAGCTGTGCCAGGGGAGGGTCAGGTTGGACATCAGGAGGAATTTGTTCCTGAAAAGGTTGTCAGGCACTGGAAGGGGCTGCCCAGGGAGGTTTGGAGTCCCCAGCCCTGGAGGTGTCCCAGGAAGGACTGGATGTGTCACTCAGTGCTCTGGGCTGGGTGACAAGGTGGGGATTGGGCACAGATTGGACTTGATCTTAGAGATCTTTTCCAACCTTAATTATTGTGATTCTTTCCATAGCAATGGCAGCTTTTTTAATGGGAACACTGAGATCATACAAGGAACATGCCAGCCTTCCTGCTACCCTTGCAACTGGTGCTCCATTCGTGGTCCTTCAAATCCCATCTGAAATATTTAGGAAAATGTTCAAATGGTCATTTATTCCCTAGGAGAACAGGAATAATCGACATTAATGATAGTTACGTGTCAGTCACTTCAATAATATAATATCCATTTACATCATGAGGGAGATGACTGGAAAGTCATACACAGGTGGTGTTATCTCTAATTTCACTCAACCCACAGGAAGAATTGTCAGCATTGATGGAGTTTTATCGCTTCTGTCTTCCTTGTACAAAGCCAATTTACCAGTAGTTGACAGGGTGGAAAATATACCTGTAATTAAACAGCATGAGATTCTTATTTGTTGACTGAAAGAGTTCAATTATTTTATGCATATATCAGTTATTAATGGCTAACAAAGCTTGGATAAATATTCAGAACTCTGAAATTGTCTGAAACAAACCCTAAACTTTCAGGTCTTTTTTTCTAAACCCAGATGTCACTCTGTAAATTGGCTCTCCTGACATTTTTGACATCAAGTTTCTCTTAGTGTGTTTTTGGGGTTTTGGTTTTTTTTTTAAACTCTGTTTCACTTAAATATATTGACAGGGCAGTTGATTGCAGAGATGGATTAAAAAATATTTGTAGAAAGCTCCTTTTTCAAGAGCATATGTAAAAAAGCATTTAAAAACCATTGAAGTAAAGGAATTATGAATGTGCTGAGTTGGAAGGGACCCACAAGGATCATCGAGTCCAACTCCTGGCCTTGCACAGGCCCATCCCCAGGAGTCACACCCCGTGCCTGAGAGTATTCTTGAATTAATGGAATATGCTAAAAATTCCCCGTGTGCCCACGAGGACCTAAATATTTCTTTCCTCGTCCTTTAAATAAATTTCCTTTCCAATCTCTTTCTTAGTTGTTAAACACAAGGTATAAATATAATAATATGATTCTGTGGCTGAAGAGTTAAGATCCTGTGTTTCTCTCCCACAGCTCTCCAGCCTGGAGGACAGGCGGGGCAGTCGGCCACGCTCCATGGTGAGATCCTTCACCATGCCCTCGTCTTCCAGACCCCTCTCCGTGGCCTCCGTGTCTTCCATCTCCTCAGACAGCACCCCCTCCCGGCCTGGCTCCGATGGGTGAGTGGGAAATCCTTGGGTTTGGAGGGTTGGCTTCATCCCCAGATCTCTGGGCTGTCACTGGGTTCCTCCTTCCCATCCTCCTGACTCCTCCGTGTGGCAGCAGGGTGTTGGTTTGGTCTCAGAGGTGTAAGGTTTGGGGTTGGGTTGTTTCCCAGTGAATTTTGTCCCAGATTTGATTCACGGTATAAATAATACTCTGCAAACTAGAGTGGGGTGGGGATAGGATTAGGGTTAGTGTTCCACTAAGTTGGTCTTAGGGCTGGAGCACCTCCTGGGAAAACAGGCTGGGAGAGTTGGGATTGTCCAGCCTGGAGAAGAGAAGGTTCTTCCAGTGCCTAAAGAGGCTCCAAGAGAGCTGGAGAGGGACTTTGAACAAGTGCATGGGGTGGCAGGACAAGGGGGAATGGCTTCCCACTGCCAGAGGGCAGGGATAGATGGGATACTGGGAAGGAATTCTTCCCTGTGAGGGTGGGGAGGCCCTGTCACAGGTTGCCCAGAGAAGCTGTGGCTGCTCCATCCCTGGAAGTGTCCAAGGCCAGGTTGGACAGGGCTTGGAGCAACCTGGGCTAGTGGAAGGTGTCCCTGCACATGGCAGGAGGTGAAACAAGGTGGGCTTTAAGGTCCCTTCCAACCCAAACTTTCTATGATGTTTTAAGTGCCAGCATAATATTGGATAAAAACATCAGCCTTTAGACATTTATCTCAAGATGTCCTGGTTTTTAACCAAGATAAATATAATGCCCTTCTTTGCCCTTTTTTACAGAGTGAAACAAAACCCCCTAAACATTCAAACAAACAAAAAAAACCAAACCAAAGCACAAAGAGGAGACAAATTACCCTTTTTAGAGTATTGCAAGTGTATTAGTGCAGCAGTGATCTTTCCAGTCAGTGATGAGATGCTTGTGCAGCCAACCCTGTCACAGCACCCAGGTGGAGCTCAGGAGAAGGGAAGGGATTAGTGAACTGCTCAATCACTGCTGCTCACTTTTGCTGCCAGAGGAAAAGCTGCTTATGGCAAGATTGTACTTCAAGACTTATCAAGATATTTCACATGAGAACTGGGAATTCTGTTGATAAGCCCTGTCTCACAGTCACATCTCTCAAAGAACAAAATAATCTGGTTTCTGTCTGGGCTTTCCGTGCAGCCTCAGAAGTCCCTTCTCCCTCTTCTTCCCCCCAGGCATCCCTGTAATCCAGAAATGCAATATTTGACCTAGGCAGCAGTTTTTTAAAACCTCCTGAAGGGCTGCTGACTTACAGGGATGTGCTAGAAACACTCATGTCCCTCGTGCACCTTCTGAGGGGAGTTATTACCTGACTGGAGACTAAAAGCATCAATAAAATTAAATACAGCACCTAAGGACCAACGTGGTGCTGACCTTGATTACAAGCAGTTTATTTGCCCGTTGGGAAGAGCTGCAAGCAGAGCACGGTTCAGCCTCTAGAATGTATACACAGGGAGTCATGATGTAAATGCAGGACAGCAGAGATGAGCATGTGTTTTGATTAATTCATCCACAGATTTGCCTTGCTGGAATTTAGAGGCAACAACCATCAAAGGTTAATGGGCAACTGTATTTTATCCCAGAAGAAAAATACTGATTCTTTCGCTGCCTGCCTCTACTTTTTTCTCTTTTTCCCTTCAAAATCTTTAAATGTCTTTTTCTTTCTAAGTGGATTTTATTTACTCAAGTTTCACCTCTCCATCTTAGCTTTGGTGCAGTAAGTGTCACTTAGCAGTTTGGGAGGGTCATAATGTGTAAATACACACGGGGAATCTACTCAGTTTGTATTTTTAAAAGCAACTCACAAAGAACCCGGTGCGACTCAGCTCCTGCTCCGAGCCCAGGATGATACAGGAAAATATAATGAACAATCATTATCATTGAGAAGATCTGAAAAAGTACTCATTTGCTTGATCAGTGGAGCAGGAGAAAAAAAAAAAGTCATGAGATGTAAATAATACCGTGAACGACCTCAAAAATTCGTGTGACTGTTAAATCATGTGGGTAGTTTGGCAGTTCTCACCTGGAAGAAGTTCCTTCATGTACCCACCATAGCTGATTTATGTTCAGTTCTTCTCTCTGCTTTCCAGGTCCCCCCTCTTCATGTGTTAATTTTTACAACAGAGATTAATCTAAAAAGCAATTAAAAATGAAGCCAACAGACTGTCTTGTCCAAATCACCCAACCTTTATTTTATACCATCTCCAGCTCCTCCTGCTTTGGAGCTTTTAAACACTAAAGACTCAAGGCAGACACTGCCATAGGATGTGTTTTACAACTCCCAACTCTAGGTATAAATAAAACCGACTTTTAAAAAGGACCTTGGGTTTATTCCCTACTTAAAACACGACTTAGAAGTACAAATCTGAGCACTTACACTCAGTGGTTGGAAGGGGGGAAGTCCCAGGGTGCCGGTTGGATTTGTCAGCTGTTGCAAGTCCTGATGTTCTTCCAGTTGGAGCACGGTGTACTGACCCATTTTATCACGGATACATTGCCTACAAAAAATTAATAGCCCTAATAATAGTAATGCCTGGAAGGGAAAGCCATTAATCATTGTCTGAAGAATGGCAGTTCCTTTTGTAAACTTGAGATCAGCCTGTGAGGCTCTGGAACCGCCCTCCAAGCCGGCCCAGCTTAGCCTCAAATACACAATTCAGGTGGCTAAAAGGTGTTGGGAGAGCTGTTGGCTGCTCAGGGCTGTGTCACTGAAGTACTCTGGGGCCCTGAGTTCCCTGTCTGTAAAATGGGATAGATAAACCCTGTGGTTTTGTTCCCAACTTGTGTGATTTTGGCTTTGGTTCCGAGGTAAAAATGGCTCAGGGGCTGCTGCTGCTGCAGATTCTGGTTAGAGCATCTTCACATCAAATGAGCTAAAGTAGGTTGCAAGCTGAAGGGCCTTTAGTGCTTCAAATAACAGCCAAAAATAATAATAATATGGGATATTGCTGCTGGATATTGCGGCTAATGGAGGGGATTAGGATAATGTCACTGCAAATTGTCTGAAATAGGAATACTCTGGTGTTTCACAGCAAAGACTGTGGCCTGTTCCTGTCTCCCCATGGCATGGGAAATGCTTTTCCAGTGTTAAAAAGTGTCTTTGTTTGGGGATTTTTGGTTTGGTTTTGGCTTTGTAATGTGATGGTTTGAGACAGTCTCTTAAAATCTGGCAGTGTCATTTTTGCCTAGGTATGATCTTAGTGGTTTTTTTTTTCATTTATAATATGAAACAAATCATAAAATGCTTCATCTAGCTTAGAATGCCCCATCCCTGGAAATGTCCAAGGCCAGGTTGGGTGGGGCTTGGAGCAACCTGGGCTAGTGGAAGGTGTCCCTGCCCATGGCAGGGGGTTGGAACTGGATGATCCACGAGGTCCCTTCCAACCCAAACCATCTTGTGATTCTTTAACACAGTGTACAGTTAATTACCTGCACTCTTGGTGCTGTTTCCTGCTGGAATTCCCAGCTGACTGTCTGCTGGTGCCACAGTCTGGATAGTGCAAATGCTGAATGAGAAACTCATTTTTTTATGTGAAACTCAGGAATTTGTTCAGCCACAAACCAGTAAATTCACTGCAGAGCAGGGAAATCTGCACCACTGGCTCTCCAGCGGTTCTGCAATGAATTTTATTGTAAGACAATTATGATTGTTATGACCTTCTGCCCCTTCCTTCTCTCTCTAATGAGATTTTCTGGCTTAGCAGAGAGTCATTAACTGGAGGGAGACTTTGGGAAATATGTAAATAAAAATTAGTTGTTTTGAAAATAGTGTTTTATGGAGCTAAGCAACAACATTTTTCTTCAGGTTCGTGCTGGAGCCCCTCCTGCCAAAAAAGATGCATTCTAGGTCGCAAGATAAATTGGACAAGGATGACCTAGATAAAGATAAGAAGGAAAAGAAGAAGGAGAAAAGGAACAGCAAGCATCAAGAGATATTTGATAAAGAATTTAAATCTACTGATATTTCTCTGCAGCAGTCTGAGGCAGTGATCCTTTCAGAGACGGTAACTTTATTAGCAAGTGATGCTTTATCTAATCCTGAGCGGTGTCCTTTCTCTGTTGAAATAACAATGTTGATTTTTACTATTTGTAGACCAAAAATAACTCTCAGGGAATGCATTGCAATGTTAATATCCGTGGTAATGAATCGAAAATACAGATTTTATTTACAGTCTAAAAAGATCATATGGTACCTCATGTGAAAATCTTAACCAAAAGCTATATGTGACTATTTGATAAAAGGAGCAGATGGTATATCACAGCTGAAATAAATGCTGCCATTTTAGCAGCCTTTTGAATTGCTGGTTCCCAGTAGATGGGGATGGGTTTGCTCTTATTTCAGCTGAGTGCTGCAAGACAGTTTAGGGTGGAAATATTCCAAGGTCATTCCTTGCATGTTCACGAAGGGTTATTTTGAGCAGAAAATCGTAAGCTGTTCCAGCGGTGGCTGTGTGTAAAAATATTAACAACAGGCCATATCTCCCTTAAAACCTCTCTTCTTGGCTTCTATTTAATTCACTGAAACTGTCCTAAAGGCTTAGGTAACCTGAGAAGTTGGAGCTCTGAAAATGAAAGCAGAGCTGGAGCAGGGAGTGCATGAACCAACCGTAACCTCCAAATCTCTGCCTGGACACCTGTTTGGAGGCCAAGAGTCTTAAACTTGCCTCCCAGAAATAAACGTCATGTTCCTTGAAAGATTTGTGCAAGTACTTGTAAAGCCAAGTTTTCACTTAGCAGAGTCTTCCTTTGATGGCTTTGTCATTTACACTGGACTTTGAAATTTATTCCTCTCTCATCTGGGGTAACTGGATCCTTTAAGTCTTCCTGTTTGGTATTTGTGGGAGAAGATTGTTTAGCTGTTCAGCCACAGTTCCTTTGTTTTTCGGATTTGCTCCTCCTTTCCCATCCAGAGATAAGTTAATCTCTTAAATGTGTCTTATAACATCTTAGAAAATCAGACTTGTTTTTGTTTGATGTGCCCAGTCAAAAAACTCTGATAAAATCCCTTGTGGGGATTTTCACCTTTGAAGCCAGTGAGTTTTTCCACTGACAAAATTTTGGGTCAGCCCTCATTTGTTTAATGAAGACTCCTCCTGCCAAAGCCAGCCAGGTTCTCATCACTGCAGTGTTTGCAGACATTTTGCACGGATTTCCACGTCCCTCACCTGTGACACAATGCCTGGGACTTGGCACCTTGCAGCAGTTGTGTTACGACTGATTGAGCTCTGCCACGGCAGGGCTTGAACTGGCATCTCCCACACTCCCAACCCCACCAGCAGAGCTTGTGGGCAGAGAGCATTAGTCACAGAAGAAGAGAATGGTGTTGCAGGGCAGCTGAGTCAGTTGGACCAGACAGGAGGCATCCAGAGATGCTGGGATCGATGTCACTGCCAGGTCAGCGTCGTCAGCTTCTGATGTCACTGTCATCTCAGAGAGGTCTTGGACACTGGAAAAGATTGGAAAAACACAAATTCTAGCTGGAAAGGAGGGCAGGACAACCCTCCAGGGCATATTCCCATTTGTCATCTGAGGAGCAAAAAATCAGCAAAGCCCAACATGGTTTGACTCAAGTTTTCTCCCTTTTCCAGCGAAGAGCTTTCGGTGCATGAGTGGTGTGAGTAATATTCCCCTGGTTGTGGAGAGGGAGGCAAGTTAAATGTCAGACTGGTTACTTACAGTTACTTTGAGCTCCTTCAAATCCACAGATCAATAATATGAAAAGGAATTTACTGTTGAGAGAAAAACTCTCCCTTTTCAAACATCTCCAAACTGCTTGATGAGCTCCAAAACGACGGAGTCAATTTTTAATGCCTGGTGTTAGCGAGGCTCATCTGCTCTTGCAGGTGGAAGAGAGGAAACCCTCCTTTGAGATCAGTTTATCAGAGTGGTTGCCCAGTTCCCACTGCTGTCTTCAGGAATTTTGTACAATATCAAGGAGTTTAAAGATAAAATTTGTCTTAAAAGTTTCGCGTGCTGGAGACGTCCCTTGTTAATGATATAAAGGGAAATTGTTATGGTGGGTGGGAATTCAGCTTTTCCATTGTTTATCATTGGTGTTCAAATTCCCTTTTTCAGTTGAAATTACTCCCAAAGCACTGTTACCACTGTGCTGCGTGAAGAAAAAGACATTTTGGTTCCTCTCAGTTTGCTGAATTTAAAAGAGGTGATGAGAGAGGGAAAAAAATTAAAAGATTTTCTTTTCCCCAAAAAAAGTTGGAACCCAGATTTGACTATAAATGGAAATTAAAGATTTAAAGAGATTTTTAGAGTGAGATTTTAGTAAGAAACTATTATTTGTTAGTAGATTTTATATTAGTTACTGGAGTAATTCTGCTGAGAATTTTAGAACTCATGGTACTATGGCTCATTCAATTACAATATTTCAGTTATTTGGTGAATTTTCTAACAGATTCTTATTTCTTCTACAATATTTGGGGTTTTACAGCAGAAGGTGAATTTACAGAGAATATCAAGTGAGAAAAATGTCAGCCAGTGGTCACCCCATCTCTGCAGAGCTTCTGCTGCTTTTTCCAGCTATGCTGTTGTCTGATGAAATGAGTGCTTCCATCACTGCCATGGACTTGTTTAGGAACTTCTCTTTTCCCAATCAAACGAATCATCTTGGAATAACACGGGGATGTTCTGAAACTGCAGGATTATTTCATGGGGCTTTTTACATGTGCTTTGAAAAGGAGCACTCAGAGGCTGTTTTCTGTAATTGTATGGCTTAAATACTCTTTTCTGAATTTCCAGTCACAGTGAATTTATTGACTGATCAAACTCCAAGCCCTAATTACAAAAGATAACGAAGATGAATTAAGCCCTTCAGCGTGTGACGATGATCAGTAATATCTTCATAGTTTTCCAGAAATTTATTATCTTCTTTCAAGTATCACATAAACTTCTTCAAGATAAATTTTCTTTGCTAATTCTTTGATCCCACGAGCTGAGGGCAAAGCTAACAGTGGAGCCAGGTAGTTAACAGAGCATCGAAGGCTTGTGTTAGAAATCACAATAACAGGCTGTACATCGCATTGATTTAGTGGTGTCTGACATCACTCACCATTGATCTTCCCTTCGTTAGACCAAAAAAAAAATTAGCCATGGGTCCATTATGGATTGGTGTCTCCAAAGGGTTCATATTCCCCAGCAGAACAGTGATTTATTGAAGCTTTCAGAAGAGGCCCAACATTGTCAGTCATGGAAGAAGTTAAAATTTATTTAAGTAGCTACGGAGCAGGTTGACTTGGGAACATGGTCCAGTTGCTGGGGTTTTTTTCCCTTCTTCTGGAATGTCAATTTTCCTCATCCATTAATGTGTTTTCCTTAGTTGCTTTTTTATAATTGGATACCTCTGAAAAAGCGATTTTTTTGCTCATCCATTCTGCTAAAAATATGCTTTGAAAGACCTTGAAAGAAGAAACCTTTGGACTCTTCAGGACTTGAGTTTTCTTATCAGGCAAATTTCAGAGAGGTCACCCTGAGGTCTGGATGAACTTTCAAAAAAAAAAAAAGTCACATACTTTATGGTCATTCATTTCTTATAGAAGGGTCTTTTTTATGCAAACCCTTTTAGGGTTTGTCTTCTGGAAATAAAAGGAAGCACTTACATGTCATTTCAGATTTCTCCTTCACCACATACTTCATAAAAACCCCCATTGTGTAATGATAAAATTCTTTAAAAAAGCCTGAATTGCTTCTGGCATTTTCTGGTTTGTCCTAATGCAGCACCTTGGGAGTAATTCCCCTCTTAACTTCAGGCTGCTGCTCCATTCTCGGGGATCTGTTGGAAATAAAAAGTTCCTTTTTTCACTGTGATTACTGTTAATATGGGGGTGGGTGAATGGGTAACATCAGTAGAGCTCAGAATTAAACTCAGGAAGGAGAATCACCTTAAAACTAAATGCATTAGTTGCTCATCAGATTACAAGTATCATTTCAGGGTTTCTGATGGAAAATTTGAATGGACTATGAAGCAGCCAGAGCAAAAAAAGAAGGATATTTCAGTGAATTAAATAAAAGCACAACCAAGAAAGTGTTTCTGGACAGATGATGTCTTCCTCAGAAGAGAGTTTCACCGTGCAAATGGTTAAAGAGATAAATTTTAAGAAGGAAGTGGAGCCACAGGAGAAGAAAGAAAAGATTTTTGAGGGACGGGTAATCTCGTGTAAGGCTGTAAACTTCCTTGGCTGTTATTAAGTGAGTGTTTGGGGAATTCAGATGGAAGTCACAGAGCCTCTCATTGCTTCAGAAAAACATGCTAGGCCATGGGGAGGGATGTTAAGTCTTGTGATTCCTTGGGAGAAGGGGGGAAACACTTGGAGCTGTGAGATGCTGCCCTGGATCAGCAGTATTGGCTGTTAGCATTGCCTGGCCGTGCTCAGGAGGAAAATGTAGCAATCCCAAGGTCTGCCACTCAGTTATCTGTGTGTTTTTTTGTTGTCTCACTGGTTTTGCCCCCACCCAGATCAGCCCTCTGAGACCGCAGAGGCCGAAAAGCCAAGTCATAAACGTGATCTCCAGTGACCGGCGTTTCTCCGTGTCACCGTCACCTCCCAGCTCCCAGCTCACCCCACCCCCCATCACTCCCAGGACGAAGCTTTCCTTCACCATCCAGTCCAGTAAGTCTCTAATTTGAACTCAACTTCCTTTTCCTGGAAAAATTCTGGTGGGGAGACGTGTTTCTTCAGCATTTCATTGCACCTTGGTTTGAGATGAGTGGGTAGAACAGGAACAAGAACTTACTTCTTAACCTTGTGTTTCTGGACTTTGCAAAAATTATTTCAGTTTTTACAAAAACAAGCCAAATTTTTGCATTGAACAAGTTTGCTGTCAAGTTATCATTAACAATTATTTAGATGTAGAGTAACTATCAAAAATCAGTGTTCTACTTGATTCTAAATGGGGTGTTATAGAGCATAAAGTCTCCAAAAGTCATATTTTTTTTTTTTTTTTTGTAATTGTACCTTAGAAGAGCTTGCTTTTGATCCATTGTGAGTACAAGCCAGATGGGAAAAATAAAGGTCAGCCTTTCTGAAGTGTTTTTTTTTGTTTGACATTGACATCTATCACTCAGTTTTTCTGTAAAATATCATCTGTTTGCTCCAGTCTTCAGCAAACCCAATTGCAAAGCTGGGTGCCATCCAACACCTATTTCTTTCACAGTACTGGTTTCCAGAAACTGTTAGTCAGAGTTTGCAGTTGCCAGCATGTGACAAAAAAAAGCAAAAAAAAAAAAAAAAAAAAGATCTTTTTGATGCACGTACCCAAATCCTGGTACAATAGTCAAGAGTTCAGTGTTAGTGGAGAACAGATGAGTTTGAAGAAAAAAAAATCTTGTTTGATGTTTTTTTTATCCACTGTTTTTGATACTTGAAACCTTTTCCTTTAGCCAGGCCCCAAAACAAGCATTTTGATAATGCTGAGCTCTAACTCTCTCCTTTCTTTTTATAAGTCTATAATGTAGATATAATATCTAACAATTATAATTATGTTTTATTTTTAATGGTTTTATATTTTTTTTACTTATAGTTTTATAGTTTTTATTTACAGTTTTATAAATCTACTAATAAACTGGAAGTAAAAACGAAGTAGGGAATAAATCTACTGATAAACTGGAAGTACAGAGAAGTAGAGGATATATACTCCTGGAAAAGAAATGTTTAATTGGATTATATGTATATGTTTTATTAATACTTTTAAAAAAAATTATCTGAAGTCATCATGTATTTCTGCAATTATTAATGTGCTGGGAGTTGATGAGTGTTGTGTAAGATAGGATCAACCTACTGCAAAATCTGTGGCACTGCCTCATAATCATTTGCAGAACTGGAGTGATGAAATTTCTTAGGAATTCCGAGGATAAAGAAGTTACTGCAGTGCACAGATGGGCTAAAAGCAGTTAATGGGTTGCTAAGCAGTCCTGGCTGCTCGTTAGTTGGCAGTTTAGGAGAGTGGAGTGTAAAATGTGATCGTTAGGTTAAGATGATAAAAAAAGTCCCCTGATTGATCTCCTGCCAGCTCCGAGATCTTCCCAAGTGGCACGTGTCCAGCAGGGAATGAGGAGTCAGAGCACACTCCTCTGATGAAACACCTTCAGTAATGACAGCAAAACCGAAAATGTTGAGTAATTATTTGTATTATATTGTAGAGTAACCACCTTCAGTTCAGCTGGATTAAGCAGGAGGAAAATGAATAGACCTGTAGGAATGGGATCTTCTGGAAACACAGCTGAAAATTCCAGAAGTTTGGGTTCAATACCTGTTTCTGCAGAAGGGCAGGAGTCTCCTGAATTGCATTAAATTATTGGAGAGATCAGTTAGTTGGGGCAAATGATTGTTTTCCAATGTAGAATATCGTTGTTCTACTAAATAGTTTTCCAGGCTAAATACAAATATTGTCAGTGAGTATTACAAACTGTTGATGTGGATGGAAATGCTCTGTCCACATTTATAGGGATTTATTGCTGTCTTGTGACAGATTGAGGCTGGGAAGGTGTGGGAACACAGCAGGGGCTGCAGAAAATCAGAGCTGGAACAGGAGCTGGGAATGTCGGGAAAGGCAGAGAAGCAGAATGGACAGTTGGGGCCCATCCAGGTTGTTCCAGTAGAGTTGGCTCCACACCTTGTTTCCTCTACAGCTCAAGTGAAAACATTCCTCACCTGCCTTCCCCTGGATCTTCCAAAGATTTATTAAAAGAAACAAAGGATTTGGGTAACTCCTGGCAAAATTGGTGTTCCCATCCTCTTGTAGCCCTCTTAGTCCACATGCAATGGCTTAGAGGAAGGTGGAAGTTCTATCATGTAAGAAGAAGTTGTATCATGTTAATTGAAGAAATATCATGTCAGATGCAAAGCTGAAGTGTTCAGGGCAGTTAAATTCACTTTATTTTGGGGTAATAGTGTATTATTTTACTCACTTTCAGTTTCCACCCAAGGAGTGTCTACAGTGAGACCTAAAAACATGGCCTGTTTTTAGTAAATATGGAAAGAAGGTTTCTTTTTCCAAAGCAAGATTCAAGTTCTGCTGAAGTTACAGCTGAACACTCTAAAGAAAATGCCATTTCCCAGATATTTCCCACTATTTTCCTAAACTGCACGAAAACACCAACTGGATAAATAAAATATTTAGATCTAGAAAAGATATATAAATAGATAGGTGTGTGATTGGGGGTGAGATATCCAAGGTGTGTGTCAAGGAGTTGTTTTATGACGTTAATGGTCTCGAATTGGGGTCTTTAGATGTGCAGAATGACGAGAAAATCTGAGAGAACGGAAAAGGAAATTTATTTACAGCATCAATATTTAGCTACAAATGCATGGGGTGGTTTTCCAGCTATGTGTTTAATGACATGAGCTTAGAAGTAGATTTTCATGGAGATCCTTAAAGGAAAGTGTTAGAAGTATATTTGGGGAATGGAGAAATCCTCTGTGTGTGGAAAAGGAAGGATGAAAAACAGGAGCAGTGGAAAAAAAAAACAAAACATGAGAAATTCAGGTCCTGGAGGACAAATAACATTTTTCAGCCTAATGGAGGAGAAGGCCACTGAAAGTTTGAAGGGAAATACTCTTCTTTCAGGATAGTGAAAAGTTCAGAAGTATGAAGAGTAAAATGAGAGTTTTCAGTGCCAAATCAATACAGCCACCTTAGAGTTAAATGGTATCAGTGAGAGGACATTTTAGAGAACAAAAAACCCCACACTTATAATAAGATACTGATGTGAACTTTGCAATAAAAATATCTGCATAAACAAGACCTCCACTTACTTCAGAAATCACCCCTGAAAAATAAAAAAAAAAAAAAACAACTTTCTTCTTTTCCTCAACAAATTTCCTTGATATATAGAAAATAATTTCAATTTCTTATCTTGTAGAGATCACAGTGGGTATGAAAATGACTGAATTACCCTGAAATACACTGTGGGTGGATTTCTACCCAAAAACCTATGCATCATTCAGGCCTCAATAAACTTTATTGTCCCTCAGGCTATTTCCAGCACGTACCTGGGAGGATTTATCTGCTAAGAAAAGGGAACTTTCTCCTCTGCAAACAGGAATAATAAATGTTTGGTACTTTCTCGTGCGTGATTTTATTTACTCAGCGACTAATGGCTGCTCATTTATTATAGTTACCTGGAGTCTGAAAGTTTTTTGAGAGAGATGTAGTTAATTCTGGGCTTTCATTTGTGCATTTTATTAACAAGGAGCTTTTATTTTACTGAAGGGAGGTCAATAAAGCTTAGCTTGATATATTTTCTTACTGCTCTTCCCAAAACTTTTAATGTATGAGGTGAAAATGCAGAGCTTGCAGCTGAGGAAATTATATTTGCTAAGCTATTAATATTTTCGTGTGAAATCTGAAGTAAAAGTTGTTTTCTGGTGAAAAATAAGGGGTCATTCAAGTATTTGGAGGGCATTTTAAAATGAGCCCAATCTGACTCCACAGGGCAGCTTCCCACTGACGTGGGGCTGGTTCATTTGTTCTACTTGCTTTTAGAATTCCTCATTAGATGAGCTGTGGATAATTACAGAGGCCGTGGAGAGCAGGCAGAGAGATGCATGTGCAGCCTTATCACAGTATCAGCACCCCGAGGACTGGCTCAGGCTGGAGTTTTGGGTTAGATTGGCCTTAAGCTGAAGGAGAGGAGATTCAGATTGGGAAGGAATCGTTCCCTGTGAGGGTGGGCAGGCCCTGGCACAGGTTGCCCAGAGAAGCTGTGGCTGCCCCATCCCTGGAAGTGTCCAAGGCCAGGTTGGATGGGGCTTGGAGCAACCTGGGCTGGTGGAAGGTGTCCCTGCCCATGGCAGGGGGTGGAACTGGATGAGCTTTAAGGTCCCTCCCAACCCAAATCACTCTGTGATTCTGGGGTTCAGTAGCTGAAAGGATTAACTCAGTGTTGTTTTTTACAGATCTGGAGCTGAATGGAATGTCCAGCTCTGACATCCCTGACGTTCCTCCCCCCCTGCCCCTCAAAGGAAGCACAGCCGACTACGGGAACCTCATGGAAAGCCAGGACTTGATCAGCCCAACGACCTCCCCCCCTGCCCACCAGCGGGTGAGTCCCCCAGGGAATCATCCCTTCCTGCACTTTACTTTGCCTCTGTGCCTTGAGCAATCCCAGGTGAGACGGGATCCTGCTCCACGATGTGTCAGCAGATCCAGAGAGCTCTGCAGTTGCAGTGCCCAGAGTGTGAGGGAGCAGCAGCGACCTGAGGGGAGATTGGGTTCGTTCTGGTGAAGTCCAAGCCAGACGCTTTCAGGTGTGTTGGTAAGGGAGCTTTAACCACCAGGATACGTTCTCTGCAGCAAATTAGGTTTAATAGCCTTTTCAGTGCTGTCTCAGGAAAGGAAATAAAACCCATTCCTGCCATCTCTCCTTTCTGGAGCCCCGTTCTGTCGATGTTCAATCGCTGCTTGTTTCCCTGAGGCAAACACACAGCTGCCCTTTGAGGAAAGGAGCTCAGAAACTCCTCATCATCAACAGTGTTTTGAGCTTTCTGAAGAAAACACACCTTTTCAACTTTGTTTCCTGTAGCTTGGAAGCTTTTGAAAATAATTTGGTCTTTTCCTTTAAAGCAGCACTTTTGAGAAGGGCTATTTATTTTCTTTATGAAGAAAGAAAACAGGTTTAAAGAGGTGTGGTGGGTTCACACTGGCTGGTACCCACCAAAAATGCCTCATCACTCCTCTCCTCAGCTGGACAGGGGAGAGAAAATATAATGAAAGGCTCATGGACTGAGATAAGAGCAGAGAGAGATCACTCACCAATTACCATCATGGGCAAAACAGGCTTGTCTGGGGGAAATTAATTTAATTTATTAGCAATCAAATCAGAGCAGGGCAACGAGACCCCACAAGGTCACAAGTCCTGCCACTGAACATGGGGGAACCTTCTGGCATCCTCCACTACCACAACCTTCTCACACAAACCCAAACCAAAGGGTTTCCTTTTCTTTGACTTTGAAATCTCTAACTTTGACCAAGCTGTTATTTTGTGGAAACCGATCCTTCTTTGTTTGTTTTCCATGGTTGAACTTATACCTATTTCTAATAGTATAACTAATTCCTGTTGTACCAGGAATTCAGTATTTATAGGGTGAATAGGAAAAGGCAGGTGTACAAGCACCTTCAGGAATGTCAGTAGTGTTATTCAAAACACCGTGTTTTACTCTTTATGTGCATTTACCGAAAAATTCTGCATTCCCATCCTCTCTTCCATAGCTGTTCCCCATGGCTGGGTGGTTTTAGTAAATATTTTCACTTTTCCTCTCATTTCCATCAAAGTAGACTAAACTTTTAACCCATTTCCCTGGTGTCTCTCTCAGGGACCAGCTCTCGTTTGTCCTGAATTCAGACCTCTAAGTGGAAAATTACAGCATGTACAGCAGGGCTGCCAGGAGGGTTGTCTGAGGAGTGCATCTTCAGGAAGAAATTCAAATTAGGATTCAAATTCCTTCAGCTCCTTCCTGCATGAGCTCCAGAGTAGTAAATTCATTTTGTATTATCTACTGTAAGGTTAAGGTCGTGGTGGTAGCTCAGGATTGCTTATGTAAGTTCAAATTTTAGCTTTAAAAAAAACATTTAAACAATGGTGAGAAATAAAATCCCAGTAGTCAGGGTTTCTCTCCCTTCCCTGTGAGGCTGTTTGAAGGGGTTTCCACTCCACAGAGAGATGCTGGGGAGTTATTGTACGACTTCCAAATGCCATCTTGCTGCGATGGTTGGAGCCTCAGCCTCGTTGAGGATGTGACCTTGTGCAGCTCCTGGACCTGCCACGAGCAGAGTTTCCGCATCATTAAATGGAAGTTCATAAAAACAGTAGCAATATGCTCCCTTGTTTTATTTCCAAAGTTTTAGTCAGCTCTTAATATTTTTGCTCTTTACAGCCTTGATTTTTCAGACTCCCTTCACTTTTTTTTTTTATGTGTTTTGTCGTTTTGGACACAGACCCTATTTTTTTAATATGCATTGTTGAAGGGCCTTAGGATTTAAGCACAACTAAGAAATGCAATCAAATATAGGCTCCATCTCCTTGGCTATATGTCCAAAATTTTCTTCAGCATCTGTATTTTTACAAACTTTCCAAGACGAGGGAATGTAGTTCCAAAGTCTGGACGAAGGATCTAAAGCAGATTTGTCACAAAACCACATGTATTAGTTTTAGAAATTCATTTTAGAAAAGGTTTCTAATCTTATAACAATCACTCTGTGCCTTTATTTCATCAGCCTTGCAGGAAGGAAGCTGTTAAAGAACATAAAGAAAATGAGTAGTGCTGGACATGAAAGATCAGATGAGTAAATTCTTATTGCTGCTGTGATTAAATCCCACTCCATGGTTTTAATGCCTTATGTTTCATGGGTCAAATAGCTCCATAATTCATAACTTGATCATTCTCTGCCTAGTAAACTGATCATCTTTTAAATTACCCCAGCTTTGTATCAGTGAAGAAAAATCAGTAAAACACATTAGAGATAAGATTATCTTGGTAGCTTTTAAACTGGAAATATCTCCTTGTGTGAGGAATTATTAGGTTTTTCACTCCGGTTGTCTTGCAGTGGGTTATGAAAGCCAAGTGCTGTAGTGAACTGAGAGCAGGCAGCCAGAAATGCAGCAGATGCTTCAAGTCAAACTGCAGGCAATACTGTCATTTAGTGTCTGAGGCAGCAATCTTAGATTATTTGGAGTCCACTGTTACCTTGGTGTACCTTAAGTCTTTTATCCAAATGATCCTTTTAATTTCCTGATCGTCCCCCTCCTCACTGTTAACTGTGAGACCCTTATCAATGTATTTTCTTGCACCACATGATTTGTTCTGCTAAAAATGTTCTTAATAATATATGGGAACATTAAAAAAAAAAAAAAAAAAGAAGAAGTCCATGACTCCTGCAAGGATTATTATTACATCAGGGGATTCCTTTAGGCACTTATCCTTCTTTATGGGTTCATCCTCACCCTTGCATACAAATCAACCGCTTGCTTTGTAACTCGCAGCCAGAGGGGAGCTCAAGGAAAATAGGCAAAGGAGCACTTGGGTTTATGATATTGGCTGTAACACTTACTAAGGATCAGATAATGGTTGGGATGAGAACATCTCCATCAATCCAGGCAGAGCTTGGAAAGGAGGAACGGCGAAGGCTGGAGCGGCGCGTGGGACGAGGAGAGGAACAGTTTTATGCAGTGCCTGGTTTGACTCTCTGGGATGCTGTTGTATGAGGGTTGTTCAGGCTGGTTATTCAGATATAATGGAATAATACATCCTAATATAATGCACAGAAGGAAGAATCCAGGGGGATTTTCCCCCTGTTGCAGTGCATGTGCTGCAGAGCTGAAAATGATCTCCTGTATCAGCTGCAGTGAGCAAAAAGTGACCTTGAAGGCTCCAGCAAAGTGTTGTCCTCATGTGGACAGAGACAAAAAAGCTGGAAAGCAGCTGAAACTATGGAGGCAGCAGGTCATTAGGGAGCACTGTGTCAGGATTTGCAATAGCAGCCTCCAGTGGAGGGGCAGCAGCATCTCTGCTCTCAGTGACCAGTGACAGGACCACAGGGAGCAGCTGGAGCTGAGTCAGGGGAGGTTTAGGTTGGATATCGGGAACAGGTTCTTCTCCCAGAGGTTGGTTAGGCACTGTCACTCCAGGCCCTTGTCCAAAGTCCCTCTCCAGCTCCCCTGGAGCCACTTTAGGCCCTGGAAGGGGCTCTCAGGTCTCCCTGGAGCCTTCTCTTCTCCAGGTGAACCCCTCCAGGTCTCCCAGCCTGGCCCCAGAGCAGAGGGGCTGCTATCATCTGATCTGAGACACTGCCTCGAAGCAATTCCATGTTGCCCATTTTGGGGGATCATTCACATTGCCCAGGGTGGCACACGGCAGGTGGAACAACACCAAGTGCATCTCCACAGAGGGATCCTTAAAGTTCCTTTTTTTCACCTAAGCAGACTCCAGGAAGGGCTGTGACACAGTCAAATGAGACTCTAATAGATGATGTACGACAACAGGCCTCAAACAGTCATTTTACACCAGTTACCTGCCAGCTTTTCCACATAACTTTGCTCCCTGGGTCAAACAGCCAATTAGCTTAAACTGTCTGTAATTTGGTTCACATTAGTGGAGATGGGTTGTTCTCTCTGCTGGTGCATTATTGCCCTCTCACAATGGGAGTGTTATTCTGCCAGGACCTCACACTATAATGTTATTTTTCATTGCTGCTTGTCAGGCTGCTCAGCTCTGTGCTGAAGGAGCAACTCAGGGTCTGAAAGCATTCACTGTCCTGGGTAGCTGATAGTTTGTTTACATCCCATTTCTCCTGCTCCTGACCTAATTAGATCCATTAATCCTTCCAACTTAAAGTGCTTCTCATTGGATCTCTTGAGCTTGTTATATTGATGACCATGGAATTTCGAAGAAAAACAGTTGCATGGGAAGAAATTTCATGCAGTGCCACAAGGACCAGTTTTAGGAATCAAATTTTGTTTGCTTTTGTTTTTTGTGTGTGTGTGGTGTTTTTTTTTTTTTTTGTTGTTGTTTTTTGTGTTTTCTGAATGAAAAACAATTTTGCTTCTCCAGAGGAGAAAAAAAAAAAAGCATTTTCTCATCTTCTGTAATTGATTTTTACTACGTCTTGAACGTGCCCAGTTCAGTGCAGTTCATCTCTGGGAGAGAACAGAGACAAATGTTTTTGAACCTGATTCTTTTCTGTCTGAGAGGGAAAAAAAAAAAAGGCAAAAAAAAGAAAAAAAAAAGCAAACAAATGGGAGCAATTTCATGTTTGAAGCAGAAGGAACAGATTGTTTCTGTGTTGCAGATGTGCCTTTTACATAAGGTTTCTGCTTCCCCTGAGGTCCCCGTGAGTCAAGGATTCTGCCCAAAATAGGTTGGGATGTGAACCAGCCTCTGTCAATTTGTCAGAAAGGAAAAAGATGCTTCGAGATTCACAATTAACCACTGAGATATAAACACGAACTTGGCAAAGCAGCTCTTAATTAAATGTAAAAATCAAGGTAAACTCTATTTTTATTTCAAAGTTTCTAGGGGGAAACGCAGCAAAAAATGAACTTCATAAGCCTGGTAATGGTTTTCTGAGTGTGGTATAAAAGGGAGAGAGGAAGTATGCTGGAATTTTGTCCTGTCCTGGAATAAAAGGGAGGCTGTATCAGCCCTGGGAGCCATGGCTGGATCTGGAGTTCCACAGTGGCTTGTTTTGTGGTGCTAATTCCTCAATAATGTCGCCCCAACCAGCCTCACACATCCTACTTAATATATTCATTGGTAGCTTATTATATAAATGAACATGTGCTAAATTTATCCGACTTTCTAATGGAAATTGTAAATTCAATTATAATAATTATCTACCTATCTCTGTTATTTCTTTCTGCCTAATTTGCTTGCAGAATCTGAGCTCTGGTATGTTTTGAGCTTGTTATTTATAGCATATATATTTAGCTTATTCTCATTGTATCTCTTCTTCAGAAGCAGGTTTCCAGGGCTGATTTGATTGTTCTCTGATCAATATGAAGGGCTCATTTGCTTGAGAAATGCCTTTGATCTAATTGAATTGAGAATTATTGCCAATGTAGTGTTATTTAAATTCAAAATGGATTTTCACAAATGATGCTATCAGCAGAGTTAGGGCTTTTTTCTGGTGATAAATAAGAAGTTAAGGAGCTCGTGTGAGAGCAGAGCAGGGGAAAGTTTTGCATTTTGGACTGTATGTCAGAGGGATGCCTCATGCGGGGCTGTTGCATGTTGTGCACTGATGGGCTGCAGACCACCAGCGATTCCCAGAGTTTGCCCAGAGCCCTTGCTTGGATACAGGACTGTAACTGAGCAGGTTCTCAAAGATTCTGAAACCTTCAGATCACAACTGACATTCCAACTCTTACTCAGATGCCTTAATAGGGATTCAGGAATTAACATGCCAAGTATTTGCTCAGGTAGAGGGAATATTTAGTGGTTCTGAGTGTAACACTTCAGAGGCAGATCAGCAGTGGCATTTTAACTAAAAGCCAAACAAGTCTTCACTTTTGCATTTAGTACAATAAATTCTTACATTATCTGCTTTTCACATTAATCTGTTGACTTGGTTTTCCAATTCGGAGATCATCGTGTCCCACTTGCAGTCAGGAATAAGCAGTGCCCTCTCTGGAGCCTGCTCTGGAAAATCATGGACTCGTTTAGGTTGGAAAAGAACTCTGAGATCATCGAGTCCAATCATTCCCCCATCACTCCCAAGGCCACCACTAACCCATGTCCCCAGGTGCCAGGTGTTGATGCCTCTTGCCCAGGCAGGCAGGGGAACACAACATTCCAGACCAGGCATCCCGGCTCCAGTGCCTTTCTCTTGGTCTGGAGTTTCTCATTCAGCAGCAGATTAAACCCAGTTCTTTCCAAGGTGCCAGGTCAGGAAGCATTTTGGAGCCAAGGAGGGAGGTGAGAGAAGGCACATCCATGCAGTGGTGCTGCTGGAGAGGCTGGGAAATAGAGAGTGGATGGAGCAGAACTGAGAGAAGAGCTCAGGGCATGGCTTTCCTGGGGGTAGTTTGGCATCCCCCTTCCTTTGCCATAGAGGAGAGCCAGGAGAAAACTTGTAAAGCAGATTGGAAAGTAGTTCTGTCCAGGCAGGATACAGGAAAAGTATTCCAGCAAAAACCCAGCCTTCCTAGCTCAGCCAGTTTGCAGCCTTACCTTTCTCTTAAGTCTGTGCTTAGTAAAACTATCTGGATTTGTAGCTTCATGTTGTCTTAAAACCTGTTTGGAAGAGGGTGTGTTTAGTTACCTTAAAGGTGCCTTTTCCTCCTACTCTTACCCATCTCTGAATACTCCCAGTAAAACTCCCAGTCACAAGGTTGCAGGAGCATCAGGAGGAGAGGCTGAGATGTCCTGGCATCCCCCTGAACTGCTCATCTCCTTTGGACAGGATCTTTGGACAGCTTTTAAAAGGAACAGTCTTGTTTCTTATGCTCTTTCATCTGGTTTCTCAGCTGTTTATGTACCAGTATCTTCCTGATACTGAGAAATCACGAGTTATTTTGTCCAAGCAGTGGGGTACTGCAGGTGTTTGGACTGTTCCTGTGGCAGTGGCCGAGGAATTTTGGCAGAGTTGGTGCTTGTTGGGCTGTTGAGTGCGTGGAGCCGGCAGTTAGTGCTGGGTGGGTGAGGCAGGACGAGACACAAACAAGTGGGAATGGAAAAGCATCATTAGGTTTGGAGGAAAACAAAAGGCAGTGGCTGAGGGGAAGGAGAATCTTAGAGAAAAACAACCCCAAAGCAGCATTTCTGAGCTGTGATGCTGCAGCACAGCCTGGGTGCAGTGAGGGGAAACCTGCACTGCCTGCACAGCCAGAATCTGTAAAAACCTGCCTGCAAAGCCTGGGAGCAAATTGCAGTGTTCTCAAGCTCCTTCTGAAACAGGTTTTATCATATATATGATTTAACATTGTAAAAAAATCCTAATTTCCATAATGACTTTTTTAATTTGTCCAATTAGCTGGTGATTCTAACTGGGAGTGCTGTTCTGTTGTGTGATACATGAAGTGATTTAAATATATATGTATGTGAACAGTCTGCATTTCTCTTTTGAATATTTTAATTATAACTCTGTGTGTGTGATGGTAAATTGCGACTTACTTATCTCTTTAAATGGTTTTAAATTGTTTCCCTTTTCTCTCTCTTTTTTTTTTCCTTTTTTTTTAATGATTCCTTTTCTAAATGTGCAAAATCCAAAACATGATGGAAAAGCAATGCAGCCGTTGCTTCGGCTTGGTTTTTAAGCTCTGAGTGCCTGGAGGCCGAGGCAATCGATACACACCAAGGAATCAATACCCTATCATGATATAAAGTGGGGAATTATAAACTTCTCCATCGCTTTCGAAAGATTTTTCCTGAAATATTGAGCTAATTAATCCTGACCCCCTCGAGAGATTTCTGCGCCTTGTCAAAAATAAAAGTTATATTTAAAAACCAATGGCCGAGGGCGTTGGGGACCCAACGGCGGCGAGTTCTGCGCGGAGGTTTCTGTGAGTCAGAGGCTGCAGGCTCACCTGTTTTCTGTCACAGTTATGTGAAACAGAAAAATGTTTCCAAACTCCGTCCTTTGCTAATGTGATCCATCCAAATTGGTTTCTTCCAGCACCTGCCACCTCCTCTCCCCAGCAAGACTCCGCCGCCTCCCCCTCCGAAGACGACTCGGAAGCAAACGTCGGTTGACTCTGGGATTGTCCAGTGAAGAAGGAAGCGGGTTCTTTTTTTCCAAAGATAAAGCTGTAACAATTCATTTCCCTAAGTATTTTATGGTATATAATGTTTACCTCATTCAGGTGTGCAGTATCTAACATTTAGTGCAATGACTCTAACTCCGTAAGAAATCCATTTCTAGCCATGGAACCGACACTACATCCCCCCCTCTTCTGGGGGTTTTTCCCTCCCGTAACTTGAAAGAAATCTGGATTTCTACTTGAGACCTGGAGGTGTCCATCAACTGACAGTGCCCTCCCTCTTCCTAAACCTTCTCCCTGCTTCTGAGTAATGCCAGGCACAGGGCTGGCTGTGGAGATTCAAATGAGAGCTGAATATTTTGTGTCCAAAGTGTTCAGGTAGCTCTGGAGTTTAAACTGAGCGGAATTTTTGTACCTAATCTCGGTGTATATAGGAATCGATGACAATATTCACATGGAATTTAGTGCACATTGGAGGAGCTTCACAGGGAAGGGAAGGTGCTATAGGATTTCCCCAGGTAACAGGGATTTGAGCCCAGGGCTAAAAATTAGATACAATTTCTTTGTGAAATGTGCCTTCTCTTTAATTGTTCTGTGGTTACAAATAATCTCATTTGGCCGCCTTGGCCACAGGGATCAAGTTGAAAATCTCTGGTGGCAGGAGGAAAAGTGGCAGCAAAACCTCAGCCCTGGACACGAGGAGAGCAGACTTCTGGTGCTCAGGGAATGAGGGAGTAAAGTCCTCTGGAAAAAATGCTTTTGCAGGTGCTGGGGTCCATCAGTGCTGATCACTTTTCAAACATCACCTCCTAAGGGCACAGGGGCAGCAATTCCCAAATATTGAAAGTCAAGCAGGTGAAGCAGAAGGCTGGCTTGGCTGAGCAGGGATCTTCTCTTGGATGTGAAGTGGAAAAGGAAGGTGTGTGCCCAGTGGAAGCAAGGTCAGGTGACATGGGAAGAATTCAGAGATGCTGCTCATCACTGTAGGGAGAACATGCACGTGGCCAAAGCTCAGTTGGAGTTGTTGCTGCCAGAAATGGGGGGACAGTAAAAAGAGGGTTTTTAATACATTAATGGCAATAGGCAGCATAGAAATATCTTTGGCCCATTCCAGGAGGGGGATGGTCACCTCCCAAACAGGGACACAGACAAGGCAGAGGTGTTTAACACTTTCTTTGCCTCTGTCTTCAGCAGGAGGTCATGATGATGGGGAAGGGCCTGGAGGGGAAGCCGTACAAGGAGCAGCTGAGGGCACTTGGTGTGTTCAGCTGGAGGAGACTGAGGGGAGACCTCATTGTGGTCTCCAATATCTTCACGATGGGCAGTGAGGGGCAGGCACTGATCTCTTCACTTTTGTGACCATTGACAGGACCCCAGGGAATGGTTGGAGCTCTGTCAGGGCAGGCTCAGGTTGGATCTCAGGGAAAGGTTCTTCCCCCAGAGGGTGGTTGGGCACTGAACGGGCTCCCAAGGGCAGTGGGCATAGCACCAAGGCTGACAGAGCTCCAGGAGTGCTTGGACAACACTCTCTGGGTCAGGGTGGGGTTGTTGGGGTGTCCTGGACAGGGCCAGGGATTGGGTTCCGAGCGGGTCCCTTCCAACTCAGTGTATTCCGTGATTCCATGGTGATTGGGCTTTATAAAATTAGTCATTGTTGATCAGATCAGCCGTTGCCATTTTCATTCAGTTGGATCTTCTGGGTGTCCATCACAGGGTAAACCAAGGAAGCCTCGGAGCTGCCAGCGGGCACGAGCGCGTGGGGAAGGAACGAGTAGGCAGGTAGGAGACTCCTGGTCATGCTGAACCCAAAGGCTGAGTGCAGGAATGGGAAGAGCTTTTTCCTTTCTTTATTGTGTAATATTTCGTGTTGGATTAGGATGAACTGAATGGAAATCACTTTGTCCTTGTGCCATCATTCTGTACAGTGTTTGTATATATGATGGTTTTTAGAATGTTTTCATTTTTATGGTGCCTGCTTTTCATGTAATAATGGATTAATGTGCCTGCAAAGAATGCCTTTATGTATTTTTAATTTCCTAATTACTGAAAGTGTAAAAAAAAAAAAAGAAAAAGCATTTTTTTTTCAGATATTAAACTCTGAGAAATATCAGACAATGGTGGGATGGGGCTTTGGGAGGGAGGAAGGAAACTAACTTTATACTCTAGTGTTTTTTATTGTCATCACACTTTTGTTTTTTACTATCTACAATCTTTTTACTCTTACCGTAGATTGTTTTTAAATATACCACTGACTCAAAAAATAAAATGTTATTTTAAAAACTTGTCTAAGAAAATGAATACATTTCCTGGGTCTTTTTGATCCTTACTGCAGAATTTCAAGAGTTGTTGCACTCTGTAGAGGGCTATAGATACACTTACCTCTTTACAGAGTAATGTTGGGGGAAACTCATGATAAAGCTGAGATCTTTCATTGTGCTGATGTGGTAATTCCTGCAGGAAGGAGCAAAAACACACATCAGCACTAGAAACACCCATCTCTGTGTGCTGTCCGTGTCCATAATGATGGCTTATATATCTTTAAGTTATCTGTTGCTGAACACTTCAGAAAACAGATGAGTTTTAGGTAATATTTTCCACCTCAAGTACCTGCTACATGATGCAAGTTGCAAGCAGAAGTGACTTTACACAGCAGTAAAACAATACTGTTGTTACAAGGGCAGAAAAATTGCCTTTCTCATAAAAAAGTGGCTGGAATGGTCAATTAGATATTCTCATATTTTTGCCTTAAACCACAGTGTCACTTTGGATCAAACAAACACACTTTTTCTTGCTATAAAATCAGCTACCAGAGCATCTCAGAATTTACTGTTAGATACCATCCCCCAATTCCCTCTTTGTTTTGTTAATATAATCTCTGTTCAAGAGCAACGCTCAGGGAAGGATTCTTGGCTGCAGTCAGTCAGATACTCGTTCTGTAGACAATCAATAATGTATTACAACTTTAATTCTGTAAGTCTCTTATTTAATTGAGAATTGCTTTAGAGACTTCTCCTGGTGCTGCCTGGGAGATGTGCTGGGATGCTGGTGAGTTTTCCTCTTTTCTGTTCCATTTGCCTTCTGAAGGCTGGGAAGAGCTTTCCCATCGACCTTTAACTGGATGCCTGTAAATTGCATTTCTGATAATGTGTTTGTTTTCACTCGTCCTTTGCAAATTCCTGTGCTCATGCAAGTGGTATAATTTGGCCCTGTGAGACTCCTCAAACAAGAGCTGCACTTTCAAATGGGTCTTAACAGTACAGACTTGAAATCTCATCTGTGTGTGTTTTACAAATGCACAACCTGAGCCTGGGAATTGAAAATCAGACTCTCAGATTCACTCAGGCCCAGATTGTCAATCTGACAACTTCAAGGTGTAACTCACTGCCTTCCTCAAAGGGTGGTACAAACACACCTCAGCAAATTCAGGAACTCTCTCAATTCCAGGCTCTAAGCAGTGAACAGTGCTGGGAAGGCTGTTGATATTCCTCAGGGTTTGCTCTCTTCCTTTGCATTCCAGTTGGGTGTCAGAGCATCCCATTGCCGTGGGAATTCCCTGTCACACTGTTTGCATTTCAGCTGAGCTAATGCAGAAGGGCTTGATGTGAAACAAGACAGAACAAGGTTGGTTGATTTTAACCAGCGTGGTGGGATCTCGTGTGTCTTTCATCTGCCCTGTTTGTGTGGGAATTCATCCCTTGATGGCTTCAGTGAGTCTTTGGCTTTCCCCACCTCAATGCCTTGAGTGGACATGGTGGGATTGGGATGGCCTGGTGTATTTATCACTGCTTTGTCCTCCTGCCAGCTCTCCTGGGACCTCCACAGGTCCCCATTCAGACTTCATTCGAATCAATATTTCTGCTTGGAAAGGTGACCCCTCCATCTCCTCCGTAACAAAGCTTTTCCAGGGCTTTAGCAGGATCCACAGGGGGCAGGTTTTCACCATTTCAGTCAGGGATTAACCTGCCCTCGGTGGTGCCCCTTTGCTCAGACTTGGAAGCAGCACCCCAAGGCTTTCCAACAGAGATTTACCTGAACGAAGAAGCTCTGAGGTTTTTGCATAATAGGGGAAAACAAATTTCAATGGCCAGGAATTTTCACTTCTTGAAAAGTGGCTTTCACTTATCTAGTAAAGCTTAACTCACAGTGCCAGTATAAAAAAGAGAAGCCCCTCAGCACTGTTGTCCTGAGTGGTAATGTGGGAGTGAGAGGGTGATTTTTTACAGGTGCACAGATCAGTTCCCATCAATCCCACACAAAACCACAAAAGATTTGTTTGGTTTTTAATCAAATTTCTTCTCAATGGGAAGCTCAGCACAAAGGTCACTTCTTAAGCAGGTTTTCCATAACTGACATTTATGATTGCTGAAATGTCTCTGGTGGTATCACAAATCCTGAAGCTAAAAATGTTTTTAAATTCAGTTTTGTCTTAACGAAGGCATTTTTCTTTACCTTGGATGTTTGTTGTATGTGCCTTTAGAGAGGAAAATGATAAAACATTTGCAGTGCTTGTGGTTAATGCTTGTGGTACCTCAGTGACAGATTCGTGGCAGTGCACATACATATGTGCATTCACACATCAAAACACACATTTTTAATTTAAAATATCCAATTTTATTTTTTCACTGAGGTGTCCACCTTCCAGCTTCACATTAGACATCTTCCCTATTGATTCATGTGGCCTTTTTGGGAATCTTTCCATGCCAGAAGCCTCATGTCGTGTTGTTGATGCCAGTGGGCCCGTGATGGATGTTCGTAATTACCCAATTTTGCTAAAGGTTATTTGTCCAAACAAGTCATTTCTTGTGTATGTATTGACAAAATCAGGTGAAATAAGCAGAAAAATTTCTTACAAAGGTTACAGCTGGTTTGATGTTTAAATATATGTGGACCAGACTATGACAGTACGTGGTGTTACAGGAGCCACCCTCTTCTGATCTGGGAATTACCATCCTGGATTGGGCTGTGGAATACTTTTGTATGCTTTTGGAATAAAACAGCAAATGCTGGCACAGCTGCTCAGGGCAGGGGTGGAGTCCCCACCCCTCCAGGATGGGGAGGGATGTGTGGACGTGGCACTTGGGGACATGGTTTAGTGGTGGCCTTGCCAGTTAATCCTTGGGCTCAATGACCTTGGAGGGCTTTTCCCACCTAAACCATTCTGTGACTCTAAACCTGAAGTGTTTTATTCCCAAGCTGAAGGCAAATGAAAGGATGGCAGAAGCGTGTTTAAATTCAGTGAGAGACAGGGTGCAAGCATGGACAAGAGATTCCCAAGCTGGAGCAGGTCTCCCAGGAGGATGGATGGTGAAGCCAACCTTCCTGCCCATCAGCGTCGAGCTGTGGCTCCTGCATCCCTCTGCACACTCCAGGTAAGGCAGTTTTCAATCTGCATCTCCACTTTGCCTTCTGACAAAGCAGCAAATTATAGAAAATGCCCATGAAAAACAGACCAGGCACTTTAGTGATGGTGAGCACTGAAATTCAGGGGTTTCCTCTCATTTCCTCAGTTTTTAGTGGTAATGGGAAGCGTGAGGTCCAGCAGCGCCGACATTTCAATTTCCTCCCATTCTCCCTTTGTACTTTTCATGGATCTAAACTGAATTTTAGGCTTGCAATTGCCATCTTCTTGGGGATGCAGAAACGTGTGGATCAGTCAAAATACTTGGTTATTGTATAGGATCTATCCAGCTGTTCTCCAGTGAGGCTATTTATAGGATTTTTAATTTCCCTGGGGGGGGGAGGGGTTCTATGTGTATTCTGCAGACATGAATAATTACTGTAAATTGTGGTTCTCTATCAAATGACAGGCCTATTTTTTTTTTTCATTTCAAGTGTGTGTGGCATTGTATCCAAACACTTCAGTGAGAAGTTGCTGAATTGACTAACTCATTTATTTAGCTGGCTGTGGCCTGGTGTACTGGGGACATGTACTGACCCTGATGAGTCTGGGCTGGGATGGTGACTCCATTCCTGTTGGGTGTAGCCAAGTGGTTTCCATGCCCTAACCCCACCTTTTTACAGCTGCACGTGATCTGTGGTTCTCCAAATCCAATCTGACCACCCCTCATTACTACCCAAGCTCCCTGTCAGCCATCCCAAACCTGCAGAGATTTTATGGATGGTGATACACTGCTATTTTGGGTTGAATCCACGTTGGTTTGGCCATTCTCTCAGCTTTTCATGGCACAGTTTGGCTCTGATGCTGTTGAACTTCTGTGTGTGCAGCACAAACTCCTGCACAGCTGGGCAGCTAAACAGGAACAAGGGCCATTTTAATGCTACAGATTCGTGATGGAACTTCTTGTTTTGTCTGGTGATTCCTAATAAACACCTCTGAAAAGGCTTTTGGGGCTGTATCTGCTTGGTCCTCAAAGGAGCTGCCTTGTGCTTTGCCTGTCACTCGCTCTCTGTGAGTCCAGCTGCCTTCTCCCATGTTCTTTGGGTGACTCCTCACATCCCACTAAAAAGCTTGGAGCCTCCAATTGTCCCCCTTATAACCAAGAACAAGAGTTGGCTGAGCTTTGGGAACACCAGCACTGTGTTCAAAAAGCTCGTGGACGTGGCACTTGAGAACAGGATTCTCAGTAGTGCTGGGTGATGGTGGGACTTGAGGATCTTAAAGGTCTTTTCCAACTTCAGCGATCCTGTGGTTCTGTGATTGTCCTTTCTCACACATTTCCAGACCAGGAGCTTTGGCTGCTCAACAGATTCTTGAAAAGATGCTGGTTCTGCTGTTCCTGGAAGCCGTGGCCTCCTGCCAGTGGCGTTAGAGGGGAATGTGTGGTATCATCAGCACTGAGGGAGTCCTTCACAAAGAGAAAGTGCAGACAAAACCGAATGTGACCCTGTTTTCCTATCAATAAGGCATTTTTTGGTGTGTTGTCCTGTTGTTGGCTGCTCTTCCAAGTTTTGTTTTATTCTCCCATGGCTCTTGCTTCCATTTCCCCAGCACTGCAATAATGATTTAAACTGAGTTTTCTTTCTCCATCATTCCCATGAGCTATGACAGATCACTGCACCAACAGCTGAAAACTGAGAAAATTAGCTACAAAAACTATATCTGGACTGGAAAAAAATACTTAACAGGATATTAAGGAACCTGTGGGAATGAATAGGGACCCAGGCACCATTTTGGAGCAGCAACACATGTGCTGTGTTGAGTCACAGGTGACTCGTGTAGACATGTAACAGTTTGACAGGTGAAACAATCCCACCAGCTCCGGTCTAGGCAAAACATTCCTTAGATTAGCATGAATTATGCAGTTTAAACCACTTATTAACATCCAATTTAACATTCCAAGCATTGTGTTGGGAAGTGTGTTCTTTGCAGCAGGAGAAGAAGGCGCTGCAGAGGGCAGGAAGTTCATTGGAGCTGTAATTATTGTTTCTCCAAAGATTAGATGTGTTTTCCTGCATTGTAGTCTCATGTGCTCAAAATCTCTTGGAGAAAAATCCAAATAAATCAACTGCAAATTCAGAAATTTCTAAAAAGAAAATGCCTTCTTTCAAAAGATGAAGCAGTTGCTGGTATTACAGAGGCCTGTCCACAGAGATTTTTTTAAATCATATTGATATCTGGTTGTCAATAATGTCTCAGTCTACTGGTTATAAACTTGCTTTCTTCAGTTTATTACTGTGTACAGTTGGTAAATGTATTTGTTGTTGCTTTTTTTTTTTCCAAGCAGCACATTATTGTTAACTTGCTCCTTAGAGGGAAATAATAGGAAAAAACAGAAATAGAAGATTTTTTTTAAAGTTTCTGTCTTTGTTGACCTCGTGGTCCCTGTGGAGGTGGGCAGAGGTCTGTGGGAGGTTGCAGATTGCTGCTGTGCAGTGCTGTGTCTGAGCAGGCACTGGGGAACATCAGTATGTGTCCAAACAAAATAATCCTTGGGAAGAGATGGGACACTTCTGAGTCTCCCATCAGCACCTGGAGAGAAATCAATGTTTGTTCTGGACTCAGCTACTCCAGGGGGCTCTTGAAAAGTGACTTTAGGAAAATTAATTTCTTTTCTCCAGCGTGAGGTTTTCTGGGACGTGGTGTTTGTGTCAGGTCAGTAGCAGAAATCATTGCCAGGTCAGGTCTCTTTAAAACCTGGACAATGTGAAGTTGTGGTTTGTTTGATGGGAAGCACAGGGCTGTGAGGAAAGCCTGGGAGAGCTGGGGGTGTTCACCTGGAGAAGAGAAGGCTCCAGGGAGACCTGAGAGCCCCTTCCAGGGCCTAAAGGGGCTCCAAGAGAGCTGTGGAGGGACTTGGGACAAGGGCCTGGAGAGACGACACAGGGACTGGCAGTGCCAGAGGGCAGGGTTAGATGGGATATTGGGAAGGAATTGCTGGCTGTGAGGGTAGGGAGGCCCTGGCACAGGTTGCCCAGAGAAGCTGTGACTGCCCCATCCCTGGAAGTGTCCAAGGCCAGGTTGGACAGGGCTTGGAGCAACCTGGGCTGGTGGAAGGTGTCCCTGGCAGGAGGTGGAACTGGATGATCTTAAAGGTCCCTTCCAACCCAAACCATTCTGTATACCGTGGTTTTCTCTCCCCTGTCCTTGGTGCCTCTGAGGCTCTCCCAAAGCAGCTCCAGGATGATGCCAGCTGAGTGTCAGTGGGGACAGGCTGATCCCACAGGGGGCTCCTCTCCTGTCAAAGCACCGTGGAGAGGGGGATGCTCTTTGCTGGGCTCACAGCAGAGCCAGTGTCTGGCAGTGTCATCTACGGCAGAGTTACTTAGTGCAGCGGGGACACTTTCCCTTCCTGCAGGCCATTGGAGTACCACGAGAAAACAAACCCAAAGTCTCTGTGTGGAACTTATTTTTCTCCAGAGTTCCTTGTTTCTGGCTGACAGGGAGCATTAGCTGGTGGTAGGAGCTGATTGGAAGTGACCAGTGACCGCAGAGCCCCGTGTGCGAGCGGGAGCCTGGATCCCTCTGCTCTCAACATTCTGACATTTGCATTTAAGATGTTCCTTTCCCACCCCCCAACCCCCCTTCTCTTTCTCCTTCCTTTCCCTCCATGATTTCTTTTGTTTAATGAGGGGAAAAAAAAAAAATTTAAAGGGAACAACTGGAAGGTGTGTTTTAGAAAACTGAGGGTGAGCAGTTTTCGCCCACCCCTGTTATCCTGTGGGCCGGAGCATGGGGATGGTTTTTGATAGGAAAAGGGGGGATGGCATCACACTGACAGGGGGCTGGGTTAGGTGGGATATTGGGAAGGAATTCCCTGTGAGAGTGGTGAGGCACTAACACAAATTGCCCAGAGAAGCTGCCTAATCCTGAAAGTGTCCAAGGCCAGGTTGGACAGGGCCTGGAACAACCTGGGCTAGTGGAAGGTGTTCCTGCCCATGATAAAGAGATGATGTAAAGAGATGATCCTCAATATCCCTTCCAACCCAAACCATCCTGTGACTCTCTGTTTGGGCTTCCAAGGGATGAGCTGTCTGTGCCTGGCACTGCTCTTGCTGCCCTGCCCTGCCCTGAGATGCCATCCCCCATCCCCGTGGGTCCCTCTTGCTCCAAAGGAAGGGCTGAGCTCACATTTCCCCACGCTAGAGCCTTCATCAGATTTGGAGATGGCACCTCCCAGCTTGGGCATATCCCAGAAGCCATGGGGACTGTTCCCAGTGAAGATCTGGGGCTGTAGGAAATTTTTTTCCTGTCAAAAAGTTGTTGCAGCTGTGGGGCAGAGGTTCAGGGGGAACCTCAAACTGCATGGAATGGGGCTTGTCATTCAGCCAAGGATTTATGAAGGCACACACGGTGTCAAATGATACCTGTGCTACATTCTGCTGGTAACAATAAATCAGTGCAGCCATTACATTTTATTTTCACTTGAAGAAAAATGAAAGGCAGGAAAGCCAAGTGCTCACCTGCTTCACCAGATAATTTACCTGTGGCTGAGCTATAAAATGAGTGTCGCTTGCATTGCTCTTCTCTCTTAACACGAAATGATGGAGCAGGGGAAGGCACCTTCAGGCAAGAGCAGAGCTGGTGGGAAAACAAAGTAGAGCACATGCTCCTGTTGTGTTTGCTGAGGAATGATGAGAGTGTTTGGCAGCTCCCTGTGTGCATCCTGGGGAGCAGGGAAGGGTGGGCAGAAGGGGAATGGAGGGAGGGAAAGGTTGGGCAATTAGGGTAGCAAAAAAGTAGCTGAAAAATTACTCCCTGTTTCCTAACCTCTGGATTTGCTTTTGCATGGGGGGAAGTGAAATGTGGAGGGGCTGGAGGTCAAAATTTCATTTCTTTTACAGGATTTCTACCAGAGTGCTATTTCCTTCATTTATAATGAACTGAAACTGCTGTGAGAGCACCATCCAAAAATCCACAATCACCTGTGCCCGTCATGGTCTTGCAGGGATGTGGCTGTATCCTCATGGTGAGTCAGAAATCATCTATAAAACAATTAATGCGTCATCCACTGCCCATAAAGAGGAGCAGCAGACTATATGTGCTGTTAAATTGAATAAATTCAGTACATTTTTGCCTGCTTTCTCTTATCCTGGGTGATGCCATCTCTCTGTGTGTCCCCTCCTGTCCCTCCTCGAGCTCAGCTGCTGGTGGCCGAGCTCTGGGGTAGGAGAGGGTTCCTGAGACAAGATCCAGCATTCAAGAAGGGAAAATATTTGCCTGGAAAAGCATAAAATCCTAAAGGAAAAACAATAATCATAAGAAGAAGCAACAGGGAAGGGAGTTCAGACAGAAAAATTATGGCCTTTGACGTCCCTGTTTTGAAGAGGAAAGAGGATCAGGTGAGTTTATCTTCCTTAAATTCCCACTATCACAGGGTGGTCAGTGTTTCAAATCCCAATACTTAAAACAAGGACAGTTTTAAGTAGAAATGTCCTGTCAAGGTATTTCTTTTTACTTAACCATTAGAAAGACTGAAAAGACAGCTCCACTGTAAATAATTGTATTTTGAATACTATGTTATATATCCAAATGTTGGGCAGGGAGGCTAAACGATTAAGGATATTTTCATTAGGAGACACCGCTAGAGAGGTCTGGGTTTTACTTGTATTATAGAAACTACTACCTGAGTTTTCTAAGTAATGTTCCCCTAAAAACAAATGCTTTTGTTTCTTCTCTCTCCTCAGTCCCAAATCTAAAGGGTGAATGGGAGCTAAACCTTTAAAGGTGTGTTGAAATTGGTGTTGGCAGCTGAGTCTTGCATGATCTGCCTGTGAATTAATACGCAAGGTTACGTGCTAGTCACTGATTTGGGAGCTTTTTTACTTTATCTAAACCAGCCCCCAAAAACCCCCGACTTTAATTGAGCTATTTGGATTTTGATAATGACACAGCTATGCACATCTACATTGCAAAAAATAAAATCTAAGGGTATATAAATAGTGCCATTTCAGGCCTCTGGGGAACATGTTAGTGTTCTTACAGCTCAATCCTTCTGCATCTTACATCATCCTCTTCCGTGCCTTACATAACTCTGCTCCTCAAACCCCACTAAAACGAGCTGGAGGCAGCAAAACACCCCCTGGATGATGTGCGTGGCAACATCTTGGCCTCCTGAGTTGGATGGGGCATTTTCATTACTTTGTTATTCCTAAAGCTGTGTTTTATTCAGGTTTGTTTAGGTATTGGTGTTTGTTTGTTGGTTTGGTTTTTTTTCTGCCTGTAGGGTTTTTTAAATCTTTATTGTTTTGTTCGCAAAAGGAAAGGATTTGGAGAAGGGGCCACATGTAGAGCCCTTTGAAAACCATGTCCTTTCCTAAATTCATCCCATAGAACCCCAAAATTCCCAGGTTTGGGAATCTCCCCCTTCTGAGCCACCCAGGGAGGGTGAACATCCCACCCCCCTGACCTGAGGAGCTGCTGGGGCAGTAATTAAAGGTGACACTTCCATTCTCTGTAGCTTCACGTCCTGCTCCTTGCTGTCAATATGAGCTCTGATTTCTTTGTCTTTCCATGACTTTTCCTGTCTCTTTTCAACCAAAGCAAGGCTTTTAATCCCCTCAGCCCTTCCATTCTCAGTGCAGAGCTCTCCATCTGCCTCTCAGCAGTGCAGAGAAGGTGGATTTAAATGCCTTTTCACTGCAATGGATTTGATTTTATCACTCTAGATGACCTCCACTTCCCAACACTTTGCTCTTATCAGGCACATTGTTGCTGTTCAGAGAAATGAGATTCAACCATTCTGACCAAGTTAAGGGGGAAACTCTGAGGTTTGAGCATTTTGGGGGTTTGTTTTAAGCATTAAACCGTTTTTCCTTCACTCCTTTGTTTACAGGACAGTATTTCTTTGATACTATCCTGCTAAAAGTGCAACCCCAACGCAGCATTAAAATTCAGACCCTGAAGTAGATCAGCCTTCCCATTTCTCTCTTAACTTCAGCCTTGTCAAGCTCTATTATTCTCAATCCACTTTGACAGTTCTGGGTTAAAAAGACACCAATTACCCTTTGAAATTACCCTCTCACTGTAGGATCAGCTCCATTTCTACCGACTTTGGAAGTTCCTTGGGTGCAGGGGATATTTTAGAGGGGGGAGGGTGCCCCAAAATGCTGCATTATAACCACTTTATTGCACTTGACTGGCTGCCTTGGGGATGGCTGTGGCATTTGGTGGCAAGTTTCCCCTCTTAACCACATAAACACTCATTTTAATTATTAATAAAACTGGTTTGTGCCATTTCACTGGTGCCATTTCACTCCTCTTTCAATCTGTACAGCCTGACAAAAATGGAGAGGGAGAGGAGAGGGGATAGTTCAGCAATAAAAATGCCCTCTGGAGGAACCTCCCTGTGCATCTCCTGTGCCCAAAATGACTTTATGAACCACTCCCGTGTTTCCACGGGGTTTAAGTGGACAACAGGCACAAAACTTCAGCTTTTTTAATGACAAATAGTGTTTTATAGCTGAAAAGGTGTAAGTTTGAGCAAAAGCCAGAAGTTCTCTCGTTCCCCCATTTCACTCCTCCGTTTGTGTCTGGTTGTGACCCGTGTGTGACACGTTCTGCTGTCACAACCCCCCCTCTCCTCCCCAGATCTGCTCAGGCTTTTGTGCCTGTTCCCAGCGACAGGGGATGACTCAATGCTGGAAATGTGGCCGTTTAATTTCCAGCTGGAAAACGGGGAATGGGACTGCGAAGCAAACGCCGTGACCCAACAGCAGAACTGTCCTAGATTCTCACGTCTTGTTTGGAAATTTTGTGACAGCCTTATTGCCCAAGGGTCCAGCATAATCACTTCTCAGTTCACTGATACGCTTCCTTTCAGCATCTGCACTAAATGTGTCTTTATCCCTCCTGCATGTAAGAACGCTCCTTAATTCTTCAGATGCAAAGGAAAAAAAAAAAAAAAAGATCCCACTTCGAGTGTGGAATGGCTTGAATTGCACTTATTTTAATTTTGGCTGTAAAAATGCTTTGAAAATTATTCTCTCTGCCCCCTCACCACCCAAATTCTTCATTGATGAGCCTGCTTTTCTGTCTTTCATAAACATTAGATTATGAAAGCCTGTTTTCTACTGCCTTGACTAAAATAGGACCTTCACATGCCCGTGGTCAGTGCGGTGTTTTCTCCTCAGTCAGTGATTTGCAGCAAGTTATAAAAGTAAAGAGGAGTGAAATATTTGATTTGTATCAATAGGTTTTTTTTTTTTTTTTTTTTACCAAAATCACATTGTGGCTTTCAAAAGTCACTGATTACTTCTTTTGTAATATTTGCCAAGGAAACTTGGAAATATCTGGAATATCATATCATCATTTGCAAAAGTTACTGGTGGCACCAGGAAGGATTTGAGGGGCTGCAGGATCTTCCTGGCATTAAAGAAGGTCCTGGATGGAGGACTTTGGGTGCTGCCAAATCAGGCTGATGATGGAATGTAGATAGAGAAGATTATTTCTGTATATTCTTATTTACGTGTGTGTAAAACCCCACCTTTTGTGTTTCCCTGTGATCTGTTGTTTCCCATCTGTTGTTTTAATGGATGGGCTCATTTTGCTCCTCTTAGATATCTCATAATTTATCTGAATTTACAGTTTTGCAGTTCTGGGAGGAGGGGATGGAGCTGTTATTTTTCATATTCTTTCCTTTCTGCTTTTTCTTTTCACTGTTTTCTTCTTAGGGGATGCATTGCAATGTGCTTTCTAGGAAGCACAGACCTATTTCAATTTTGACCTATATATCCTGTGCCTTGATTAGTTAAGAACACTAAAGCACTTTGGAATCTTCAAATTGGCTCTTAAATTGCAGCCAGAAAATTGGAAGAGCTCTTTCTCTGGTCTTCTCCTACAGGGCAGCATCAAACCTGACAATGATCTTTGCTCCTGGAACATAAGGAGCAAATTTAAAGAAAGATCTAAAGCACTTTTAAAAGCCATAAGCAATCAAAATGCCTTTCTCTGGCTACATGAAAATAAGCCTGTGTTTTTTTTTCCAGGGTAGTTATTTATTTATTAGGAAGGATTCAGAGAGGAGTGAGTTATTTAGCTGATATAAATAATTGGTCTTGTGCTGAAAACGAGATCACGCTGGTTTAGCTCAATTAATGTTTTAGAAAACTTCATTATATGGTCCAAAACTCAGATCACTGAGTCCAACCCTTAACCCAGCACCACCATGTTCATCACTAAACCACGTTCCAGTGTACATAAAAACTATCTTAATCTTGCTTTTGATATAATTTTCACTGGTGTGAGTGTCACAGCCCTGGAAGCTGCTGCTCCTGGCTGAGTTTGCCACGTGATTTTGAATTCACTCAGACACTCCTGTGCCATTTCTCATTTATTCACTGGATAAACACCACCTGAGTGTTTCAACCCTGCATGACTGAAATCAAAAGAAGGTTTCACATCAGCCTCAGTGGGAAAACAAGCTGGCTCAGAGTGCTCCTGCACACACACACTCAGCTGCATTAACTGCAGGTCTCGGATCCACCTGCTCTGCTACAGCAAAAACACCACTTTGGGAAGTTATTTTTGAAAACCGGTGACTGTAAGTGCTCTGGCAGAGGCAGGGAAGGGGCATTTTAATGATTATATTTCATAACCATCACTGATGTCACCTAAAATCTGCACTCTTTTCCATCACCTCGAAATTAATGGTACATATTAAAGTAGCTTTAGTGGTCCTGGAGCGGGGCAGGGTTGTACCAAACGTATCACAGAATCATTGAGGTTGGAAAAGGCCTCTCAGATCAAGTACAACTGTTCCCCCAGCACTGCCAAGGCCACCCATGTCCCCAAGTGCCACATCCACTAGTTTTTTAAACAGAGCTTGTGCAAAGGCAGCAACTGATTGCAGAGGGAAGGCAGGAGAATGGGAAAAAAACGGAAGGAATTGGAGTTTTAAGTGTTCAAGGCCAGGTTGGAGCAACCTGGTGTAGTGTCAGGTGTCCCTGCCCGTGGGGAATGAGATGCTCTGTGAGATCCCTTCCAACACAAACCATTCTGTGATCCAGTGATTTTCCATCCCAGGCCCATTTCTAGTGGTTTTGGACTGAAATGCTGCCCTAGGAAACAGAAGGTGATATGGGAAAGCATTTTCCAGTTGGGAAAAGTACTAGTGGAGAGTTGTAAAGCAACAGATGCTTTAGCAGAAGAAAGGTGAGGAGGGCTGGGCAGGAGGGGTGGTGGGTCCATCACACAAACATCAGGAGGGGAAGCTTGCCTGGCTGCAGAACCCATTATAAATCCAGTCATGAAATTTTGACTGGCTGAGCTTCTTCCTTTGTTGTGGGAAGTCTGGATGAAGAAGATTTATCTCTTCAGTGAGATTTAGTTCCTTTTCTCTCTTCATTCACGACGTCCCCTGGCATTTCACTCACTGCTGGTGAGAGATGTCCCCCAGGAAGGGAGATCCTGTCACACACAGACATGAGCTACGCCGGGTTTGTTGTGACCTCTGGTGAAATCTGTCAGGAAAAGGACCATTATCCCCAGTTGTCTGGTATTAAATATATTCCTCTTCCAACTGCAAAGTAATTATCATTATGATCAATGCTCGTGCAGTGCTCTGTGGCTGGGGACACCTGTTTTTTTGACAGGTGCTTTCTCAGGATTGTGTGCTGAAGATCTCCTCCGAAAAATTCGAGGACAGGCAGGGACGCTGTTTCTTGTTTGTTAGAAAGCAAAGTGCAGCCTGGCCCTCCTCCCTGGCTGGGATGAACTGCAACACAAGACAGGTTTAGCTTTGCCTGATGATGCCTCACACAATTATTTCATCCATCATTTCTGTCTTCCCTGCTTTCCACGTCTCGAAATGTAATCCTGGAAGGGTTGAAATTCCACATTGCAGTCTCTGCTTTGTTGTTTCTCCTCTTTTTCCCTGTTTGCCATGTGAATTGGCTGCAGACAGCAGTTAAGACCTTTGGACACTTCCAGACAAACTCCTGTTGCTACAACAAACAGCTGGCAGTAGTTCCAGCTCATGGAAAGCTGGGAGGCTCAGTTCACTGTCTGTGAATGGCCACAGACTTCTGTGTATCAGCAGCTTTTGCAGAGCCAAGTTCTTGCAAACGAGTTGTGGAAGCAGAGCAATCAAAATTTGTGAGAACTTTATGACTGTCAGCCCAGGTGTTGGGCTGTTTGACTGTTTCATCCAGTCCTAGTGGGAAATGCCTTCATTTTCCGCTGCTTCCAAGAATAACTGGTGTTACTGTTCCTGATCAGTTTTGGAATCTCTCTTTATGGACATTAGTTTGTACAATTTTCCCCTTCTTTTCTGTTGAAAATCTGTATCCAGCACAATCTCATGGTCAGGCTGTTGATAATTTACCTAAAGAAATGCAGACCAAGTTGCTGCAAATCCCAGATTCGTATTTTAAAGACAACACTGCCATTGCTGTACCCAGGTTTGGGACACAGCACCCTTTACTTCTCATCTGAGGACTTTTTTTTAATGTCAGTGCCTTTTCTAACTGACTTTCTCATTGTAATGATCTCTCCTAAATTATTTGACAGGCACTGAAAAGCCACCACTGCTGAAAGCTTAGAATTTCCCATCATCCTGGAACCTGCAGCCAACTAAACATCACCTCAGAAGCCGTGGGCTCCCACTCCTGCTCCTGACTCAGGAGTTTTCTACTCCCTGTCCCTGAAGAAAACTGGAGGAAGACTGAAAAACCATATTTTCCAAGGTAATTTCTTTAATATGCACTTTTCTAGCTGCAATTTCAGGCAGAAAACACGTCCATCCCCATCTCTGTGGGCAGAGGAAATGCATTAGGGATGGACAGGGATGGATGGGAAGGGTCAATACCTGCTTGCTGCAGACAAATGGAGCCCTTCATGGGACTTAGTCCAGGGATAAGTTGAAATTGCTTTTCTTAGGACATCTCACTATTTAGAGTGAGGAGCTGAAGTCTTTGGGAGAGGGTTTTTCCAGGTCCCTGCCACTGCAGGACAGAGCTGTGTGAAACTCAAAGGAGTTTTGTTTAAAGAGATGCAAAGGGTCACAATTTCAAACTCAGAACATTGCAGTGATCTTAATTATGGAAATAAATGTGGGCTCTGCTAAGAGAGATGTACCACTGCAAAATCAATGATGGAGTGCAGGATAAATCACACAGTCCTAGAAGCAAGTACAAAGGACTCTGTAGTAGAGACACCCCGTTTGAAATTATAATCTCAAATGGTTTAGGCACCTCACTTGCAACTGCATATTGTTTTCAGGCACTTCCAGAAATTCCTGAAGCTCTCAGCTATTTATTTCACAAAGAGCTCTCCTTCATGAAGTGTCTGTGACATACACAGCCCATATGTTTGCTGACATATGGACTCTCTGGCTATCGAATTTAAACCCTTTTTGGGGCTAAACACAGGACTGTGATGTGCACAATAAATATTGATTCCTGGTTTTCAGGAATAAAATAATTGCATGAAGCCCTAAAGCCTTAAGCCCTGATGGATTTTTCCACAGGCAAAGGCAGACAAAAGAACACACAGAGTTTTCCAGCAGCACCCCCAAGGCAGCAACATCACCTTTTTTTTTTTTTTTTTCTTTTTTTCCCATGGAGGTTTCAGCCCAGGCATTTTCTGTTTTATGTGCAGAAGAACAGGAAAAGGGAACAGTTGATGTGATGTGAAGAAAACCTGTGATTTTTTAGGGTTTTTAACCAGCATCCAGAATTCTCCCTAGAAAAATCCTGATGTCTCTGACCTGCTAAACCTGGAGATGTGCACAGGCTGCTTCTCCAGCACAGTGTGATTTTCCAATGCATTGCTCTCCCTAAAACATGTATAGGGATGTTTATTTGCAGAAAGACTATGAAAAAAAATGTAATTATAAAAAAAAAAACAGCAACAAAACACCTGTGGCTTGTCCAGCAATATGTGAAAGTCTTCTTTGATAACTTGCCATTCTGTTTACTTGCTTGGCTTCAGCAATACTTTATTATTTCCTACTAAAACTACAGAATTTCTGTTCAGATCTATTTTTTTAATTTTTTTTTTCTCTCTGAAAACTACTTCTACTTCTGAGCAAACACTAATTTTCTCCTCTCTGCATAGAAAAACTGTTCTCACCGAGCTCTCTGGTGAGATCCTCTCTGCTGGTGCTGTGGAGCTCTCACAGGGTATTTCAGCTTTTGCTTTCAGTAGGAAAAAAAAGAAGGTAAAAGTGAATTTCAGGCCTCTGCTATGGCTGTTCTGGCTCAGTGATTTTTCTCTGTGTTGCCTGATTTGTTCTATGTTCCCCTTGCATTGCTCTGGCAGGGCTGGGGAGTTTGCTCAGAGTGCCCAAACAGGTGGAAAAGGACGGATGTGAGGGTTGGTTTGGTGGCATCACTGGCATTTCTGTGTCACTATGATACCTTGAAGCTGTATTTGGGTTTTTTTTGTGTCAGTCTCCAGAGCAGGTTGGATATCCAGGCACTGCTACTGGGTGTGGATTCCCTCCCTGCAGGCAGTGGATGCAGCTCCCACCCCATGGTGATTTTGGCGCTTCCCTGCCCAGCCTGAAATAGGTTTTCCCACCTACAGGAAAGAAATCCACGTTACAGGACACCATCTCCCTAATTTGACAGCCTTATTGGCAGCCCTTGCTGGGAGGCCAAGGAGCTGTGTGAGCAGGGATGTGGGAATTGCCATCCCAGCCCCTGGAAGTTTCCCTTCAGTTCACCGGGAGCACGTTGGCAGCAAGGGCTGGAGCAGCTCCATCAGCCTCTGCTGGGTGTCTGTCACAGTGGAACCAGGCTTAATAAACCTGCTCAAAGTTAATGCTAGACCAGAAGAAAGTGTGCAAAACTGAACCTTGCCTTCCCTTTCTCCTCCTTTTTTTCTTTCCTCCTTTTCTTTTTCATTTCCCTTTTCCCACACGAAGAGGCCAGTTGGTAACAGGGCACATAAAGTCCTGTGTTCTGCCCAGTGCTACCAGCTGCAAACTAAAATATATGGCACCTTCCCCTGGGATATGATTAATTATTCTTCATTAATTATTATTCTCTCCTGAAAATCTCAGTCAAATCAAGCCAGAGCTGAAATACTAAAAAATACTAAAAAAATAAAATAAGATAAAATAAAATAAAATAATACTTGAAATGTATGTCAGGAATCCGTTGGATGCAGATTCCTGGAAGTTTAATTTGGTTTGTGCAGTGTTGGAAGACCTGACTGTGTTTTTAGCAGCATTTTGGGTCAGCTGGATGGAACAGTCTCTGCCCAGGCCCGATGGTGACCCAACAAAAACCCCAGGGCTGTTTTGTGAGGCTGCTCTGCTCATCTAAGGCTCCAGAGGATTTTGGGATGTTCAAAAATTTAGGCACATGAGTTTTGGCAATAAAAACAAGCCCAGCCCACCATTAGGAATGGAAGAGTCAATTCTGGTTTGCTGTTATATTTAACAAGAAAGGTGCCATATAAGTTAGTAAGAGCGTGTAGACACAGATTTTAATAAAGATACACCCCCCAGAATGTGGAGTTTATAGCCTTGTTCAATGTAATTATGTTTAGATGAGTATGAGCATCATAAACTGCAGAGGGTCACATGGCACTGACTGATGAGGGGGATGTAACTGTGTCACAGGGACCAGAGGGGAAGGTGGTTTGGTTTGTTTGTATTGTTGAAGTGAAGGACTGGGAAAAAAACCAACACGAGGTGCCCCCAGCCTGGTACTGCTCTGATCTGCTGTTTAATCATGGAATCTTGGAATAGTTTGGGTTGAAAGGAACCTTGAAGATCATCTTGTTCCACCCCCTGCCATGGGCAGGGACACCTTCCACTAGCCCAGGTCACTCCAAGCCCCATCCAACCTGGCCTTGGACACTTCCAGGGATGGGGCAGCCACAGCTTCTCTGGGCAACCTGTGCCAGGGCCTCCCCACCCTCACAGGGGAGAACTTTTTCCTAATGTCTCATCTAAATCTATTTCTCTTTCAGTGAGAAGCCATTCCCCTTTGTCCTTTCACTACCTGTCCTAGTGAAAATTCCCTCTCCAGCTCTCCTGAAGCCCCTTTAGGCCCTTGAAGGGGCTCTCAGGTCTCCCTGGAGCCTTCTCTTCTCCAGGTGAACCCCCCCGGCTCTCCCAGCCTTTCACTGAGACATCTTTTTCTTCCATTAAACACTTTCAACCTTCATTTTTTCCATCCACATGAACTGGATGATCCTAATGATTCCTCCAACATCCCTATTTGTTTCTTTTTGTCCCTGGCAGAGGAGAGGAGCTGGAAATGGAGCCCTCCCAGTGCCACGCTGGACTTTCTCCTGCCGTTCTTCAGGCTGCCCACAGGGTATGAGCCACTCCAAGAGCAGAACAGGCTCTTTCCTGACCTCAGCCACCAGTCAAACAACCTCAGAGGCTGAAGAAAGACCCCAGCAAAGGCCTGGTAACCCGGGTTTTGAATCCTGTAGGGACTTCAAACACTTTTTTGGCTGCAAGGCTTGGCTCTTTCCCAGCAGAGCAGCGGCTGCAGTTGCTGCCCCGGGAGCCTCGAGGACAGGATGGGGTTTTTTAGCCTCTTTTGCAAAGCCTGACATTTCTCTCTGTTTCCTGTGTTGCTTCTCTGCCCCTGACCTAAATTTTGAGGAGAGGATATTAAGCTTGGATTTTAACTTAGGAGCTGAACTACACCCACAGGAGGAATTAAAGCCCAGTGTTGTTCTTTGATTGAAGGTAAGCAAGCAGCGAAATTGTACCGGGTTCCTTGTTTAAACTGCTGCCAGAAATAGGAAATTTTGAGCAATATTTTGCTCTTCTTTATTGTTCTTTCTCCTCTAAAACTGGTGTCATACCCCCCACCATATTTCCATGGCAAGGGGTTGGAATGAGATGGTCTTTAAGGTCCCTTCTAACCCAAACCATTCTATGAATGTGTGATATTTAGACACAACCCAGTCCTGATTTGACTTGTTGGTTTGTTATTTCGTAATAAAATGTCACCTAACCCTAAGTTCTTCCCCCTTCCTGCTTGCTATTAAACCTGATTTCCCCCAAACCAGCATTTGCCAGTCCTTGCTGGAATTCCTTCACCATTAAGTCTGTGGGGGTTTGTGTGGAATGTCACTGTTGTGGTGCCAGAGAAAACCTTGGGAAAGGAATGTGACAGAGCTCCAGCTTCTTGGATGAGTCCAGAATTGCTCATTGCTATGACAATTTGCAAACAGAGGTTTTACTCCACCATCCATCTGGGCCTGGCTTGTGGCTACCAGTGCTCCTGCTGTAATTATTGAATGTATTCTTCCTTAAAATAGGTAAAAAAAAATCCAAATTTAAAAAATATTGAATCTAAATAAATATTCTCAGTCCTTGAATAACCCCATCCCCTTTGATTATAGATCTTTTCTCCCTTCTCAGACAGTTCTTCAACCTGCCAGTAACAGACTAATGGATCGTGTCCTTGTGTCCTTGGCTGAGGAATGAGGTGCTTTAATGCACTGACTGTGGCCCACCTTTATCCTTGCAGGGCACATTTGGTTGATGTTGGACCGTGAGTCACTTTATATTGGATTTATCTCTGTGAAAAGAGTGATTTGATTCCTGCAGGTTCCAGCCTGAGTTTATCCCGTCACAGGATTTTCTCCCGACACTGCCAGTGGACAAGGTGATAATCTTGTATCTGAAGGCAAACATATAGAATGCATTTTAGTGATCCCATGGAGTGGTTTCCCAAGCAACTGTAACATCTTCATCCCCAGCAGGATGCAGGGCTTGCCTGGCCAGCTTCCCTCCGTGCTGGAGAGGACGTGCCTCGCCGAGCTTCCCGGAGGCTGGAAAAGCAAATGTCTGGGATATTCCCTCTCCAAGTTAAGGTCATTCACGGGGCTGGTATTGTCCAGAATAAACTGCTCAAGACACAGCCTGCTGGATTGGATGGTGGATTCTGGGAGCACAGAGGAAAAACTCCTCTCAAGGGGCAGAGACAGGCAGGTGAACCTGGAGCTAAAGAGAAATATTAGTGAGACAAGAGACAAAAATCCCACATGGCTGAAGTTAAGCAAGGGAGAGGAGAAGACCCCCTGAAGAAATGTCTGGGATGGATTTATTGCAGCCTGTCAGTACCTAAAGAGACTCTGAGAGAGCTGGAGAGGGAATTCTCACTAGGGCAGGTAGTGAAAGGACAAAGGAGAGTGGCTTTAAGTTCAAAAACAGTGGGTTTAGATTAGATATTGGAAAGAAATTCTTCCCTGTGAGAGTGGGGAGGCACAGGTTGCCCAGAGAAGCTGTGGCTGCCCCATCCCTGGAAGTGTCCAAGGCCAGGCTGGAGGGGGCTTGGAGCACATGGGCTTGTGGAAGGTGTCCCTGCCCGTGGCAGGAGGTGGAATGAGTTGATCTTCAAGGTCCCCTTAAAACCCAAACCATTCTGAGATTCTATGAAAATATCACTTTGTGCAGCAGAAGAAAACCACAGTAAATACATTTTGTTTTGGTTCTGAGTCCATTCACGTGGAAAACAGGACTGAGCACAGAAGGACAGTGGAGAACATGAGAAGAGGGCACTGCATGAACGCAGTGTGCTCCTCTTCAAAACCCCTCCCCAGCACCTGTTCGGGCTGCACCACCCCAGATGTGTCAGTGGGGCCTGGGGGGAGGTTCTAGGTTAGAAAATAGCCCTGGGAGATGCAAAGTTCTCGGTCTGTGTCTCCCATCCCTGACATGTGGAACAGGAACATCCAGTTTAGAGCTCGTGAACTGCAGGGACTGCAAAGCGATTTGATGTGGCTTAAGAGCATAGTTTGGCACTGAAAAAGGAGAGGTTGACTCCGAGATGCACCAAGAAACCACAGGAGGGCTGAGCTGTGAATTGTTCCAGGGTAATGGGAAAACTTCGGGCTGAGCCTCTTGGCCACATGGTTATCGGTGTCAGGCCCGGGGTGCAGACTTGCCCCGAGGCCACACACTGCAAAACTTCCACAGAGCACATGCTAAGAGACTCTGCCCTCACATCAGGAGCCTGCAATGGGTTGGATCAGAGTATTTTTAGCTCTTGTCCTGATGGCTCAGGCAATGCTGATATTATGGAGTTTGGCAAGGCAGAGAACTGTGGGGTTATCTGAGTTTCAAGGGATCTCTTAACGTGTAATGTGGTCGTGTCGTTCCTGCTGCGGTAACTGGGACTGTGGGAGCTTCTCTTCCTTAGCTGCTCATTCATAATTTGTTGTGCTAGTTGGAGCATCTCTGATCTCTTGAGGCAGTGAGGAAAGGCAGGAGCTCTGGGCAGAGATCCCTGAGCTGGTGGAGATGGTGCTCACAAAGCACCAGGGGGAAGCATCATCACCTTGTCCCTGGGGTCCCACCACACCCATTCAGTGCTGAGGCCCAGCTGAGTGGAGCACGTGGTGCTTCCACAGAGTGTTAACTCAGGTGTGCTCCTTGTCTGCTGCAGAATTGAGTCCTCCAGCTCTGGAGGTGCTTCTTGACTTTAAAACGATGCCCTCAGCCCTTTGAAAGCGATGCCCTGTCTCTCCTCAGCCCTCAGAGCTGGGGCACGCTCAGACTTCACTGAGAAGTGCGACACTGAAGTCCAGCGTGTCATTTCTGCAGCGTACTTGTGAGCTGGGAATTGGGTTTAAAAGCCTGAACCTTCTGCTCTCAAATGAAAGCAGGGGCTGTCAGCAGGAAGGGCCTTTGGAAGGAAGAAAGAGGCACAGGGTTTTTTGAGCTCTTCATGTTTGCTCCTGGCAGTCAGTGTAGTGCCAGGCTGAATGGAGAGCTGCTCCTTTTCAGGTGCTGTGCCTTCAGAGCTTCTCCTGTGAGACCAGAGCAGTGAAACTCTGTGGTGAGTAGCTGGAGAATACCCACTGTCCTGTCTCAGGGAACAATCCTGATCCTCAGCGTCTATGGCCTTCCCTGTTCCTCAGAGAGTAGGTTACATGAGCTTTTCTAATACTGGATTTTGTGTTTATTCCTAGTAATCTGTACTCTTGATTAAGAGGCTGATTACCTCCGAAGTTGGCAGCTGTGGGGAGGGGTAGAAATCATGAAGACCCTGATGCTAAAAGGAGAATTGAGATGATGGAGAGAGGAGGAGAGATGAGGTTTGGTATTTATTTAGGTATTCGTGCAAGTAATAGAAGAATAAGAGAGGCAAATATCAAAGTACCATAGAATCACATAATGGTTGGAGTTGGAAGGGACCTTAAAGACCATCTCATTCCATACCCTGCCATGGGCAGGGACACCTTCCACTAGCCCAGGTTGCTCCAAGCCCCATCCAACCTGGCCTTGGACACTTCCAGGGATGGGGCAGCCACAGCTTCTCTGGGCAACCTGTGCCAGGGCCTCTCCACCCTCACAGGGAAGGATTCCTTCTAATGTAATCTAAACCTACACTCCTTAAGTTTAAAGCCATTTCCTCTTGTTCTGTCCCTCCAGGCCCTCGTTAAAAGTCTCTTTCCAGATATAGCTTCTTGAGGAGTTACATCACACACCGAAACATAATCGGGCACAAAGAAATCCTTGCACAGAGCAAGAAAAATCCAGAGGCTTTCAGTGAGGAAAGTGCAACTTCTCCTGTCTTTTGGTGTGTGATATTTTTGGATGAAGCCTTTTCTAAGGGGGAGAGAACACAAGGGGAAATCAGGCTCCTTGGTCTCTCGTGTTCAGACAAAAGGCACGTCAGCCTGGGCACCGAAATGTTTGGCAGCCACATTACCTCTGCTGCTTGAGGACCTTTATAAGCACTGATAGTCGCCAAGAAATCATCCAGGCCTGGCATTTTCAGAGGCTGCAGAGCAAGGCAGGCTCAGACTTTGATTTTATCTCCCTACCAGCAAATTTTAAAGCACGACACTATGCTTACTCTAGGGCTCAGTGCCTGTTTGTTTTCTGTTTAGTGGGTCATTATGGAGAAGATCCCTCCTTTCAAAAGGCTTTTGTGGGAAAGGACTCCTTTAAAGAGTCTGCAGTATCCTTGTTTGTTTAAGTGGCACAGACAAGGAGGAAGAAAATAGCAATGAGCTAAAAGAGCATGAAGGACAGATGGAAAAAGCTCTGCATTTTGGAGAAAAAAAAAAAGGTGTGTCCTCTCACCTCCTCCAAATGATGAGAGCTGTTCCAGATGTAGCCACTTATTTCCTGAAGGTACTTCAGGTCTCGTGTCACAAATTCAGAGTGGCATCTTACCCTTCTCCAGAAATGCCAAGAGCTAATCTGGGGAACAGCTGAGATTTCTGCCTCGCAAATGTTGCCTGTTCAGAAGGAAATTGAGTCACCCCTGAGTTGTGATTTGGAGATTTTCTCACAATTCTCTGCCAAATGAGAGGTAACTTTGCTTCCAACCCAGCTGATCAGGACTGTTTGTGGAGGCAATGAGCCTGTTTGGCAGATGTTTTGCATCCAGCTGACCTGTTTTCCGTCCTGAAGGTCACTCTGGATTGCATAAAATCCTGCTCAGGTGGGAGCAATTCCCCCCTTTCTGTCCAGCCTGTAGGTGCTGAGTATCCAGATGAGCTTTCAGCATCCTCTGTGTCCCTTTCTGTCCCTGCAGTTGTTGCAGGTCTGCGGGTTTGTGTCCCACATTTTGCCTCCCCACATAATTCCTTGGGATAGCAGTGCTGCCAGCTCTGGCTTTTGCCCCACCTTGCTCCCTTTTGTCCATTCCTGGTTGATGCAGTGCTGTTGCTGTGACATCCCAAGGACTTGGAGAGCAGGAAAAAATGAGTTTGCACTGAGATTCTGTCGGTGAAAATACACAAACTTGCTTGAGACAGAATATTCTGCTGGCATCTTAGCATAATAGAAAACACTGGATATGTTTTCCTTGTCTTCCTTTGCCTTACCCATGAGAGAACCTTGAGATACAGAAAAAATTGTGCCCTTCAAAGCCACCCAGCTCTTCCTCCCTATTCCTTACTATTTATAATATTTATGTTACTTTTCCTTGACTCCTTTAAAGTCTGATCCCTTTAAAGTTTGATCTCTCCTTCTAAAGTCACATCAGACTTTCCTACATTCTTTTCTCCTCACTTTCCTCAAAAAACTTTGCTTTTTCTTGTCTATCTGGGCTCTTTTCTCTTTCTGCCTTCTACTTCAACAACTATTCAGGCTTTCTCAGATCATCGAGATCTTTGCTGCATCTGAACAGAAATTGGGTTTTGGCTTTGACAGGTGTCTTTTTAGCTCAGCACTGACATCTTTTCTTAGGCAGCAACTTCCTGCAGGATCTATTTGAGACATTTCTGCGTGCATAAATTACATTGGCATGCACAAATCAGCGCAGCAAAAATGTTAATTAACACCACTTTTCCCTTGCTGAGCCTCCCCTTAATGGTTTGAGCAACTTTTGTCTGCTCTGCTCTTTTATTTATTTTTTTTTGTCCCTCCAGATAAACTGTCAAATGGCTTTAACACTTGGTGGTGGTGCAGAGAGAACAAGGAGAGCTTGTTTTTCATGTTGGGCTTCGTGCAGATTGTTTCTCTGAAGGCGTGCGAAGGAACCTGACCAAAAACGCAGGAGATCTGTAAATCTGTAAATTGCTGCTGTGTTTAAATATGTTCTTGCCAAAAAACCTTATTTTTTTTGCCGTTCCACGTGGGATGTGACACGAGTGTGGTGGCATCAGCAGAAGGGGTGGGGATGTTCGTGGCCTGGCAGGGGGTCTGTGAGGTGCCACGGGATGTAGGAGTCGATGACGTTTGGCATCGCTTTCCATCATCGGTTTTTGACATCAGCAGCAGCTCTGCCCCGTGCTGGGAGTGGGATAAGGAAAACTCAAGCTGTCTCTGCCCACACCATCTCTGTGTATATTGTAACCAGGAAAAGGAATGTATATAATTAGAGATGATGATTTAGGCTGTCGGATCCTGAGGATGGTGACTGTGACACAGTGACAATTCCTGGATGAGGTGGCATCAAAAACGTGACTTTAGGGCTGATTTCTCCTCCTGGCATGGGAGGATCCAGCTGCAGTTCCGTCCCCTTTGCTGTGACAGTGACGTGCACAGCCCTCATGCTGCTGAAGTGCTTCAAAATGAGGTGGGAAAAGGGATCCTGAGGTTCCCAGGGTCAGTATGTCCACAAATCTCAGACCTGTTCCCCACACAGCCCTTGCTGCTCCCCTCCTGCCTGCTGAGCATCCATCCAGGAAAACCAGGCACTGCTGTGGAGGGGGAGGCAGGACTGGCAGTGCCTCTGCTGCCTTGAATGCCTTTTGATTTTCTTCCTCTCCTACATCAAACCTGTGCGTCAGAAGGTGCATTAACCCCTGCAAGCTCAGGCTTAGAGGGGAGCGATGTCTGAGTGCAATTGCATTCAAAGTAGGTTTTAAAAAGGAGCCAAGTATCTTTTAAGCCAGGACCAAGTGCCAGGGCTCAGTCAGGAGCTGTCCCTGCCTGCAGGAGCTTGAGCAGTGTGTCCCTGACAGGACTGCGCTCTGTGGGCAGCAGCTTTAGCAGCCAACGTGAAATCCAATAAACGTGTCCCTCCTTCTGGAGAACTTCTGAAGCTGAAACAGGAACACCGAGCTGTTTATCCACAGCAGCCAACACAGGCCTCAGTGGACTGGCAAAATATGCACCTGACCTTTGATGAGACTGTTGTGTCCTCCACAGAGAGCACGTGGTGAGAACACCTGGATGGCACAGGAGCCAAGGAGATGGCACAGGAGCCAAGGAGATGGCACAGGAGCCAAGGAAAGGGCACAGGAGCCAAGGAGATGGCACAGGAGCCAAGGAAAGGGCACAGAGGACAGTTTCAGGCCGCAGGAACGAGTGCCACGTGCTTGGGGACGAGTCAGAGATGGTCAGGCACTGCCTGTCAAATATCCAAGAGCAGGAGGGAGGCAAGAGTTGTGTCCACCAGTGCTGCACCATTTGGCATTAGAGCCCCTCGCCCCTGTCAGCCAGGGCCAGGCTCAGTCTGGATCAGAGGATGGTTGGGTTGGAAGAGACCTTAAAGATCATCTAATCCCACTCCTGCCATGGGCAGGGACACCTTCCACTAGCCCAGGTTGCTCCAAGTCCTGTCCAGCCTGTCCTTGGACACTTCCAGGAGTGGAGCAACCACATCAAAACTGATTTTAAGGGAATTAGAGACAATGCACAGAGACAGTCAAGTGTGCATCTACAGCAGCTCTTCAGCTCCTTTGTGCCTCTGCAGATGAGATCCCAGCGGTGCAGGCAGAGGTTTGGTTGTGTCCCCTCGCTGGCAGTGAGAACACAGCAATAATGACCAAAGGAATAAACCTGCTTTCTGACTCCTCCTGTTTTTCTTCTGTCTTCGTGTCTTGCTGGGATTTTCTATTATCACTGAGCCAGTAACAGATTCATATGCTGGGAGCACGATTTGTTTCCATCTTGCACCCTGCAACGGTCTCAGAACAAATGTTCTTGAAATGTTCTTGAAAGCAACAAAAAAGTTGAGCTTGGAGCAAAACATCCTGGAGGCTTTCTCTGGAAAAGCCATGCTGAGGTTTCTCTGGAAGCGTCCCAGAGGAAAACAACAAGATTCCACACCTTGCCTTTATCCAGAGCATGAACCTTGCTGTTCATGTTTGGGGTTATACCAGTGGAGCACAAAGACAGGGTTTGGTGTGTTCATCAATTTTTATCGTTTTGTTCCTTTAGCAGAGTTAATTTAAACACTTTAAATTGATTGCTGTGATGGGGGAAGGACATATGTTCTAAAGCTTATAGGCCTGTTAAGCTCATTAAGTTGCAAGGTTTGAGAGGTTCATCAGCAATTTTTTTTTATTGTTTCATAGGTTTTTTGTGGGAAAGTCGTAACAAAGTTCCATGCACTGTTCCTTTAACAAAGAAGCAGGAGGGAAGAGGTGATGCCGTCGGCTTTGCAGGCAAGTGGAAGGTATTGCTGCTAATTCATTCTCCTAAAATGCAAATTTTATGGATGCTGGGAGGTTTTTATTATGGTTCTTAATGATTGCTGTGACCTGTGATACCTGCCAGTGAACCTTGGCTGGGAGCAAAGCCTCTCTCTGGGTGCCCTGCAGACAGAGAGGAGAAGCCAGAAATGTCAATTGCCACTTGTTCTGTTAAACCTGATTCCTCCAAACCTGAAGTGGGAATATCTGGAATGTATCTAAATCTCCAGATACACTTTCTGCATGCAAATCACAGTTGTGGTGTGTTAAATTGCATCCTGAAGAGCCAGAAAAAAATAAACCGAAAGAAGGGAGAAGCAAATATGAGAGATTGAATCTTCAGGTAAAAGCAGTTCTGTGTGTCTGAGGGGTGGGCAAACCCCTTGAGCCCCATTCTGGGGTGGTGATGTCTCGATAATTCTTACTTGTCCAAGTGCCATCTGCATCACCAGGGAGGTTTAGGTTGGATATCAGGGAAAATTTCTTCCCAAAACTTACTGTCCAGCCCTGGCTCAGCTGCCCAGGGCAGTGGTGGAGTCCCCATCCCTGGGGAGATTTAAAAACCAAGTAGATGTGGCACTTGGGGACATGGGTTAATGGTTGGGACTCGATGGTCTTAGGAGCTTTTCCAATCTAAACTCTTCCATGTTTTTATGGTTCTTCCATGTGAAAGCTGTTTGTGGTTGGTCAAAGCCTTTGAAAACCTGGAATCTTCTCTTGGATTTTCTGGGGGGAAAAACCCCAAACATTACTTGCCTGTCTCCTATAAGAGCCAAGTCCTCTGGACCACAGGAAACATCCCTAAGGAGCGTAATGATCATCCTTTTTCCTTCCTTGGAAAGTCACACAGGAACTCTCTTCCCATGATGTTTGAAGTTTCCATAACCTGCTGCTTTGCTCCAGGTTCTACAAAGCTTCATCCTTTCTGAGGTCTCCCTGGAACCCCCTGGGAGCTGCTTGGTGGGCTCACTTGGTTGTCCTCCCATCACCAGCTCATGCTGAAGGTGCCCGTGGAGAGTCTCTGTGCACCTCTCGTGTCCAAAGCTTGTGGGCCAGAAATGTGGCCAAATCCTCTCTTTTAGAGGGATGTGATAAAGCTGAGCATGGGAGGTGCTGAGCAGGCACAGTGGAGGGTCACCAGGAGGTCAAACAATTCATGATTTAAAAAAAAACCTGAGTTAGTAATGCACCAAAGTTTACCTGGAGAGTCTAAGGCTGAACGGGGAAATCCTGAACTTTTATCACAAGCCTGTTCCTGTCTCTCATCTTCACAAACAGAGCTGTGTGAAGGTTAGTTTTGTATGAAAATGGAGTTAAACTAAATGCAGATGCAGTGAAAGCTGACACCAAACTAAGCTCAAGCAGAATCTGACCCAAAGTGCTTTTCTTTGCAGCAGAAACACGGACTAATCCTCTTATCCTCGGAGCTGGAGGTCCCGTAGAGCGGGAACGGGAGGTTGGGTTCAAACCAGAGGATTTTCTCTCTGAATAAGGGGACACAGACTGAATATGTAAATAGTGAAATGTTCTCCTGTCAGGTTTTCTTAAGGGATTGCAGACTGCAGGGTTTAGTGAGGCTAATTTATCCCTATTTCTATAGCCCTGCTGGTCCTGAAGGATCCTGAAGTACTTCACCAGCAACTACAAGCACGTCCTTTTTAAAAGTCTTTGAAGAGCCATTGGATTATCTCAACCACTGACATGATCAGCACCACCCTGGACAGTGAGGAACAAATTGTCAGTCACAATCCGGGATCCCATTATGAATTTTTCTATAAAACCTCTTAAAGGCCCTTACATGCCTTTCTCCCAGTCTTGTCAAAAGGTCTTCCATCTCTCTCTCTCTCCTGGAATTAGGTGCATCTACATCAGCAGGCTGACTCTGTACAGATAAACCACACAACCCCCCAAAATGTCCCACAATTAAATCTATTGCAGCAACAAATTATGCTCTCAGACAGCAAGCATTTGCTGCATTAGAAATTAAAGCCATATATTAATCCTACAGCAGATTTGATTGAGTAAACTTAATGTCAGCTGAGATATGTCTGCATATAACAGAAGAAATAAGTGTCCACAGGACTTCAGGTCAAAGAAAAACACTCAAAATTGGGGTGCATTAAAAACCAAGCATGTAAATTTTAAAAAGGGAGAACAAAAGATAGATAGATAGATAGATAGATATTGTTCTGTATTGTGGCTGCTCTGAGTGTAATAAGATTCTTTGAGGAACTTTCCACTTTCAAAGTGCAATTTTAGTGCTTCTCCCTCGCTGCCAGCCTTTCCAAGGTCTTAACCTGATCTATTGGAAGTGGTAACAAACTCTTGAAATGTGTTTTTGAAATCCTTAGACCTTTGCCCAGGTTTGCTGTGATGGTCCAGACGTACCAATAAACCCTCCTGAGAGACATTTAATGGGACACTTTAAATGAAATCGCTCGGTGGTTTCGTAATGGCAGCTGAATGTGTGTTCTTGCCATTTTCCCATTTAACAAGAAGAAAAGGCCAAACAAGGGCCAATTAGTCATAATAAAATCAGCTTTGATGACATTTTCACTCCTGAACTCTGGTATAAAATGGTCATCTAACAAAGAACTGAAGGGATGTGCGAGGAATTTGGGAGCAGAACTGCATGTGCATACACTCACTCTCCTGAGTGAAAAATGAGCAGGTAAAGACACTGCTGGTTACTTGGTTTATGGAGAAAATATGCTAGTTTTCGGTGTTTTTCTCTGTATTCACCTAGTTTTGCTTGATTTTGGTTCAAATTTTAATTAATCTCCTCTTTTCTTTGAAGTTTATGCAGGCTAAACTTTGTTTTCCTTCTTTGGATCTCAATGACATTCGTGTGCTCGGGTTACCCAGTTGGCCCTTCCATGGTAAGTCACACACTCCTTGCTTACTCCAAGATGAGATGCTTCATGTATTTTAAATTGCTGTTTTATTTAAATTAGTTTTGTTGGTTTGAGTGCTTCTTTGTTGTTGTTTTCTTCTATGAAATGAAAGAAGTTCCTTGTATTAAAGCTATTGGTTAATTATCATTACCTAATTTCCCCGGAGTATAACCCAATTTTTGCTTTAGTTATTAATAAAATATGCAAGCCTCTAAAATAATCATGTGAGAAATCCAGTGCATAATTAATGTGGAGTGTGGGGAGCTGAAATATTGTATGGAAGAGAAAAATACCATAAATCTCTTCATTTCTTCCAAATTCCTTGCCTGCATCAAATAGGCACAATTAGATACATGTGTTAATTTCACTTATTGACAGCTTGTTTATAAACCAATTAATTTATCTGACAGTGGGTAAGTAAAGTTGAAATTCTTAATATGAAGCTGTGGGGAATTATTTCATAGGATCAGGAGTGGAAATTTGACTGAACTATGAGAGAAAGTAGAACAGCCTGTAAAGCTGAAGGGAGCAGGTTACTTAAATAATATTAATATCCTTTCCATTGCTGGCCAAGCCACCCAGACACTACCCAAGACTTTCCCAACGTGGAATGAGATATTTTATCTCTAATGATGACCAATTTCCCTCCTTTGGATGAAGCCTTCCTTAGATCCCTGTATTTTATGGCTGTAAATCAGCTCCAGGAGCCACAGCTCGTATTTCTGTGTTTCCCCTGGTGTGTTTTGCACCATTATCTTTTCATTAGGGTGATCTGCTGTTATCAGAATTCCTGGCTAGTGGTTATTTTATGGATGTGAAATCCCTGTTATCCCTAAAGTGTCCATTGCCTGGCTCCCCTCTCTGTTTTACTTCTGTAAATGCTGAATCATCTTTCATTTCTGATCGTGGATAGTTTGGGCTCAGATTGATCTGAGCAGCCACTTTTCCTAATGGATCTCCGTGTGGCAGTGATGTCATAGGTAAAATTGAGTTTAATTCTTGCAATTTATTGAGTTTATTTATTCCATTTCAAGGTAACAGTCATTTCCTCAGTAAGGGAAGTCTAAGGAGGTAGCAGCTAAAAATTCAAAGGAGAATTTCTCTGTGCCTAGGTTTTGTTGTTTTTTGGGTTTTTTTTGTGAAAAAAAGTGTTTTTTCTTGTTAGGGAGAAAATTCACTCTGAGGAAACCCCTCATCTGTGGCAGAAGGGGCTGGGACTTGCTCTTGCTTGTTAAGGATCATTAAAAAACAAAAAAAAAAAAATAAAAAGTACTAAAGAGTATTAAATAAAAGCAATAGGATACTGAATTAAAACTGGTAAATCTGAATTTTATTCCAGTGAAGGCAGGGGTTCATCCCATGGCTTTGCATGGAACTTTTAGAGATGGAAGAGTATTGTTTTTAGATAGATAACCAAGCAGCTGGGAAATCAGGGTATGGTGAAAGATGCACACAGCAGCTACAGGCGTGCCAGGAAATGTTTTGATTTTATAAATCAGTGATAATTCAAATGCAGTTTAATGTAAGGGCAGTTCAAATCTGTAAAAGTTTTTAGGCAGTTTGCATTTTTATCCTGTAAAGTGCAGGTGGAAGGAATGTGTCCAGAAACCTACATGGATTTTCATCCAGAATTTTTAAAATTCCTATTACTCTGTTTTCATTATTAAACTTTGCTACTACCATAACCACTCAGACCTGCTGGAAATCTTCCTCTCCCAGATTTCTGCTTTACAGGTATTTTTGTTTTCTCTTACCTGTCATTTAAGCTACATAAGTTCACACAAGTTACAACAAGATTCTATTTCATTGTTCACTGAAAAAAAAATCTCATTTTACAGCAATAAACACGGATGCTATTCCAGGGAAACTGTGTCACATGTCACAACTGGTCACCATCACAGAAAACAATTCATATCATACTGTGAGCGTAATTGTGTCAGTATTTTATACCAGGAATGCAGTGAAGATTTCTGGAAAACGATGAAAAAAAAGAAATCTGATTTTCAGTATGAGAAATTTTTAGCAAATAACAGTTCATCCTTGTCATAAACAATAAATTGCTTTTGTGTTTCTACTTTGCTTTTTATAGTGAACAAGCCCTGGCAAATACACAAATCCATAATTTTACCTTGTCTTATCTGTCTTTTTTTTGTTTGTTTTTTTTTCTCCTTGTTTGCTTGTTTTTTTTTTTAATCTCCAGAGCAACAATGCTTTTTATTTGAATTGCCAGCTGTATGGAAAACCTGATTATTGCCTGGTCCTGCTGAGTAGCTGCTTAGCCAAGGTGGGCAGGGATGAAGAACTGGCTCTTTTAAAGCCTCACCCGGAGACACCTCTCGACAAAAGGTCCTTCCGCAACGGCGTCGGATCGGGAATTAAAAAAACTTCCTTCCGAAGAGCAAAGTCATGAGCAAGTGCCCCAAACCACAGCCCCCCCTCTTTTGACATCTGATGTTTAACTTTGTGCTTAAAGAGGTTTATTTTGATGCTCTTCTAGGATCAGACCAACCCGTGTCCTCAGCATGTAACGGGGTGTTTGTTCCCGAGCGCACGAGCCGAGCGGAGCAGGTGGGATTGCTGGGGAAGGGCTTTGCTCCCAAAGTTGCAGTGTCATAAAGTTTTGTCCTGGAATGAACGTTTTCAGTTGGTTTAATTCCCCTTCTTTGCAAAGCTGCAGATTTAATCAAGTTGGTTTTGATTAATACAAAGGTATTAATGCTGTGAGCCGACGTGCGTTCGCAGCCCGTGGGGAGGACGGAGAATATTATTCCCAAAATCCCTCCTCTCTGCCATGGAGACAAACACAGGGCATTCCTGTGCTTTCCTGTCCCACATCACATTTGCCTGAAGGCAACTGCTGTGGCAGTTTTAATACACATTTAAAGTACATTTCCTTTCAGATTTCCAAAGATATGAAGGGCCAGCGATGGGAGGCAGAATCAGGCCCTACTTGCGACTTCCACTGGCTTTTTAATATAGTTATTTAAAATTACTTTAGCAGGGCATAATCTCTGGAGATGTGTCAGCTCATTTCCAGAGGAGTCCTGGGAAATCACTGTAAGGCACTGCTCCCTGTGCCTCTGTTAATTGACTTAGGTAGGCAACACACAGCTGACGAAATGTGCCAAATGGGGGATTTTTTTCGAATTTCCTGTTAAAAAAAAAAAAAAAAAAAGTAGTAAATAGGAAAAAGGTAATTTTATCTGAAAATAGGTAAATGCAGGGTGTAGGAAAGGTCATCTGCTGAGTTACATATGTGTGAGTTATACCCTGTGGCTGTTTCCTCCAAGTGCTGTGACGCTGGCTTGAAATGTGGCAGAGTGTCCATGCAATTCCTTTTGCATTCAGAGCTAAGGTACTAACAATAAATCAATAGATGGATGTTTTCTAATATTTCCCTGTTAAAGATCATAACCCCGGAGATCATTATCAACCCTACAAAAAGGTGGTTTGGCATCATCACCTCCATGGTGCCCAATCCTGCATTTTGCACCTCTGAGCCCGTGGGGAAAAGTGACCCGATCATGGAGCTCTTTTGGTGGGATATCAGGTTTCTGGGTGATTCCTGGCTCATTCAGGGAGATCAAACACGCTCCTGTCTGTTTGTCCAAGCTGAAAAGTTTAATGCTTCGTATTTTTTTAGAGCTGCTTAAACACTTGGGCTCCTTTGGGGTAGTGCTTGTCTCTTGGTTGCTTAGCTCTTGCGTCTCTTTGTCGAGTGTCTCCTAGAAAACATTAAACATTTATAAGGAAAATGTCAGATATTTGTTATTCTCATGAACTCTGTCTCCTGTACTGTCAGATGAGCAGGGCAAGAGCAGTGACACGAGGAGTTCCACTGCAGCAGGACATTTGTCCTGTTTCACTCTTGGCTGCCGTGATTTTGGCCACAGCAGTCTCTTGCAAATACAATTTTGCAACTCCAACAGCACCCAGGTGTCTCCAGAACTGCCCAAGAAGCTGTGGCTGCCCCATCCCTGGAAGTGTCCAAGGCCAGGCTGGAGCAACCTGGGCTAGTGGAAGGTGTCCCTGCCCATGGCAGGGGGTGGGACTGGGTGATCTTTAAGATCCCTTCCAACCCAAAGCATTCTGGGATCCTGTGATTCCATGATTCTGTTCTTCATCTGTGCACAGCAGATGGAGATGTTTTGCCACAGTGCAGCCTCCTGGCGTGGCTCTGTCCTGCTCCTTGCAGCTCATATCCCACCCAACTTAATTTTCAGGAAATAAAAAATAAACTGGAACAAATTCAGATGTACTTGGGCTTTCACAGCCATTTTTTTTGTTAACATTTTTCTACATAACCAAATACCTTCCTGCCTGGGTAACCTGGGACGAGCAAGGTTGTCTGGAAGTCAACAGAGCTCTCCGTGGAGCTTGGAAAATCAGCCTCTTCCCTTTCATTTATTGTGCAGGATGAAAGTAACTCGTTTAGTGTTTGGCATTTGCCTTGGAGCAGGGAAGGGATGCAGAGCCAGGATCCTGCTTGCACAGACCTTCATCCCCTTTTATTGAAAGGATGGGCTGCAGGAAAAAAAAAAACAACACAGCTTCTTGGCTGCAGGAAAAAGCTCATTATTTATGATTTAGCCATTTCCTGACAAGCCACTCCACCTTGAGGGACCTGCACAGGCAAAAAGATGGCAGGAGGAGGCCACCAAGAGCCATAAGTCTTGTACTCACCTAAATCACACTGAGCGAGCCTGGAAAATGTAGATTATGCAGCTGACTTGCAGGAGTGGTTCTGTCACTGCTGGGCTGATCTTGCCATCACCACCCACTGAAAACTCAGGGCTGCCTCTGATGAAATGCTGAACTCTTCCCTGAACTTTAAAGGTGGCTTTATTTTGGAAAGAACAGAGAGTAACCTTGGTGATCTCTGTCAGAAAATAAGGATCTGAGGGTGCCATCGCTGAGCACATTAATTTTTATGCTGACAGAAATGGGAAATATGGCATAAAATGTCTCTTTTTTTCAGTAAAAAGAGGACATAGGACCAGCTATAGGGATGCCAACCTACAGCATAATTAATGTGCTGCCAGGAATTACATTCCTCTCTGGAGAACAGGGATTCATGACACTGTGAAAAGATATTTTGTTGACTTTATTCACTATTTTTTTTTTGTTAACCTAAAAGAAAGAGAGAAGATAGAAGACTTCAGAGGGTGGGAAGAATAATGCTTTGTCTAGGGATTAAGGAGCAAATTGGGAAGTTGGGAATGCCCTGGCCAGTCTTGGCCTTTGATAACAATTCAGTCTGTGACCTCAGACAAACAATTTATACTCAGTTTCTGCTACTGAAAAAAAAAAAAAAAAACACAAAAAAAACCACAAAATCTGCCCGAAGACAAGGAGAGGAATTAACATTTTTTTTTCTTCTTCACAGATTATTGGCAAGAAAGGCAATTAAATAGCCTGATGTAATAGCATCTAATTAACTTGCAAGACTGAAAATTCCTTGTTGTAATGACATACCAATACTTGGTTTTCTGATTACCAAGCACATGTTAAAGTATATGTATATCACACTGAGATTTCCTAATTTGCTATTATTTGCCTGTAAATGGTAATTTATTACCTTAAAATACTGAGAGGGAGAAAGGAAGAAGTGTCTTGCTGCTTTTAGCTCTGGATACAATTTTGACCTTAAGAAAGAACAAGACGGATATGAGAGAGTATATTAGATGTTATTATTACCCTAATAAAATAGAGATAAAAATCACAGTGCAGAAAGACTCTGAGACAACTATTAACCATTTGTCATAGAAAGAAAATCAAAATTTAACTTATCAGATAGTCTGGCACTTTAAAGATTCATCGTGAAAAATTACTTCTAACAGTGAGGCATTTATGCAATATGTCATTGATGAGCTGTCTGCTTAAATGTTTAAAGAGTTTGGGAAAAGACAGAAAAAATGTCAAAGATACGCTTTTTATTAGTCTGACAGAGAGCTTCAGTGTATTTAAATTTATTTTTAAGAGTGAAACACTATGGCCTTACATTTTTCTTTGAGAAAACAAGCTGAGCTCATTGTTCTACCCCCGTGTGAGATGGTTGGTGAGCACGACCAAAGTGAGGGTGGAGCTTTTTTTCCCCTGAAAAAATGACACAGCTGTACCTCAGCCATCACTCCAGAGCCAGGGAAAATTTTGTTGCCTTTGTGGTGATAGAAGGGCTTTTTCTCCCAATACCCTCCTGGATTTGAAGTCGCCGGGTTGATTATGCTGGAAATGGAGCGTATCTTAGCAGCTTGATCAGCTGAGACCCATCTCCTGGAATCTTCCCTTTCAGGGGGACATAAAAGGGTGACAAGAAATGAGCTGTGGAATGCTGCTCTCGAGGTATCATCCACAACTCCCTGAAGGCAACCAGGAGAGGCTGAGCCCCTCAGTGGGCTTTGGCTCAGACCTTCGGTGGGGGGAGCGTTTTGTGTTCGCTCCTCTCAGCTGGTCCAACCATCCCAGAGAATCTCTATGGCAACCCCTGAACCCCTCACTGCAGCTCTGTGCTCCAGCAGATCCCTCTGCCCACAGAACATCCCCCTTGATCCCTGTGGTTTGTGCCCACTGTCTGCTCTAACCCACCAGGGCTCAGTTCAGGCACCGGAGCTCCACTGGCGCTTCCAAACCGCAGCCAAATGTGGAGCTGGAGCTCCACGAGGAGCCCAGGCCACTGTGGTCGGCTCTGTGTCTTCATTAGCATCTTAATTAGCAGCGTGACACTTGGATGAACCGAAGGAACTGTGGAAATTCATCGTTAAACACTGAGATGTAAATACAGGAGTCAGCGTTCCAGAGTCATTCCAGTCCCCCCACCACTGCTTTGCTGTTTCTTTTTTCTAAAAACTACACTAGCAAGAGGATGATGGTTATACAGTTGCAGATGTTGCCTTTTTTCCCTTTTATTTTCAAGTAAAAATCACAAATTAAATTAAAAGAATAAATGGATCTCAACTCATAGAGGGAAAGATTATATACAAGTAAAAGTGACCCCTGGGGGAAAAAAAAATCATTGCCATTGCTCTTTTTCACTGACTATTTCATTGGTAATCCTCCACAGTACTGTTTTAGAATACTTTTATAGTAAATGAAGACACAGGGTCATGATACAATTTGGTGGGAGCCACCTCCTTTGGCAGGAAGCACCTCCTTTCAGGTCATAACTTTAGTTCTCTTAATTTTGAACTGTCACGCTGATTATATTAATGATTTTCTTGAAGCAGCTGAATGGCAGTTGGGGTGACCTTCCCCACTCTCAGGAACTGTCAGAGATATCCCATGCTCCTGGTTTGAAGGCATAAGGGCTTCTGCTACACTTCTGCATATTTTGGATTAAAGAACCTGGCTTCTTGGACAGGCCCACCTTTGGGTTCCCATGTTGGGTCACAGGGATGTGTTTGACTCTGCTGGTCTTTCTGCTGTGTAGTTTTAGTCAGGTCTTCAAATTATTCCTTCCTGCTGAGAAAGTGGATCTCATTACGTTCCTGGATGATGGGAGCAGCACAGTCACGAGCAGATTTTGTGCTTCTTGGTGATGCCTGGCCAAGTGCACCCTGTGAAACGCCACTTGCCTTCATGTTTCTTGGTTTTAAAGTCATTTTCACGTGCAAAATATGGCAGAAATAATCGTTGCATGAGATGCCATGGCATGCCAGGAAGGATGGTAAAGTCATCCACCCAACTAGGCAGCAATTGGTGCTGGCTGGAGTGGCCACAGTGTGAGGAAACCATGTGGAAGTCAAGGGGAGGAGCTGTTTGAGTGCTTGTTATTGACTCTGTGTCATGTTTGGCATCAGAAAAGAGGCAAAAAATGGGTTAGTCCTGAGTGCTGGACTTGAGCTGCTCTCATATGTCTGCCCTCAAGATGTGCAAGACAATCAAAAATCCTTTATTTCTGTGTCTGTCAACAAAATAGCTCAATTGCAAGAAAGCAAACTAAAAACAATATTTGTATTCTCTTATATAGACTCAGAGAAGGGTTTGGGTTGGAAGGGATTCATCTCCCACACCTTCCACTGTCCCAGGTTGCTCCAAGCCCCTTCCAGCCTGGACACTTCCAGGGATGGGGCAACCACAGCTTCTCTGGGCAAACTGTGCCAGGGCCTCCCCACCCTCATGTCAATTTAATAATCAATAAAATTTAATAATTACAGCCACTTGAGGCAATGTAAAAAAATTGGCTGGAGGAGCTCATGGAGTGATTTAAGGCCACATTCTGATTGCTGGACTTCATAAATTATGCTAACTGATGCATAGAAATCCTGTTGATTCCTTTACACAACCTTAAAAGAAAGAAGACAAATGATCCATGTTGGTAGAACCGGCCTATAAAAAGATGAAAAAACAAATTCCTTTTCCCACTTGCAAAAGTGGGTTGGGTTTATGCTTTATTTGCTTTTCTGCAAAGGCCTGCAATAATGTCACTGGCTTTCTCGTAGAATATTCTGAGCTGGAAGGGATTCACTGGAAGGGCCCAGCTCCTGAAAGAAGCATCCTCATGGATGTTCCTGTCCTCCAGCAGCTGGGCAAGCTCCTGTGTCCGAGCACAATCTCCCCATCACACAGATGCAACTCAAAGCCACTGAAGCTTTCAACAGCCCGACCAAGTTCTCTATTTTTATATCAAGCTGGCCTTTTCCCAAGCTTTTGCCACCAAACTATTGCTCCTAGTTGCCCAGGTGCTTTGTGATGCGCTGCTGGATCTTCCCGTTTTCCCAGCGTGAGGATGAGCTCTGCAGCAGGACCGGCTCAGCTCTGTGCTGCTTTGCTCTCTTGCATGTCAAGCGTGGTGCCAATTTGCATATTTGGGCACTTGAACTTTGCAGATCACTCCTTATGAGCCACAAATAAGGTGTCATTTACGTGCTTGTGCTGAGGAAGTGAGTTACATTGCTCTTCGCGGTGTTCTCAGGATGAAGGCAGGTGTTTTGGCACAGTGCAAGCTCTCATCCCTGCCTCGTGCTGTTTGCCTGTCACCCAGGCTCTACCTCTGAGCCTGTAGCTGCTTAATTAATGATCCCATAGATGCTGTGGGCTTAAAAAAAAAAAAGGATGTTTGGGTTACTAGTTGAAAGTGATGTTTTGCTAAGACATATCCAATTATTTAGCTTTTTATTTATGTGAAATACCTTGTATTTTAGATTAATATAGGCACATACAGCATTAAAAAAAGCAACAGAATTTTTAAGGATCTCATGGCTGAAGGCAGTTCCATTTGGGAAATGAGTTGAAAAGTGCTTGTTTCAGTGTTTGCAGGGTTAGTGGTGGAATATATGATATGGTTGTTCCTTAATGGGGGACAATCCATTGTGAGGGTGGGCAGGCCCTGGCACAGGTTGTCCAGAGAAGCTGTGGCTGCCCCATCCCTGGAAGTGCCCAAGGCCAGGTTGGATGGGGTTTGGAGCAACCTGGGCTGGTGGAAGGTGTCCCTGCCCATGGCAAGGAGGTGGAATGAGATGATCCTTAATGTCCCTTCCAACCCAAGCCATTCTGGCATTCTGTGATATCACCACCCCATTTGCAGTAGCTCATTAAAGCTCCTCCCCTGCAGCACAGACAGGGGCAGGGAGAAGGTCCTGGCACCTGTAGGGCAGCATTTCACTTCATGAGAATTCCCAAATGCACATCCTTTTCCACATGAACCCCCCTGATGCCCACATGTCTGTGGCAGCACCAGAACCTTCCTTTTCCAGCAGCTTTTATCTATGGCAATATTTTTTTTAATTCTGTGTTTCCAGCAAATGGAACAATTTTAATTTGTGCAAAGCCTGAAAGAAATCAATCTTCCTGGTTATCATGGAACTGTAGAATGGCTTGGGTTGGAAGGGTTCCCATGTGTTTCATACCATTAAAGCACATATAACCTGACATGGAGCCTGGCATGAAAAAAATCAATTTAAAAAATCAGCCCATTTCTCCTTTTTTTTGGTAGGAAACTTCCCCACCCCTCCTGTGTCACCTTGGGCAGGTCATTGAGTACTTCTGCACCTGGGTCTTAAATGCAAAATTTATGAGCTTGTCCTTTTTCCCCTTCCTTTGTTCCATTGATGGGATTTTCTGCTCCCCCAGGGCTGGTAGACTCATCCCACTTGGAATTTGTGTGGCATCCAGGACGAGCAAATTAATTAAGAGCAAATAAGTGGTGTGTCAGCACTACTGTAGTGCAAACAATAACTAATTGTAGGAATGATGTGATGGCACGATGGAGGAGATTTACAGAGGAGAAAGGAGGGGCTAAAACTGGATCTCTGAGTAATTTCCATATTTTGGAGGTGTATTTTATACTGCAGCTTGCCCAAGAAAAAAGTTACCGGAGAGATAAAAGTCCATGACATCTCTATATTTTGATTTTTCTTCTTTGCCATGATCATGAGCTGAGCTTTTTTCGTTTGTTGGGGCTAGGAATGGGAGAAGTGGTACTTTTTTTTCCCCTGAAATCGCTGGAGGTTAGCATTCCATAATTATTTTTGTCATAAAGATGAATCCCATCCTAAAAAAGTTGGAAGCTAACAGCACCTCAGCTTTGATATATGAATATTACCACTTTGAATGTTGGAATGCTTTATGGTTTTATGACTATGAGACATTTCTTAGTCTCTGATTCAGAAACACATTTCCTACACATTTTAAAGCAACTTTTGGTCTTTGACTTTTTTTTTTTTTTCAATCTTTTTTTTTTTTCTTTTTTTTTTGGCTCATCTTTGATTTCAAAGTGAATTTTAAATGGTAGGATTTTAGAGATGTTCATCACAAAACGAGTAGTCACTTTTAGCCCTCTCTAGTTTAATACCCTGCAGTGTCAAGGAAGGGCTGCATTTCGTTAATTCCCACAAATTCCAGCTCAGAAATCACGGAGCACTTGGAATGTGAAATAGTTAATATATGTGTTAGTTTTGTTGTTTTTGTTTTTTTTGTTTTTTTTTTTAAATCTACCCTCCTACCTGTACAAAAATCACGCAGATGTCGTGTTTGAGAGAAGACATTCACAGAACTGTAGTAGTTTCCGAAGTGAAAATAGTATTGTTTCATTTGGAACGTGTTTCTGCTCTCACCCCCGGCCTCCCAAAGCGCCGGTGGCTCTGCAGGTTGCAATGAGCTGGGAAAAAAAAAAAAAAAGGCAGGAAAATGGAAGACTGCCCTCTAACGTCAACAAAACCAAGGAAAGGGGACTGGAAAGGCAAGGCAAGGAGCGGGGGGTGGTTAGGATTGGCTGTAACTGCTCTGGATAAACAGCATTTTGAGTAGAAAAGTAGAGGAGCATTTGAAACTTCGGGGATTTCAAAGGCATCGAGTGCAGCTGAGATGGCAGGACCCAGAAGAAGCCAAATCAGAGCCTCAAATGCTGTTTGTTTTGCAAATCCTCCCCCAGATGAGGCTCCAGCCCTTTCCTCGCTGCCTTTCACAGGATGCAGATTTGGTGTGATTGAGTCTGTGAGGGGAGGGCTCAGGGACAAGTGGGTTTATTTTAGCAGCAAAATCAGCAGGCACTGGATGGCACAGAACAACCTGGAGCTGCTCTGCAGCATCAGTGGGGCAGTGAGCAGAGAAGAGAAGAGGGCCTATGGTTTTCTGGTGTTGAGCACACAAGGAAAGCCATGAGATGAAGCAGGGTCCTTGAGGAGTGTGACAGTGAAAACACCTCAGCAACAGCATAACCTCACATCTGTGGGACAGAGTTGTCATTTAGGGGACAGGGGTTGTCACTCAGACTAACCAGGATCCAGCAGGAGGTTTCTTCAAGACCAGGTTGGATGGGGCTCTGAGCAACCTTCTAGTGGAAGGTGTCCCTGTCCATGGCAAGGGTTTGGAACCAGGTGGTCTTTAAAGTCCCTTCCAACCCAAACCAGTCTGTGGTTCTGTGAGTCTGATGTTTACAGCAGTGAAGTTACACCAGCCCATTGCTGTCAGCTCCTCCAGCTGCTGACTGACAGAGTATCTTCTGCTCTGTTCTCACAGAAGATACTTCAGGAGGCCAAAAAAAAAAAAAAAAAAGTACAGCAAGAACAACTTCAAGTGTTAATTTGTGGTTGTCAGAAAAGCTGAGCAGAGAGGTTGGACCTGATGATCCACTGTGATCCCTTCCAACCTTACCCGTTTCTGTTCTCTGTGGAAAGGCAGACTCTAAATATAAAATATTTCGTGATATACCGGTTGTCAAAACACAGAGGTTATAAAATAAACATGTAGTGGATCTGTTACCGCTTTTTATTGCAACAAATGTACTGTAAAAATTCTAAGGATACCCCAAAGAAAGGAAAGATCAACAGTTGTATTATGAATCAAAGATTATTGAACACAGGGCATGAGCTGGGTGCGAGGTCCTGCTCTATTTACACATCTTTCCTGCCCTCCTGTGACTTCTACACCACCATATTTTTTGGAGTTGATTTTCCATTGCTGACCAGGAGCAGATTTCTGGGTTGTTTATGGCATTTCTGATGTCACACACTGGTTCCCCACCCACTTCTACTTATCCACGGAGAGAAGGGTTTGGGGAATAAACACGAAACGTGTTTCCACAAACCCTCCAGAGTGCAATGCCTAATTTTATGATCATTCAGCCAGCTCATAGGAATATACACAGGGGAAGAACACCAAGGTGGATGCAAATTCAAACATGATTGAAACATCAATCACTTACTCGCTGAGAAATATTTACCGTGGGTTTTTTTAACTTGACAAAGGAATAACGAAACATGCATCCTAGGGGGTTTCATGGGCGAATTTTAGTCCAAACATTTGCAATTTATGCAGGAATTGTTTGCTTATCAAGTATTGAAAAAGGCCGGGAATGAAACAAAACCCCAAAGGGGGCTTGAAAATGGTCTGGCCAGAAATGTTGTCCAAACAGTTTTCTGTCGGAAAATGCCAGGTCATAAAAAATGAAGCGATCTGTGGAAATCAATCAATCCTGACAAGTCACAGCCAGGAAGATTTCCTGCCAGCTGTCAGACTCCCCGCTCCTCTCTCTTTCAGGTGTCAGATCAGTGATGTTCACCCACACGAGCACCTGGACAGGTGGTTGGGAGCTGCCACATCCCATGTCCTGTGTCTCCTCAACCCTGGAAACCACCAGGACCTTCAGAGCCATTGCAGTCAAGTGTCACTGTGACCTTTCTGTGAAGCTGAATGACAGATTTCCTCTTTTGAAGTGACATGTGCAGGTGTGTTTGGGTTTTCCCATTTATGAATGTGTATTTTTAACGTCAGGAATCCTTGCACTGGGGTTTCCATGCAAGAAAGGAGAGGAAAATCCACGATGAAAACTGTGCCACAACCTAGAGAAAAGATCCCCTGGATTCACAGAGGATTTGGACTCTAAAAGACCAGTCTGACTCTAAAAGACCAGCACATTTCTTGAAGTTAATAGGTGTTTATTCCTTGTTTTTCAGTGGTTCTCAGATAATCCAAAGCAAGCTGAGCCCTCCTGGTGCTAAAAAGAGAGAGAAGTGCCAGCCTTGGAGAGCTGCCACGTGGCTTGGCCATTCCCAAACTGCAGTGCAGGTACTTAGGGTGGGTCAGGAGGCTTTCCTAAACCTCATTATATCCTCCATGGAGGGATTAGCCCTGCAGCTCCTGCACCTGCACTAATTTAGGGGCTGTGGGGGGAGGATACAACAGTTGGGATCCGCAGTTAATGGCCCTGCTGGCTCTGCACCCAAGATGCCGTAGGTGTTTCTGGAGTATAATAAGCATTTTCTTCCTTTTTATTTTTTTTTTCCTTTCATTTCAGCTATAGCATGGTGTGTTTCCCAGACACAGAGGAGGTGTTCCAACACGTCTTGGCATCAGTTTTGGGTACATATGTGTAGGCTTAAGATGCCCGTTAGCAGATGGAGCTGGTGCAGATGGCCCGGCTGTCACATACGGGGAGGAGTGTTTGAGTCCTTGGAGTAGGAGTGTGATGTTATTCTCAGTCAGAGGGGTCAGAGGAGCTTTCACTTATCACTCAGGATTCTTGGTACCTGCTATTCCAGGCTGGAAAACTCTGTAAATACCACGCGTCACGGCTCGTTGCTGGAAGCTGGAGAGGGGTGGGATTGTGAGAGGTGTTTCCAGCCAAGGCAGCCTGTGTTCCCTAAGTTCTTCCTGATAAATGCTGATTAGTTGTTATCTCTTTTTAATAAATCCCATAAGGAGAGATGCAGCTCTCCTCCACACAGCTGTAGGCTGGTGTAAATTAAGATTCAGGAGAGTGATGGGAACATGCCATTACTGGGGAGAGCAAGGAAATACTGCCGTGCTCTCGCCTTCCAGAAGCAATTTCTAACCTCTCTTTCCAAGCACAAAACCCACTAGTGGGCAGAAACCAATATTAAATCTGTCATGTTTTTATTTCCTTCTAACGTCTCTGTTTGAAATCCAAACTAACTTGCAGAGAAAAGCAAGGAGCCCTCTAACACAGCAGAAACAACTAAAGGCAATAAAACATCTCTGTGCTCTCCCGACGTTCCATAACCTGTTAAAAGCAGCAGTGACTGAGGGGTTTTATGTCTTGTATGGATTTTCTTCGAATTTTAATGAAGGAAACCAAATAACAAGGAAGATTCTTCCACTTTAATAGCTGAAAGAGTGGATTCTCCGGAAAACCAGTGAGATAACTTTTATCTTTTCCTAATGAAAACACTGCCACCAGCTGGTTAATAAATGGTTTTGACTAGAGCTTTACACAGAAAGAATTATATTGAGGTTTTTAAACTGGATATGATATTTTAGGTCAATATGTTTTCAGAATAGAAAGTAATTAATTACCTATATGCTCCATTAGTCAAATAGAAGTACATGATAATAAAGCAATTAATGCTCTTTACCTTAATTATGTTGGTCAACAAAAGTGGCCACTACATGAGGCAAATTAAACATTTTCCACCTTCATGAACCAGCGTGACCGTCTCGGACTCCACCCCGGCTCAGACATCTCCAGGCTTCATAACAGATTATTTTTAAACTATTAGTGAAATCATTTGCATTGAGGCACTTGTTCCATACTGGAGAACATCATTTCCCTTGCAAGTGATGATCTCCTTTGGCCCCAGACTCGGGTAGTGGCTTTTTTGTGTTTGTGGTTTGTTTTGTTTAGGTTTTATAGGATTTTTTTTTTAAATCTCTTTCAGCCATGAGTTGAAGTCATGAGGAATTTCAGGGCCCCAAACTTTGACCCGAGGAGAATATTTGTAACCCACCAAACCTGAGTTATCACAGAATCAATTTAGGCTGGAAAAGACCTAAAGGATCATCAAGTCCACCCTGTGCCAGATCCCCACCTTGTCCCCCAGCCCAGAGCACTGAGTGCCACATCCAGTCTTTCCAGGGACACCTCCAGGGATGGGAACTCCACCACCTCCCTGGGCAGCCCCTTCCAATGCCTGATCACCCTTCCCAGGAAGAAATTCCTTCTGATGTACAACCTAACCCTCCCCTGGCACAACTTGCAGCCGTTTCCTCCCATCCTGTCCCTTGTTCCCTGGGAGCAGAGGTTCCAAAGTTCCAAATTCCCAGCTGCTTCCAGTCAGTTTTCTTACATTTCTTACACTTTTCACTTTATTAGCACTAAATCCCAATGATTTTTTTTTAAATTTGTAACAGAAGCCATAAATTTTTGATTTTAAAATGAGAAGAAAAATGGCACTTGCTATACATGGCATCATTTGAACTGAGCTATAAAACAATAATATCACAATAATATAATAATACAGGCACATAACCCTCTCTGATGTGCAGCAGAAGCACCACTGGAGGCTGTGTGTATGGGGTGGATGGGATCTGCAGGTTACACAATATTTCTCCTCCCAGAATCTTTAGCCAAGATTCCCCATCCAGCACAGCCTCCTGCAGAGAGGCTGTTCCAGGCACAAAGCTCCTACCACTGGGGGAAAACTCCCCACTTTAATGGAATTTTTCCTGCTTCTTTCAGGACCCCGAGAAATTCAGTGGGAAAAATAGCAGCAGGCCCATGGGACGTACGAGTGCTTGCATCACTGCTATTTAAAAGCTGATTTTTCCACCTTAAATTAAAAGCACCCTTTAATTTCCTCCTGTGTGTTTAGCACCGTCACACAGCATCACCTTGTCCACAATTAAGGCTGAATTAATATTCCCACTGAAGCCAGCCTGAAGTCCTCACATCCCAAATTCGAACAGTGGATTCTGCTTCCAGCTTTGGCACAGGGAATATTTAAAGGAACAGCTGGGTTTTCTCTTAAAATATCCAGAGAAATTTTTACTGTTTTGCTCATGGTGTTGTTCTGGGCTTGTTGCTTGCTGTGTTGTAGGATGCCCATCAGGGCTCTGCAGAGGATTGTTGGAGGGCACCCAGGAATTCCTGCTTGTTGAACTCCCCTTTCCCCACTCATATCAGCATGTTCCTCTCACACTGTGGGGAGCCTCTTGGAGCTGCTCTGTTACCTTCACAAATGAAACAAAAATTCAATTACTGGAAAGATCAGCATCCATTGCTTTGGTGCAGCCAACCAGTGGAAGAGCTTTTATTGATTTCTCCAGAATGTCAATATCCCAGTAGAAACACTGAACGAGAAACAACCTTTTCTTTTCTCTTAACATGCATACAAGCATAGGAAAATGGAAAAGAAACCCTCAGAGCTCCTGTTTTGAAATAAAACTTTCAGCAAGTGTGTAGTCAGAACAGAGGGGTGATGCAAATCTGCAGGTGCTCCTGGAGATGAATTTAAACTTTCCATCCATGGATGAAAGTTCACCTGTCGATGAAATCTGTCTAACATTTGAAGTCAAAGATCCAGAACACCTGAGGTAATACTTTAAAGGCTTAGGTGGGATACTGGGAAGAAATCCTCCCCTGTGAGGGTGGGCAGGCCCTGGCACAGGTTGCCCAGAGAAGCTGTGGCTGCCCCATCCCTGGAGGTGTCCAAGGCCAGGTTGGACAGGGCTTGGAGCAACCTGGGAGAGTGGAAAGTGTCCCTGCCCATGGCAGGGGGTGGAATGAGATGGTCTTTAAGTTCCTTTCCAACCCAAACCATCTGATGACTCTATGATATGCTGATCTTAAAAATCTCTCAGTCCATTTATTAATAATTAAATTGTGATTACTTGTTACCCCACAAGGACAAAGTCTTAGTGAGGAGCAGAGCAGATCTCTGACTGTGACACCAAAAGCCAAGTTGGCAATTACAGATCTTGGTTTCTATCAGGGTTGAGGTTTGTTCTTAACATATGAGATGGGCATAATTGTCTTGAGAGCTCACTAGGCCTAAACTAATCCCCCTTGCCCTCAGCAGAAAGCTGAGCTGGCTGAGGACTGGCTCAGCTCTTCATCCACTGAACTCTTTGCAGGGTTTTTTTCTTTACTTGAAAGTAATTCCAAATTTGCATAAAGAAATATTTACTTCTTGTACTCCTAGATTGGGATCTTTATGTATTCTTTATTTTAGGTAAAATCTTCCAGTAGTAAAGGTAAGAACCAAGACAATAAGGCAATTTAAAACTGAGAACTTTTAAAGCTTATTAGATTATTGTGGGGAAATCAACATACTGCGTTTTTTTCCTGCACAGACTACAGGTTTCTGCCAAGTTTTACTATCAAGACCTAAATCAATTTATGTTATTGCTTTTAAGGGTGATAAAAATTTAAATGACTCCAAGTCTTCCATGAGCCCTGTGGTTTCCAACCCTAGGAACCTTGGGAGCTCCTTGTGTTGTATTATTCTCCCTAAAAAGAGCATGTGCTGCAACCTTCCGTGATGTGAGACCAGATTAATTGCTCCTGTTGTTCCTTCAAAACAAACATTTCTCTAATGATCCAATATCTCATTAGGCAGCACTAAATTACTGGTTTTGCTAAAGAGTGGTTTGCCCAAGGAGGGAGGACCTTCTTGGCATCTGATTTGTCGTGAACTGACTGAAGGTCTGGTGCCTTAAGCCATCAGAAAATTGAAATTATTTTTCTGTGCACCTTCCACACTCTGTCCTGTTCTTCGTATCCACTGAAAAGCCTGAGTGGGATATCACTCTTTAGCAATAACAACAAACAGATTCAAGTCCATCAGCTGCAAAATGTTTACTCTGGGATGGAATTCAGGACATAAAACATTTTACATCACCGGTGCAGGTTATGTCATGTTCTACCAGTAGTCCAATTAATTTCAATAGACCTCTTGAAAAATAAGACAGTGCCAGTGGGGAGAAGAGGGGAGTCCTACCCACACCTTCACAGAATCACAGAATATGCTGAGTTGGAAGGGACCCACAAGGATCATCAAGTCCAACCCTTAGCCCTGCACAGGAGCATCCCCAAGAGTCACACCCTGTGCCTGAGAGCACCATCCAAACACTCCTGGAGCTCTGTCTGCCTTGGTGCTGTGCCCATTGCCCTGGGGAGCCTGTTCAGTGCCAACCACCCTCTGGGAGGGGAACCTTTTCTCAATATCCAACCCAAACCTGCCCTAACACAACTTCACCCTTGCAGGGTGAGCACAAGAGTTAAACCCCGTTAAACTCCCGTATGGAAACTCTCCTCTGGGAGGAGAAATTTCTCTCTTCACTGTACTGTAATCCTGCCTTAGAGGGGAGGATTAGAGGAGGATTAAGCTACAGTGAACCAAGGTCACTCTATTCCCCAGTGACAGAGTTCACACAGAGATTTACTGTAATTTGGAAGGCACCCGTTGACTTCCCATGGCCACATGGGTTTATTCCATCCTCCCCAGCCTGCCTGCATTGACTCCTCCTGGGAGTCTCAGAAACATGGTTTTGGGGGATGGTCCTTAAACTTTCTGATCTCTAGGGGCATTTCTTTTGGGATGGCCACAGGAGAGGGGGGATCTTGGCTGGCTGCAGACAGCGCTTTCCCTGCACTGTTGGTAACCGGAGGGAGGATGGAGCTGCAGGTGCAAACATAGACACCTGGGGGAGGAGGAATGGCAGTTTCACTGAAAACCTCTTTGTTTTACTGATTTCATCCTTTGGTTTCTTTTTTTTTTTTTTCCTATTGTTGGGGTTTATTTTAAGGAGGCTCAGGGGGGACCTTCTCGCTCTCTGCCACTCCCTGACAGGAGGGGGGAGCTGGATGGGGTCGGGCTCTGCTCCCAGGGAACAAGGGACAGGATGAGTGGAAACGGCCTCAAGCTGGGCCAGGAGAAGTTCAGGTTGGACATCAGAAGGAATTTCTTCCTGGGAAGGGCTGTCAGGCATTAGAAGGGGCTGCCCAGGGAGGTTTGGAGTCCCCACCACTGGAGGTGTCCCAGGAAGGACTGGATGTGGCACTCAGTGCTCTGGGCTGGGGGACAGGGTGGGGATTGTCCACAGGGTGGACTCCATGGTCTGGGAGGTCTTTTCCAACCTCAACGATCCCATGATTTTGGAATCTGATACAGAAGTCAAAATATTTTGCCTGCAGCAAATAAAGATCCCGATCTCATTCTGAAATTTAAACTATTCCACAATCAACCAAAACACTCATCTTTTCAGTGTAAAACTCATTCCAGGGAGATATTTAAACACCTGCCTAGATCATTCTAATGTTACCACTCAATTAGAGAGCTTCTTATCAACAAAAAGTAATTGAATATTTGAAGTCAGTTAAACAGATGAAGTCTAACTCAGGATATAAAATGGCCAAATCTAAACTGAAAATGTGCATGTATTTATGAGGCAGATAAGTGCATTTTGCTGGTTTGAATTACCTGGTAACTTGTAAGGTGTCTCAGGGTAATTACACTTTAAAATTGGTGCTGGTGTCTCTGACAGGCTGGGTATATATATCTTCTAAACTACAGATTCCCAGCACATTGGAAAACTCTATGTTCTACCATAGTTTATTACACAGTAATACTAATTGCACTTATAATTGCCTTGAAGTCTGGCAGAAGAAACAGGCATGGACTGCAATTGTTCAGCAGACACAGAAATGGGTGGGGACTGTTTTGTGTCACAGAAAAGCTGGTGTGGCCCAGGAGGACACATCCTGGCTGGAGCTGCTCGTGTGGGCTGGGAATGGTGCTTGGGGCTGGTGCATTCATCTCCAACCCTTCACTTCAGTCTCAGTCTGCCCAGAAAACATCCATATATATATATGAGGCTGAACCCCCTTTTGGATTGAGTGTCTTGATCCTTCAATTGATCCCAGCAGACTTTGGATCAGATTCCGGGGCAGCAACACGAGTTGTGCAATATGGACTGTTTAATATTCATGTTTCTCTGCAGATCTCATTAACTGTCCTCACATTAACTCCCTGATGGACAGGGTAATTGGATACTTTTCATTTTACAAAGAGAAGATGTTGACCTTCAGTCAAATTCAAACAGACACTTTAGGGGAAGATTTAGAGCGTTCCTCTTGGAAAAATGAAAACTGTGGTGTGTCAGGCATTACAAATATCTTTATTTTCTCTCAGTTGTTTCTGAGGTTTGACTTCTGATTCAGCACGTTACCACCTGCAAGAAAAGCTACTTTCCCAATGTTATTGGCAGATTTCTGCTCGGGATTATTTCAGATTGCAATGTTTTGCTTGCTGATAAAATGTAAATAAACCCATAGGCTCCTATTCCCCTTTGATAAAGGACTTAATAGAATAAAAGATGAAACAGTCTCTCTTAAAAGATGTTTGCATACATTACACAGTTGTGAAGCTTTCTGAAGGTTGTTCATACAAAATTGAAAACAAAGCAATGTTCACTGATGGTTTGTGTTGTATTTTAGCAGATTACCAGGTTATGAGTGGACTTCTTTTCCCAAGTCCTCCTTATGGATACCTGGTCAATTTTAAAGGCAGAACAAGAACATATCTCCACATTTAGAAAAAAATGATGCGTTAAAAGCCCATCTGACAAGCAGCAGAGATGACAGTAGTGTTTAGCAGAGGCTTCTCCAAAGAGAGCTGTTACTCCTACAAAAAATTCCTGACAGGTCCAGAACAAATATTCTCTCAGTGAATCAACTTCTGAATTGCATGAACCAAACACTTTGAAAAATGCTGTGTTGACTCAGTCAAAGGTTTTCTCCACTGTTAATAAACTCAGCTCTTTCAGTCTTCAAAAGAGCTATTTCTGTGTTCTTCGGTGTGTCCTTTGTGTTCTCATCGCAGGAGTTTGTTAATACAGGAGTAATCAGCAAACCCTTACACATTTCTCTAATGAATAGACCACAATGGGCTTTGGAGCAGCACCTTAAAATGATACCTTAGGAATGAAAATGTTTTCCCTTCAGACATCACTCCAGATCTCCCAGGCTAACAACCCCCACTGGCTTCTGTCGTGTTTCCCATGGTAACATGAGCCTTTAGAAGAGGGAAAGAACTACCCTGAGGGGGAAAAAAATAACAAGAAGAATGGAAAACACAGGCTTGTGAAACCACTTGTTTCCCAGTGACTAAACAGAGAGGGTGTATTTCCATTGTGCCTTTCTAATCCAGGCCAGGAGAGGCTGCAGAACTTCCATGTGTCATCACACACGTCGTGCTTCAGAAGAGGTTTCTGCTTCTTCTCCCGAGTGACTCCTGCCTGGCACACAACAGCAATAAATGAACAATATGAGGGGTTTGATGCTGTGAGTCAGAAAAATAAACTCCTCCAAAAGAAAAGCTGGAAGAGACTCCAGAGATGGTTCAGGCCCAGATCTTGTGCTGCCTCCAAGCAAAAACACATTCTTCTGAACACCAAGTTAGATAACCATCCTGCTGTGGCAGCAGCCAAAGGCAGTGCTCAGGACTGGAAATGAGGAAGTCTGGTCTGTCTAGACAGATCCTGGAATATCAATCAGGAATTCTTGACATGTTTCTTGTTACCACTGAGTTGGTCTCATTTTGCCTCATTGTCATCGGACAAGAACTGGTTGGTGGTTTATCCCCCTGAAACAGCCTCCCTCAGTCATCTCTTCTGTTAAACAAAATCAAGTCTTTCAGCTTTTTCACAAAAGGCATGTTTTTTTTCGAGGTCTGTTAGCTGTCCCTGCCCTGCTGTACTCCAACTCCTGCAGCTCATCTCTGACCTTTCTTAATTATCTCTTAAATTATCCCTTAAACATCTCTTCTGTGGCACTCACAATCCTGGCTCATATTTCATATCCTCCCTCATCCAGTAAGTCTTGAAGTGTCACTGCATGGAAAGCTCCTGCCCACCTGAATTCCACCTTTCTCAATGTTTTTTCTTTCCTTTCCCTACAGTAATCTTCAGCTCTGGGTTGGTTGAGTTCTTTTATATTTTGTGACATTAAAGTTTTTACATCCAAGTCATAAATGAAAATACCAAGGAGAATTAAGGCAAGAAGAAATTCCTGTGGGTGCACATTGAATATTCTCAAGTGTAAAAAAGAACCACAGCATAGTTAGGGTTGGAAGGGATCTCTGGAGATCCTCTAGTCCAACCCCACTAAAGAGTTATTTTTTGAGGGTAGAAAATGCCATTTTTTTCCCAACAAAACTCCAAGTAATTGGAGTCCTGCCATTACTGCCAAAGATCCTGTAGAGCTGGAGTTATTCACTATTCACTCAGTGAGTTATTTACCTGAAGGTTGTAGTTCCACATCACCAACGCTCCTCTGCTTGCTGAGTTCCTGTCGCCTTCATGAATGTTTGAAAACCCATTGAAATGGTGCTGTGCTGATCTCAGCACTCAGACACAGCTGTCTGTGCAGGGAACTCCATAAATAGCACATTTTGGGTGAGCAGCTCCAGAGCAGCCCAGGACAAGAGGCTGACACAGACTTTTCCAGCTGTATTGGGACTGATTGGTGGTAGAAGCTCCAGGCTTTCCAACTCATGCACCTTTCAATCCCAAGCAGGCCAGATTTATATAATCCAAGACATTTCCTTATGGATGGACACAGCACTTTGGTTGGTTTATTAACCCACACTCAGGAGATTATTACAAAGCTCAGCAAATGACACTGGAGGATAAACAATTTCATTTCCAAATGAGGGTCCAAAGGAGGACAACAAAGGTGGTGAAGGGCCTTGATTTGAAGCCGTGTGAGGACACTGAGGGCACTTGGTGTGTTCAGCTGGAGAAGAGGAGACTGAGGGGAGACCTCACTGCAGTTCCACCTTCCTGGGCAGGGGCAGAGGAGGGGCAGGCACTGAACTCTGCTCTCTAAGGACCGGGGACAGGACCCCAAGGAATGGCCTGAAGTTGTGTCAGGGCAGGGTTAGGTTGGATTTTCGGAATAGGTTCTTCCCCCAGAGGGTGGTTGGCACTGAACAGGCTCCCCAGGGCAGTGGGCACAGCACCAAGGCTGACAGAGCTCCAGAAATGTTTGGATGATTCTCTCAGGGACAGGGTGTGACTCTTGGGGATGCTCCTGTGCAGGGCTAAGGGTTGGACTTGATGATCCTTGTGGGTCCCTTCCAGCTCAGCTCATCCTGTGATTCTGTGATTCTGTGCTGCTTCAAAACAACAAGACGTGAACCATCATTAGCTTTGTTTTTGTCGTCTTCTCTCCCTGCTTTTTAAAGCTTTTGCACATAAAGCAGCCAGAATCACTCCCATATTTTGAGGCAGGTGACATTTCTCTATCAGATGTTCTAGTCATTGATGACTCCAGTAATGCTCTAATTATGTGTAGTGAGTTGTCTCTAAGTGCTGTATGAAAACACTCCCTGCATCATTACCCATCTTGTTGTTTACTAAATGTCTTTTATAATACTACAGGGGCCCAGATGAAGGTTGTGCCAGTGATTGCAATCGGAATTTCTATTTTTAGGCATTTATAATTCAACCATTTATTTTCACTTCAGGCTGAAATCTGCCATACTGATTCTCAGCTGAGACTAAACTTAATTACTAAATTTAACAGAAAAGTTCAGTGTGGATTACAGAGCTCCAGTGTGGCGCTTTTTTTTAACATTAAGGGAGGCAACATTTTGCAAAATCTTTTTTTTTTTGACAGACAAGAAGACTTTAAGGAAAGATCTCAAATCCTGAGGTGCAGATTTCAGTCTAGATCATAGAATCATAGAATGGTTTGGGTTGGAAGGGACCATTAAAGGCTATCCAGTCTAATCCCCCTGCAATGAGCAGGGACATCTTCAACCAGACCAGGTTGCTGGTCTTCTACATGTGTGGACAAGAGAAGGGGTGTGGACACCACCTACCTGGGTTTCTGGAAGGTGTTTGACATGGTCCATGGTGGGTTTTTTTGCCACAAATCTGGAATTCCCACTAATATTTACAAATTATTCCAATACACTCATTTTGAGGATAATAACACATTGTTGCTTTGGGGCCTGAGGAATAATTTCATGTTGCTGGGCTATTTGCAACGTGATTGCAATTGAAAACCTTTAATTGCTCAGAATGAGGTTTCCTTTTGTTGTCTCCTATGGAGGTATAAAAGAGAGAAAAAGGAATTTCTAGAATAGTGTCATTTTCACACTGCACAGATCATAAGCTTAACTGTGAGCCAAAATTATCTTTTTTTAAAAAAAGTGACTGTATTAAATATTCTGTATTTAAAAAAAAAAACCAGTTTTGAAAAATCCCTAAATAGACGGAAATGCCAATTAAATTTGTGCTGTGATGAAAAGATTTCTTATTGCCCTACTTCATGTCCACAGCAAATCCAAAATAAATTTACAACAATTTAAAAATAACACAAAGAAGTTTTTAGGTTTTTTACAAACATGCACAAATGTGATTGGCTGCAAAAGGATGTGTGCTGCTGGTGGAGTAGAGTGGCAATTTGAGACATTGTTGGGCAATGTCTAATATTAGTAATATTTGGTCAAGTGTTATAAATAAACTAGAAATAGTCTGGAAGGATCGTGTAGTGGCTGACTCAGCTGGTGCTTCCCAGAAGGTTTTTTATCAGTACATGACTACAGAGTCATTTTTTGGAAAGCTTGATGTGATTTCTCATAATTTTGCAGAGGAATTGTGAGGTGGAGGATTTCCACTCGTAAAGCACTGCTCTGGTGACCTGGTGGGAGCCGTTTCACAGGGGGAAGAACAAAAAAAATGTGCTGAATCCCATGGAATGAGATCGCTCTGGGGAATTATCCAAGACCAGAGACCAGCAGGGTCTCTCCATGACAGTTCAGTGCCCTTTGGAATCCACTCTGCCATTCAAAGAAAGCCATGGCTGGTGACTCCATGTGGGAAGAGATGGTGAAAATGAGATGAAAAGGAGGAGAGGAGAGGAAAAAAAAGAGAAAAGAGAAGAGGGAAGGGAAGGGAAGGGAAGGGAAGGGAAGGGAAGGGAAGGGAAGGGAAGGGAAGGGAAGGGAAGGGAAGGGAAGGGAAGGGAAGGGAAGGGAAGGGAAGGGAAGGGAAGGGAAGGGAAGGGAAGGGAAGGGAAGGGAAGGGAAGGGAAGGGAAGGGAAGGGAAGGGAAGGGAAGGGAAAACCAGAACTTTCAGTCATAGCTCTCAAATTTAAACACTACCCTTCTCATCTTCCCCTCCTCCCTAAATTATGCAGGTTTAGTTTTCTCCAGTGACTTGAGTAATAACATGGTAGAACATTTTACAACAAACCTTCCATTATCTGTTTGTTTGTTTGTCTGTTTCAAAATAGATTTATAAAAATGTTTTTCTGAGTGTTTCCAATTACAAGAGAAATCTGTGCATCGTGTGGGTGCCTCACATAATTCACCCAATAATCTCAGCAGTCAATTAAATTTTAAATGTTTCTCCATTAAATACTTATTTTACCACAGTAAATAATTTAATGTGTTTTCATTTAAAAGTGTCTCACATCACAAAGTTTTCAATCTTCTTCTTTTTTTTTTCTTTTTTATTTTTTATAAACTCACACCATCCTACTTCTTGAAACTGAAATAAAAGAACTTTTGCTTAGGGATTTTTTTTTGGCTGGTGCATTTGCTGCTGTAACTCTGCACATGCATTTGCATTTGCCATCTGATTAATATGGAAAAATAGAAGGAAAATAAATTAAAAAGCAACCCCACAAACCTGGGATCAATAGATAGGACTGAAATGCACTGACATTTTAACAAAACCCTGAATCAATTTCTCTCCTGAGTTCCTATCCAAAATGTGTATCTACTTATTGTCACAATTGGTAATGACCAATATAATTCAAATCATGGAGTTCCTCTGATGGACTTGGATAATTATCCAGAGCCATCTCCTTCAGTGATGAATCTTTCTATGCTTGTTCTTACCAAACAATGCTCTTAACTTTCTGTTGACTTTGAAAAAGGGAACTTTGTTGTAGCATAAATATAATTAAAAACTCAGTGATCCCTGGGAGTTTTCTTTTATAAACGGACTGAAAGCTGAGGTTTCTGCAACCACAAATCTGCCAGGTGACTTTGGTGACAAAGTGGGCATGGATGAGAAAAATATTTAGGGAAGGGTGGGAAGGGTATTTTTATCTGTCTGTTCTAGGATTCTAGAATATTCTATATTCTATAAAATTAGAAATTTTAGAATGAAAAGGCACTACTGCATATCTGGTATCATGGACAGCTTTTCTTTAGGAAGTGAATAAACTGGTCTTAAATAAATGATGCATGGTTTGGGTGTGTCTGTAACAGGATGGGGCAGTGCCAGCACAGGGGGTTTTGCCTCCTCTGGAGCAGATCAGGGAATCCCAAAACGGTTTGGGCTGGAAGGGACCTCAAAGCTCATCCAGTTCCACCCCCTGCCATGGGCAGGGACACCTTCCACCAGCCCAGATTGCTCCAAGCTCCATCCAACCTGGCCTTGGACACTTCCAGGGATGGGGCAGCCACAGCTTCTCTGGGCAACCTGTGCCAGGGCCTCCCCACCCTCACAGAGGAGAATTCCTTCCCAATATCCAACCCAAACCTACCCTCCTTCAGCTGTTCAGGATAACCAGTTTTTATCACCGCCACCTTTGCCTGTTGCATGACCCCACGACAAACACAAAGATTTACCTCTCCTATTTCCTCATTTGTGCATCTGATCTGGAGCACTGGGAACCTGGACAATGCAGGACTGCAAAAACTCTAACACACATCCCTCTGTGAGCTTGGAATTGTTTGACCCTGCCCATTAAGATGCCTGTAAACATCCACAGGCCTTGGCCAACACAAAGCTTACAAGTCAGAGTGGGAAAGGTCAGCACCAAAAAGTTATTGGTGCTGAGTGTTAACATGCTTTTACAGTTCTGTAAAATGGACTGGAAAATACTTTGCAGTCAAAAATACGTGCTGGAAATTAATTTCATATATTCATCTCATTAATTTCATAGCATGAGTTATATTTTCTGAGCATCCTTCTTGGATATAAAGTGCTTATCCCTCCATCATTGTCTTCTCATCCCCTTTTTTTTTTTTTGTCACAGGGCTCGCTGGCCTGAGATTATCACAAACTCTTTGGAACTGGGATCAGTGGTGGGACTGCTCTGGATTGGAGCATTGTCACTGTGAAAACAATACTCCACAGCAATCATGTGCAACACATGGAAAATTATGATAAGAACGTCTTTAAAGCCCTTTAATGAGCCAGGATTAGGAATGAACTGTTGTCCTGCAGAAAACGCTCTCGAAGCCTGTGAGAAACTTCATGGGTATTGCAGCAACTTAAAGGAAATTGCTTGTTTCTAATTAGCTTGTATTAATTGAAAGCTTTTCATAAGCTAGCGCTACATTAAAGGAAAAATCTTTATGTTGCCATTCATAGCTGTTGTCCTTAGGCTTTCTCCTGTGGAATAACTGCAGAGGTTTAGAAAGCATCATTTTGAGACACTTACTTTAAAAATATTTGGACTTAAAAATAAAACAATGTACCCTGCAGATAAAGCAGAGGAATTGATTAGCAGGGATGAAAGGACGTTTCTGGACAACATCCCACCCTGCCAGCAGAAGGGTTTTTGGGGAAGGGATGGTGTCCCTGTCTAACCCAAAAAAAACACTGCTGGGAAGAACTCTGGAATTTCAGGCTTGGTGATGTGCATCAAGCAGCAGATTATTCTCCTACTCTTTCTACACTTAGCAAACACTTTGCAGTACTCCAGGTGGGTGAGCATAAAGACATCAGCAATGTTTGTGAAAAAACCCATTCATTTATTTATATTTTTCTTAGGATTTTTTTGGTGTTGGCCAAGGAAGCACTTTGGAAATGAAGTGGTCTGACTGAATAATATCCTCTTGTGCTTGCTCTCCCTCTGGTATCTCTTTAAAACCAGAGACCTTGGCACCGTGGATGAAGACTCCAAAGTTAGTTTTCACTTGGTTGGTGGACATCAGAATTTCAGTTCACCCCAGGGGTACTCTTGGAGTGAAGGCTGTGGCTGGGATATTTTTCCAATATATTTTTCCAGTTTATTTCCTGCTTTTCTCACTGCTTTGTCTGTTGGGGGGGGGGGAGTTCTGCAGAAACTGGAAAGCTCATTTTATTCTTCTCTCATACAACTAAAGATGACCTTGCATGGTGGAAAATGCAGCTGAGGAGTGAAAAAGGGGCAGACTGAGGGAGCAGCTTGTGACAGATGATGCTTCTGTAAAGACTGAAACAAACGGAGGTTTGAGGTTGCTCAGAAAGTAGAGCTGATGAGTAAACACTGCTAATAAATAAAGTAAATAAATATTTGGCTGTATGGGAGTAAACAAACTTTACAGGATAATCCCAGACAAGGTTTTAATAGTTTCTGTGTGCAGTTTGGTATCCAGGGGGGAAACAGGAGGGAGCTGGTCTAAACACAGCTCCTGATCCACACCTCTGTGTCCTGACAGCTCCCAGGCTTCTCCATCCTCCATGGAAGCTCTTGCACAGACCACCCCATGTAGTGATGACACATTTTCTTCAACCATTTCTCCTAATTTCTCCTGTGTCCTGGCTGGAACACCTGCCCAGGCTTCCCCCAGGTGTCACAATGGCATGAGACGGGCAGAGATGTCCTTGTCCCTCTCTCTGTGCAGTGTCAGGGGCACATAATACACCCTGATGAAACTCTGGAGTCACTTGTCCTGAGAATTCACTTCTTGGCCACGAACCTCCCTGTTTTGCTGGAGAGATGAACTGATGGCCCAGGAGGAGCTGTGTCCTTCCTGTGGGCTAAGCCAACAGAGCAGGGCAGTAAATCTGTCCCAGTGTGTTAAAAATGTGTATAAACTGCTTGATTTCAGCATCCCTGACCTCCAACTCTGCATTGCACCTGAGATCTGAGCAAGAGGGGTGGCATCCTGTGCTGGCAGGGGTTTGTCCCCTCCACCCTCCTGCAGAGGTCCTGGGGAGCTCCAGCCCCAGATAGCCCCTTCCATCAGTCACCTTGCTGTTTCTCTTTCCCAGCAGTGCCAAGCTGCCTCTATCAGACCCAGAGTGCCAGAACCGATTTTGGGAAGTTTTCCATCCCTCTAATTAATTAAAAACAACTTCTGTGGCGCTGGTGTTGGGCCTGTTTGCTCATGATAAAAGCAACCATTGTCTCTTGAGTGTTAAAATGGAAAGTGTAGGTGGTTCAAATGAGCTTATCATGGAATGGTTTGGGTGGGAAGGGACCTTAAAGCTCATCCAGTCCCACCCCCTGCCATGGGCAGGGACACCTTCCACCAGCCCAGGTAGCTCCAAGCCCTCTCCAATCTGGCCTTGGACACTTCCAGGTTGCCACAGCTTCTCTGGGCAGCCTTTGCCAGGGCCTCCCCACCCTCAGAATGAATTTATTCCTTGCATCTAACCTAAATCAACCCTCTTTTAATTTAAAACCAATTCCCCTTATCCTGTCACAACAGTGTGGTGACCAAGGCCACACGGCGTTTTTGGAGCAGGGAGATGACCTTGGTTGGGCTTCCTAAATAATCCCTTACCTTAGTGAGCAGAACATTTGGTTTGGTGGAATGAAGTCCCATGCACAAAAATCGAGCAAAAGAGAAATGGATCCCACAATGAACGAGGGGAAATAGGGCACAAAAGTGAAGTTGTGAGTGCACAAAACAGGCCTCTTCCAGTTGGTTTCAAAAATGCTCTGAATATAAATACAGAAGCACCACAGGGCACCTCCAAACCAAATAAAACCTCACAGAGGGTGTTAAATTAAAAGCAAACATGAGCTATAAGCCCTTCAGCTGAGCATGGGGAAGGGGAAGCTCCTGCTCTGCACTGCAGCCGACAGGCACGAGGGGAGATGGTCCATGTGCTGTCCATGGAATTGCAGAACACACCCCAGAGAGCAAGTGGGTCACTGCTGCACAAACTTCCATGCATCCCTTTCCTTCCCGTGCCTGCCTTCACACAGAGCCCATTAAATGATGAAAACTGCGGATTCAGGATTTTGCTGGTTGGGGTTTAGTGTTTTGGGGGTTTTTAATTTTGTTTTTGGTTACACATAAAATAATTGTAATAGTCCTTAATAGCTGTTTTACTCCTCTTTAGCCACCTGCTGTAACAAGCATGTTTCAAACACAGTATTTTCTTTAAGAATAGCAACCTCACTGCTCAGGAGGTTTTGGCTGTGCAGCTGGAATGCTGAATTCCTGCTCCTGTGAACCTTCCACGGTTATAAGATTTTATTTAATGTTTCTTCAGACAACCAGAATAGAATGATCAGCTCCAAACTTAGTGGTTTTTTCTTCATTATCCTGTACAGAAGGAAAAAAAAAAACAAAACAAAACAATCAAGAGACAAGAACTGAACTTTTTTGGGAAAAACTCAGCAGAGACTTCCTACCTGTCTCACTCCAGGGGCAGTGTTGCAATTGATAATGAATAAGTTAGAAATTCCAAAAATACCTAAATTTTTATACAGCACAGTCATGTTCCAAGCAAAAGGAATGATTGATTTCCATTCCTGGATGCTGCTGCCATGTGGATTCCCAGTGAAACCGGGACCAGGGCTGTGGTTTGTGCTGACAGGGAGCGAGCAAAGCGCCGAGCTCTCTTCCATCTCACGTCCTTGATGCCAGGTGGCCACATCCTCATTTCTTTAGTCTTTCATGGCACAAAAGGGAATGCTGTGGGAACACACTGGCTGTCTTCCAGCGTGGGAGACCTTGCACTGAATTTACAAAGAAGACTTTGGAGAGGAGATTTCGTGTTTGCTTTGTCACGTCCTGCCTGGGTTGGCCCTTCTGCTGGAAGGTTCTTCTCTGTTCTTCTCCCACAGTGTTCAGAAAATAGGAAGTTGTTGTTATTCAAACCACTGCCATTCAAACCCCTTTTCCTTAAAATTAAGAAATTACATTTGGATATTCTGCTGAAGTAAATCTTAGATCACAGAATCACTGAGGTTGGAAAAGACCTCTGAGATCATCGTGTCCACCCTGTGCCCCATCCCCACCTTGTCCCCCAGCACCGAGTGCCATGGCCAGTCCTTCCTGGGACACCTCCAGGGATGGGAACTCCACCACCTCCCTGGGCAGCCCCTTCCAATGCCTGGCCACCTTTTTCCATGAAGAAATTCCTCCTGATGTCCAACCTGACCCTCCCCTGGCACAGCTTGAGGCCGTTTCCTCTCATCCTGTCCCTGTTCCCTGGGAGCAGAGCCCGACACCCACAGCTCCCCCCTCCTGTCAGGGACTTGCAGAGCCAGAAGGTCCCCCCTGAGCCTCCTTTTCTCCAGGCTGAGCCCCCCCAGCCCCAGTGTCTGCATTACTCTGATGTAACACAGATGTCTCCATCACTCCAGGCCTCTTCTATAGCTGTGACCCAACAGGTCACATCCCAGCTGGGAGGAGCAGAGGGAGTCGGGGTGGGCTCACCAGGGCATTTGTTTTATCACCTGCATTTTGTATCACACGGTGCCCCATCATCCCTACAGGCACATTATGATTCTCAGCTGCAGTTACTCAGTTTTATGAGAAGGAGAATTTGTGGAAGAAGGTCAAAGAAGATTAATAAGGGACAAGGTGTCTAATAACTACACAATAGTAGACAAAAATAGGAGAATGATCACTGCTCATACTGTGCTGTTTGATCTTATTACCCTGCATTAGCAGAATTCATAATTTAAAACTTTAATAAACTCCCAGCCTCTTTGGGCCGAGATATATGTTGCTGCTGGTTTTATTAGCTATATAATAGGAAGAAGCTTTATGCAAAGTAATTACCCTGCATAAGCAAACACCTAATCACTCCAGGAAAATTCTTATGAGCAACTGAAAGGGACAAAATCAGACAAACTGCAACCTTGAGACAATATGTTTTCACCTTCAGGTTTATTGCTGTAGAGTAGAGGTCACTCTGTCATGGAACAGATGTCAAGGAAATGGAAGGCTCCAAATATCAAAGTTCAAATATCATGGAATTATAGAATGGTTTGGGTTGGGGGGGGCCTTAAAGACCCTCCCATTCCAACTCCCTACATGGACAGGGAGACCTTCCACTAATCCAGGTTGCTCCAAGCCCCATCCAAACACAGGGCAGACATCAGTCAAAAGCTGAGAGAGATCATACCCCACTCAACTCTCTTTTTCTCTTTGTTCCTTCACGTTTCCTACAGTTTATTAACTCCTGATTATTGCCTTAAGGTGCAGTGGGTTAGTAATTAATCCATGAATACCCTGCAATTTTCTCTCCTATTACACAGCATTTATATTTCTTAATATCCCTTTTCACTTCCCCCCAGCTAAAGCTCTTTCCCATCTTATCTCAAGGAATTTGGGGCTCTTTTTTGCCCCTGGCACAAAATAGTGCAGGTGAAGGGGATAAGGAGCGATCAGCTGGGGATGGAGAAATATGCTGTGACCCAGCTGTGGGGCTGGGGGTGATTTCCCTGGAGCCTCTCCCAGTACCAGGGGCGTTGGAGGCAGGCAGGCAGCAGGTCCATCTTTCCTGCTTCCAGCTTGGCTGCAGGAGAAGGACACGGCAGAGGATCCAAATCCCAAAGGGCAGGCAGTCTCATTGCCAACCTGTGCATGGAGGCAGAGCTGGAACCATCAGGTTTGGGGCCAAAGCCAGGGAGCACCTTCACTGGAGGCAGAGGGAAGGATGCACAGCATGATTTTGTGTCAGATCTGCAAAGCTTTAGCTGGAACAATCATTCCCTTGTTAGCAGAGCTTGCCTGTGCTGGATAACGCTCCTGTGTGCTGGTAGGGAAGGGACTGGCTGACAAATCCACCCGGATGTGAGGATAACTAAGGAGGGTCAGCAAAGACTATAAAATGATCACGTTATCCAGTTTATAAAAGAAAAGTAGGTGGCAGATGCTTGTCATGTCAGTAATGCTGCTGCCCTGACATGCACTGAGAGCAGCTGGGTAGATCAGCACAGGAGGGGTTATGCAGAAAGTGTGGAGTTCAATTTCCATGCATTGTTTAACTTAGTGAAGCTAATTCACTTTTCCACCTGCTACTTAATTTAATTTCCATGCATATCATGGCTGGAATACAGCACCATCCTGCCAGAGGTCGGGTGAATATCTGAAAAATAAAATGACAGAGAACACTGATTGCTTTATTACAGGTTTTGCCACCTTGTTTTAAAGGAAAGAATAACTTTTGAGGGGATTGTTGAAGGTTTAAAATGTATCATGATACAAGACAACCATAACCTCTGATTGCCCTTGTAGAATTTCAATGTTTAACAGGGGACAAGCAGAACAATAAAAACTGGGAAAGGGTAAATCCTTTGCACTGCAAATATTTTCCTTTTGGGGCTTGAGCTACTGTGGGTTTAGGTTTTGCCAAAAATCTGAATTATGTTTTTGTTACCTGTGTTAACAAATGGTTTGGTTTTGTGTGTGCAAAAAGGAAGGTTTTAGAGAATCTCTGGTGGGGGTTTTTTTGGACTTCAGTTGTTGTTTTGTAAACTTTGGGGGGGAAAAAAACACCAATTAAGACATTCTTAGTCTTTTAGATGTAAAGAGACACTTTTCCCAGTTCAAAAGTCAGCTGCCACATTTCTCCCCCTGAGGTGTTCTGACACAGCTAAGGAAATGAAAAGAATGGTGAATAACACCGTGGAGCTTCTAACAGAGAAATGTAAAACAGTTCATGGTAAGTAATGTAAAAGTCTTACACTGTGATAATATTCAGTAAGATGTTTGACTAATCCTTGGAGTGAGTGGGTTTGCACCATGGTTTGAGCACCCAGCACATGTGCAGTAAGAGATTGGGAAATAAATACCTGAAGATTTGGCTTTAGTTCCATATCTCCCATAAAATGAGAGATTATTTTGGTTGTTTTAGCTGTGGTGAGTGATCTGATGTATTTGCACAGGTGATGTGTGTGCACAGACACTGTCTCTGAGTTTCTTGGTCTGAAGGTCATGGAATCACAGGTTGGTTTGGGTTGGGAGGGACATTAAAGATCATCCAGTTCCACCCCCTGCCATGGGCAGGGACACCTTCCACTAGCCCAGGCTTTTCCAAATCGTGTCCAATGTGGCCTTGGACACTTCCAGAGATGGAGCAGCCACAGCTTCTCTGGGCATCCTGTGCCAGGGCCTCACCACCCTCACGGGGGGAATTTCTTCCTAATATCCCATGTAAATCTCCCCTCCATCAGCCTAAACCCATCCCCCCTTGTCCTATCACTACATGACCTTGTGCAAAGTCCCTCTGCAGCCTCCTTGTGAACCCCCTGTAGGCACAGGAAGTAATCAAAGCAAGAATTCTCTCCCCTTAATTCAGTTTATGGGGGCACCCAGCACCAGCCCCACGTCCTCCCTCCTCCACCCCAAGTGTGCCTTGGGGGACCCCGAATCAGTCCAGGACCCCCACCCTCCCTCCCTGGGAATGTAAAGGAGCCCACAAGCTCTCAGGGCACCACCCCAGGGTTGTTCCCTGCAGGCTGCCCTGTCTCTGAGGGGATGGATCCCCTCTCCATGACACCCCATCCCATCCATCAGCACGAGAGCCCAGACATTCCTGAGCGCGCTGGAGCTCTCACACCCCGTCACACCAAATCCATCAGCACTCCAAGCTGGTGCCCTAATGATATATTAGTGTAATAATCTGAGCAAGGCAGCCCAGTGATCTATTACTCAAAAGATGGCACCGTTTATGGGTGGAAGGTTCCAGGAAGATATTCAGTATAATTACAGCCTGCTGGCTGACTTTTACCAGTAAGAAAGTCAGCCAATGTTCCCACTGGATAATGGGAGCTGCTTGCTGAGCCTGGCTTGGAAATGTTGGTATTGAAAGGGGTTTTTTGTTAGTTTAGTGATTGTTCACTCCTGGCCTGTTTTTAATCTGGTCATTTGGTGGAAAAATCTAGGTATCACTCCCTCTAGGGACTGCCATTGGCTCCTTAGAGTGATTTATATTTTAGGGCCATATTTACATTTCTGCTATTCTGTGCATGTTCTTCCTCAGTTTTCTAATCTGCCCTGCAACAATAAATATAAAAATTATTCTATGTTATAAAAATGACTATTTATAATGATAAATATTACTTGTAACCCATCCTCAGAAACAACCCTCAGTTGTTTCACTTCCAGGCTGTTCTGTGGAACTTCGGTGCTTTCCTGCTGCTGTGTCACATGAGTCAGTAAAAATGAAAATAATTTTGCTCTCTCATTTTTTTTTCATTGGTTGGAAGTCTTCTCGTTACAGGAAGAAAATAATGTTTCATATCTTTAATGAGCACTATACTTCTGCACAGCACAATTTGCCCTGTTAAATCCCAGCTTTGTGAATCCCAGCTCATCCCGCCTTTTTGCAGCCACAAATTAATTGTATCTCATGAGGACAAATTTAAAACACTTCCATAAAGAAAAAACTGTAGGTCGTAGAAAAATTAGAAATAGAAATTAGCCAGTGAACAATAGTTCTTTTTAACCCTCTGACTTGTGTGAGTCAATGAATCCTGTTCCTGACATGGCTTAGAGAGGCTGGAATACTGCAGTGTGAGGAGAAAAATAGAGCTGAGGCATCACCTGGACATTAAAGGGCAATAAAATAATCAAACAGCCTGGGGGTGGTTTTAGATCCCTTCATTCTGAAAGTTTTTTTTTCAAAGAAATGTATGAAATGGCATTTAATGTTATAATATCTATAACAATAATTAATATCACTGGTGCTTCTGTCCAAGGTCTGGCCGTGACTTTACAGGCAATTAATCCCGTGAGGCTGGAATTGTAAGTGCCATCCTTCATGCAGAGATCCAAGGAAAAGGGAGCCTGACTGGCTGAACCAAACCCATTAAACAAATGGGGTGTGGGAGCTGTGATTCTGAACGGTGGTTTAGGGACTGGCACGAGGTGATGGAGCAGGAGCTGCCCAGCAGGACAGGGATCACTCAGCTCCACACCCTGTGACGTCCCCCTCCAGTGGGTCCATCCCTCCATCCCACCTTTGTGCCGGGATCTGAAGCAGCACAACAAATGTCTTGTACAAAGGTGGGTGGGAAGAGTGTGAGTTTGTCACTGTGGGGAAGAGAAGGTGGTGATTTGAAGGGGAAAAAATAAACTCCTTGGGGAGTTTAGGAGTGAGAACTTGAGCTTTGTGTAGCGTCAGGAATTTACTGCACCTGATGCACAAACATTTTTCTTGATGGTAACGTCCTTTACTCCTTTTCTGTGACAAATGTTTCACTGAATAACTCAATTTGTAGTTTGCTACCAGTTACTCTGGATACAGCAAAACATGATCTATAATAAATAAATCTGCTGTGCCAGAAAGCACGAGTTCTCCTCGGAGTGAAACCACAGACCTGCTGAACCAGGGATAGGATTTCAAGTTTTGTATCACTGGATTATTTGCAGGAATTACTGTATTTGTGTTACAACATGCCTTGAATCAACATTATTTGTTGTTTACTTTGTTGTTTTTATGTGTATTTTTGAACTGCGGTGCAAAAGGTGTCTTTAAAAAAAGAAGGCTGTAAAGAAAAAAGACTTTTCTGGTATTATCAGCAAATTCAGGGAGAGGATATTCTGTGATGAACAGTTAAAATACTGTGGTTTGGTCCTTGTGCTCAAAGTGCTGAACCTGAGCATGATTTATGATGATTATGTATGAGGAACACATCAACAGAACAGAAAACTCCAGTCTTGGCTGCAAACTTTCTCTTTTCTGGATAATTTTCCTGTCTCCGATACAGAATTTTTCTGTGTACATTTTCTGTAATGATATAAATCCATTTTCATTTACATTCAGGGTATAAATACAAGATTTCTGTATAAGTGTTTATCAGTTATATCAGTTGCCTGTTACAGCTTTTCTACTTTCAGATTCTCTGATTAGGCAGCAACAGCTCTTTAAACTGTGCAAAACAAGTGCAAAATGTAATGTCAAAATGTCACTGAGGCTTTGTTTAGGGTCAAACACCTTTACAGAGCAGCAAAGACAGTTTTGCAAGGAAGCAAATCCCTATTATCCTGCATCAAATGCAAGGCAGCCACCAGAAAAAGATCATGAGCTGAACAGTATTAGCAATATTCTGTGCCAGTGAAACGAGGTTGGATTTATTGCAACTGTTGATTTGTTTTTATACCACTTGAAAAATCACAGAATCATAGAATGGTTTGGATTGGGAGGGATCTTAATGATCATCTTGTTCCAATTGCCATGAAGAGTTGAACAAAGAGTTGAAGGTGAGTGGCTGAAAGTACAAACACTGCCAAGCAGAATTTTTTTTTTTTAAGGTCTCAGGTGATCAGTAAAATTCTCATGAAATTTAATCCAGTCCTGAGAAAATGGGTTAGTTTGGGCTTGAGACAACTGCCAGAGGTGGCAAATTCAAACACAGTTGCGTGGTAGTAATGACAGTGGAGAAACCAGCAGGAAATGAAACTCTCTCCCATTTTGTAGCTCCCAAAAGAAATCCAAGAGCCTTCAACGTTCTGTGAACTTTTCTCTCTCCAAGTGACCAGAGGGGTGTTTCCATGTGTTGGCAACAGCCCTGGGAATGTTGGTGCAGACTCATCTCTGCTGTAGTTTCCCCACCCTTTACCTCCAGATACTTCCTGGGCACCATCTGCAGGAATGAGGTTGGACTGTGTATATAACACCACCAAAAGGATTTTTTTTCCCATTATTTCGGGGTGAAATTTGAGTGGAAATCAGGAATGTGGGCAAGCTGGCATTCCTGGCTGAGCAGATCTCCAGCTCTCCACTCTGCCCAGCTCCCAGCTGGCAACAGGAATCCCTCTTCCACTCTTTGATGGATGGGCTTCCTGGCTGGAGAAACAAATGGGTTTTGTCCATGGTCCAGCACAGCGAGACTCAGCCAATCCGAAAATAAATCACAGAGTGTGATGTAAACACTCACCAAGCCTCTCAGAACCAAAGCAGGTCCTCGAGGAGACATTCCCTGCTCTGTCTTTCCATTAAACAGGCATTTTGCAGTAATGAATAACCTACTTAATAACAAATGGAAAACACCAGCCTTCCAGAATTAATCAGTGATGGGGTTGCTTTGGGATCTGTTGCTGCATCAGGTGATGCTCCTTGAACACTTCCCTCTCTGCAGTTTTCCCTCTGGGAAAACCACCAAGACAGGGACCCAGAGGAGGTGGTTGGGAATTTTGTGACAAATGTGATGTTTTCACTAAAGATGGGGAAGGAATCCTTCATCTTCTTTGTTCTTTTACTCACACACACATGAAGTGTCCTGTCCTACAGCCACAAAAAACCCTCCCCCTGAGTTGTGATTCTCATTTAGGTACTGACTTCTGAAAGGTTTGTGCTACTATTTGGGCCCCCTAGTCATAAACAAGCACCTTATTTACATATATTGAATAATTAATTTCCATAAAATTAATAAAATATTATTTCTTTACCTTTTTCCTCAATAAAAGCAGATGGAATGCTGTTCTGTCTGATGAAGTTATTTTAAGTGGTTTGGGGCATTTCTGAAAGGTGATAACCGTAATTTGGGGGTGTTTTTTGAGGTCACAGTATTAAAGCTGGCTGGAGGTTTAGGTGGAAACAGGTGAAACACAGTGCCAGTAACAGATTAAACACTCTGGTCTGTAAAATATACTGCACATGCAGAGCATAAAATTACAGATTTTGCTAAACAACTCAATCTCTGGAATGGAAGAAAAATGTATTTAATAGTCAAAAGATGGCAAATAAATCAATGCCTTTTCCAGTCCTTTTTTTAAATATAGATTTCCCTGGCTGGCTCTTTGTACTCCAGACCTTGGGGAAGGCAAGGAGAGCTTGGCTGGAGCTGCCTCCTGGAATACTGCTCCTCTTCAAATTGCTGGTGAGTGATTGGGATCACCTTTGCTCCTTAATGAGGCTGCAGGGACTTTATTTTTCAATACAGCTCCTTCTGAATTCCAGGTCTTGATCTCTGATCATTTTAATGAGAAAAAAAAAAAAAAATGACCAAAGTCTGAGCAGACTGAAGGAAAACTTAATGAAGAAATGTATGATCTCGTCATGGTGTGAGGATATTAATACTATTTTGTGCTTGTGCTTGTCAAGCTGGAATATTTTACTCAGAAAGGAGCAAAACTAAGCTCTATTTTTTTATACAAAAGCATCAATTTTTATGTGCAGCTTATACATTTATAAGGGACAATTTGTATATGTCTTTGGTAAACTTCAGAAATGTTAAAACAAAATATTGCTGGTGGCTCCTCATTTTTTAATTTTTTTTTTTTTTGGTTTGTGTGAATGAAATCCTGGTTTTCTTAAGCAGAGATTAATCCTTTCTCAGCTGAGAAAAGAAGGAGCTGCTTACTGAGGAATTAAACAAACTCATTTAGGAAGATAGATGGTTGTTATATGCAGTCTTTGTTGCTACAGGCCATGTCTTCTCCCTTCTGTGCTCATCACACTCCCAAAAGTTAATTTTCTGTAGTTGCAGCTCCTTTGCTGTTCTCAAAACTAATTTCTGCACCTGCTGGTGAAAAATAGACAGGGGGTTTAGGTATTAAATATGAACTGAAATATGAGAAATTTCCTGCAGACTATTTGTGAGCAACCTGGTGTAGTGGAAAGTGGCCCTGCCCATGGCAGGGGGGTGGAATTAGAAGATTAAATCACTTATATGTGTTAAATATCTGAGCTGTTCTAGTGAGTTTTATAGTTTGACATCTGCTGATCACCATCCCTGGAAGGATTCAACTTTAGAGAAGTTTCTAAAAGAGCATTCCAGAGTTTCAGACATTTTCATTAAATAACAATTGCTCTTCCAGCTTTTATTGATAGATGGGCAGGAAGAAAATGAACTGATTGAATGAAATGTCGAAAGGCAAGCTTTGATAAAGGTAAAAAAAAAATGGATGAAATCCAAGCCACAAGTGCTCATGAAAAATCAGAAGAGCCTGTAAATGAAGCAGTTTAGCCATGTAAAGAATATAAATTCAAATCATCAGAATGCAACACCTAAGGATTTCAATTCAATGCCAAAACCTTTGGTCTATGCAAATTCTATTATTTTGAGACACAAAAGGCTGAAATATTTATGTAATATTTGTCTTCTTGAAGCCTTTCTTAACACAGGTTCACCTATCAGGACTTAGATATCAAAATAAATGAGAATACAGTGTGAAATTTAAATATGGCAAACTAGTGGATTTGTCTATCTTACTGGCTTTTTTTGAAGAGAAGTATTTCAGGATTAAACCATAATTGCTGACATTATTTGAATTCTAATTTTATAACTAATTTGATTAATTGCCACAGACTGATTGACCTGGAAAATGTCCATTTGTTTCCTAATTAGTGTCATTATTGACCTGAAAACTGTAGCTAATATTTATTTATTCGCTAATAATTGTTATACCAAGTAAGCATGGTTGTACTGAAGTCAAAATAATATCTGGATTTCTATTCATGGTATTTCCTGTATTTCTTTCTGGTTTGATAAACTCTTCATTTCAGATGGCTTGGTTGTTCTTTCTCACCATGTGTTTGTATTTTGCTTTCTACCACTTCTTATTTGAAATGAGGGGGGTTTATTCCAACATCTGGTGTTTCCAGAGAAATCAAACTGCTGTTTTTGGTGCAAAACACCCCCATTTCAATCAGCTTCATCAGGATTGATACTGAATGCTTTGTTGAGGTGAATTATTGTGTTTAAATCTCCCGAACAGCCTCTGTAAACTTCACTCCTTCAGATTTACTGTAATTATTCTGAGTAGAGGAATGAACAGGGAATTTATTCCCACTTGATGCAGAGGAGATAATCCATGAGGGATAGTACTAGGAGGAGGAACTGTGCTGCCTGCAATGCCTTTCCTTTGCCAGGACATTTTCATAAAATGTAGGCTCTCAGATAGACTTGTAGTGATAAATAATTGAGGCTGGAGATAAATAATTGAAAGCTGGAGAGACTTTTGACAAGGACATGTAGGGACAGGACAAGTGGGAATGGCTTGGCACTGACAGGTAGATGGGATATTGGGAAGGAATCCTTTCCTGTGAGGGTGGGGAGGCCCTGGCACAGGTTGCCCAGAGAAGCTGTGGCTGCCCCATCCCTGGAAGTGTCCAAGGCCAGGTTGGACAGGGCTTGGAGCAGCCTGGGCTAGTGGAAGGTGTCCCTGCCCATGGACAGGGCGTGGGACTGGATGGGCTTTGAAGTCCATTCAAACCCAGTGTTGGTTAGAAATCCGTCTATCTGTCCTGCTGGCTCGCTAATCCACCCCATTTTTGGGGCTTTATGGCACAGAAGGGCGGGATCGGTGCCCGCAGCAGGAGGAGGGGGGAGCGGACACCCCGCAGCTCCCGGAGCCAGGCCCGGTGCCACTAGATGGCATCGCCGGCCCACGATTGACTAAAACCACCTGCTTTTCCCTGGGAATGACGTCGGGATAACTCAGCGGAGCTCCTTGAGCTCCAAATCCTGCTCCTCAGACGACTCGCGCTGTTCGTCGGGCGCCGCTGGGAACGAGCGCATCTCCCGGGAGATGAAGGACGCGAGGATGGAAAAGATGCTGGAAAAGATCCGGTTGAGCGACTGCAGCGTTTAAAAAGTGTATCAGAGACTGTCCAAAGCCGCAGCAGAACTTGTGCCCAAAATCGCAGAATATGCTGAGTTGGAAGGGACCCACAAGGATCATCTAATCCAACCCTTAGCCCTGCACAGGAGCATCCCCAAGAGTCACACCCTGTGCCTGAGAGCATCATCCAAACACTCCTGGAGCTCTGTCAGCCTTGGTGCTGTGCCCACTGCCCTGGGGAGCCTGTTCAGTGCCCAAACACCCTCTGGGGGAAAAAAGAACCTTTTCCTGAGATCCAAAGTAAATCTGCCCTGACACAACTCCAGGCCATTCCCTGGGTGCTGTCCCTGCTCCCCCACAGATCAGAGCTCAGTGCTTGCCCCTCCTCTGCCCCTCCTGAGGAAGTTGTAACTGCAATGAGGTCTCCTCTCATGCCACCTTGACACGTTCCTCACCTTGTGAACCCAGGTGAAATGCAAAAGAAATGGAGAAAAGGTTGTAAAGGGCTCCACATTCTGTAACAAGAAGCATTTTTCCTGTGGGTTAGAATATCATCAAGGAGTTAAAGTATGTTTGGATGTTTACCAGGGATTGCTGCTTCCTACTAAAAGGGTTTCTGCAAAGCAAAAAGGAGTCAGCATTAACAAATATGTGGTTTTGTGTCCTCGGGTGTCAGCTCAGCTGAGAAGGGAACAATTTAATGAGCTCTCTGTGGGCTTGTAAATTGGTATGTTTGGAAAATATATGAAACAAATCCTCTTGTTTGCATGGTAGATGTCTACAACTTACACAAAAATGAAGCCAAACCACATGAAGTTTGCCACGAGGCACTAGACTAACACAAATAATATCACTCTGCTGCTCTGCTTCAATCTGATGGATACAAACCCAAGTTACACCTTTCCCTGACATGGAGACAAGCAATGCCATGGAAAACAAAACAGCAGCATCCACAGGCAGCCAGGCTGGTGATACCTGGAGGTCAATTTGCTGCTGGATGTCTCCAGGTAATCACTGACAGCAGGGAAATTAAATGATTTTAATGTTAGGGGTCAGGTTGTTTCCTGAATTATTTTCATTAAAATGGAAGGAATATCTCCCCTCACACTTTTGAGATTTGAAGGCAGATCTTCTATAAATAAGCCTGAAGTAACTGATACTCAGATGAATACCCTGCCAGTGGTATGAAGGCTCTTTTTGATCTTGCAATGTGCAAATGTGTTTGCTCACCTTTATCCCTTTTCCTTGTTACAGGATGAGGCTCTTGGGGCTATGAGATTTTGTTCACTTGATTGGAAGAATACAAGAAGTGGGATCAGCTGGGTCTGGTTTTCCCAAATTCATAGAATTCTAGAATAGTTCGGGTTGGAAGGGATCTTAAGATCATATTGTTCTAGCCCTTGCCTTAGGAAGTGACACCTTCCACTATCCCAGGTTGCTCCAAGGCTCATCCAGCCTGGCCTTGGACACTTCCAGGGATGGGCAGCCACAGCTTCTCTGGGCAACCTGTGCCAGGGCCTCACCACTCTCACAGGGAAGAATTTCTTTACAATATCCTATATAAACCTACTCTCTGTCAGCGTGAAGCCATTCCCCCTCGTCCTGTCACTTGTAAATAGTTTCTCCCCATCTTTCTTGTGGGCTCGTTTCAGGTCCTGGAGGCCCGCAATTGGGTCACTCCAAAGCCTTCTCTGTTCCAGGCTGAACAATGCCAGTTCTCTCTCACAGCAGAGCTGCTCCATCCCCCCGATCACCTTGGTGCCTCTTCTGAACTTGCTCCAACAGGTGCACGTCCTTCCTGTGCTCAGCTCCCATCCCCCTGCTACTCCCAAATCCTCGCCACTTCCCCAGGAAACCCTCCCCCCATCTCCCCATCCCCTCCGTGCGCTCCTATCCCGCTGTCCCCGCACCTTCCCGGCTGTGCGGGGCGGGCCGTGCTGGGGCCGAGGGGCGGGAGGGGGGTCCCTCGGGCGGTCCTTAAGCGGTCCTTAGGCGGTCCTTAAGCGGTACTTAAGCGGGGTGTCGGTCGGGCTCGGCGCTGCCCCCGCACCATGCACCCCTTCGGGCCGCCCCCCGCGCCGCCGCTCGCCCGGGAGCTGCTGGAGGCCGCGGGATGCTCCGCTCCCTTCCCGGCTCCCCGGCCCCCTCCGCATCCCTCCGCCAGCCCGTCCCCGTGGCCGGGCGGCCCCTGCTCCCCGTGCCCGCCCGCCGGGGCGGTGCTGCCGCCGGGCCCCGCGGGCCGGGGGTGGCCGGTGATGTCGCCGCTGTCCCCGCTGTCCCCGGCCCGGCCGCCCTACTCGTACTCGGCGCTGATCGCCATGGCCCTGCACAGCGCGCCCGGCCGCCGCCGCACCCTCAGCCAGATCTACCAGTTCGTGGCAGAGAATTTCCCCTTCTACCGGCGCGGCAGGGCCGGCTGGCAGAACTCCATCCGACACAACCTCTCCCTCAATGACTGCTTCAGGAAGGTGCCGCGGGACCAGGACGACCCGGGTAAGCAGGAGAGGGCACAGGCTAAAGGTGTGCCAGGGGAGATTTGGGTTAGACGTTGGGAAGGAATTCTTTGCAAAGAGAGTGTTAGGGCACTGGAAGGGGCTGCCCAGGGAGGTGGTGGGGTGACCGTCCCTGGAGGTGTCCGAGGAGTGACTGGACTTGGCACTCAGGGCTCTGGGAGGGGTGACAAGGTGGGGATCGGGCACAGGGTGGGCTCGACGATCTCGGAGCGAGATTGGATGCGGCGCTCAGTGCCGTGGTTTAGCGGAGAAGGTGGTGTCGGGTCAGAGGTTGGGCTCGATGAGCCCAGAGGGATTTTCCAGCCTCATGGATTCTGTGATTCTGTGAAGGGCATCGGGGTGGGCACCCGGCTGGACTCCCCCCCTGGAGGATGGAGCCCAGACGGACTCTCCTCTCTCCGCAGGCAAAGGCAACTACTGGACCCTCGACCCCAACTGCGAGAAGATGTTCGATAACGGGAATTTCAGGAGGAGGAGGAGGCGGCGGGCGGAGGGGGCCGGAGCGGCGGAGGCGGCCGGGGGCAGCGGCGGGGCCGCGGGGGTGGCGTGTCCCCCTGGCCCCGATGCCACCCTGTATGGCCGCGCCGGGGGCCAGCCATGACTGGAGCCCCCCGGGCTCACCCAGGTGCGCTGAAGCACGAGAGAGGAGTATTTTTGTTAGGTGTAAATGTAAGTTTTTATGTAAAATCGATAATTACAGGGAGGTGCGGGAGGACGGGATGGGTGTGGGTGCTGCCTGCAGGGCTGGCCGTGGATGCTGCTTCCCACCACCTTGGAAAGGCTTTAACCTCCTGCCATGCAGGTGTCCAGTGTGGTTTTCTCACCTGTCCATGGCCAGGAGTAAAGCAGAGCTCCCTGCCAGTCACAGCCCTCCTGGCTCGGTTCAGGAAGGTAAGTGATGGGTTTCAAGTCTGGATGTTCCAGATATGCCAGGAGATGCTCCAAAGAGACAGGCTGAGAGGATTGTTCAGCCTGAAGAAGAGAAGGATCCAGGTAGAACTTAAAGTCCCTTCCAGTGCATAAAGTGGTGCCAAGAGAGCTGGAGAGGGACTTGGGAAAAGGGCCTGGAGGGACAGGCAAAGGGGAATGGCTTCCCACTGCCAGAGGACAGGGTTAGAGGGGATATTGGAAACTAACTGTTGGGTGTGAGGGTGGTGAGACCCTGGCACAGGTTGCCCAGAGAAGCTGTGGCTGCCCCATCCCTGGAAGTGTCCAAGGCCAGGTTGGAGCAACCTGGGCTAGTGGAAGGTGTCCCAGCCCATGGCAGAGGGGTGGGACTGGATGGGCTCTGAGGCTTCCAACCCAACCATTCTGTAACTCTCTGGTTCTATGACAGAGCCAGAGGGATGTGCCCTCATCCCAGGCCCTGCTCCCAGGGAATACCATGCTGGCACACAGCTCACCCAGCCCTCCATGCCCTGCAGTGTTCCTAAATAAAACACCCCTTTTTTTCCCCAAAAAAACACAAGCTCATCTTTGTGTCAGCCCGTGGAGCTGACAGAACTTGTACAGAGAATTCCAGATTTAATCAAGCATCTCAAATTAAGCCAGGTCCCTGCTGAGGAGCTCCTTAATTGCTGGTTTTCCTGCTCATACCTTTGCCCATCTCCTGTGGGGAGTTGGTGCCCTGTGGTGTGGGGGTTCCTGTGCCCCCCCTGGGGCTCTGCCCCCAGCACAGCCCCTCACACACCCTATGGCTTCCCAAGGCATCTCTGCTTGAGGCTGCCATGGAAAACACCTCGGATGTATCCACAGCATCTCATAAGAGCATTTTTTAGGAAGCTTTGGGAAAATGCAACAGGGCACCAACGGGCTGCAGCCACGATGGTGAGGTTTGAGCTTTTTATTTAATCTGTCAAATGGGAGGATTTTGGTCAACATTCCCTTTGCTTATTAATACCTGGTGCCTGCTCCCTGGTTTTGTTTTCCTCTTGTTTTTTGAAGAAAACAAATATAAACTCTTGCCTTTCCTTCCTGGCTCTTTGTCTGTTCCTTGCTCTTCCTTAAATAAAAAGCTAAAAATATTATTGTTGTTTCTTACAGGAAAATAACCCCAAATAGAAACCTGTATAATTCAAATATTTTTGTGCATTATAATGGGTCCACGAAACAAGTTTCACAAAAAAAAATGCCACATAAACTAAGAACCTAAAGCATTTCAGGGATTCAAGCTCCTGATGGAAGTGAAGATTCAACTGTACAAGCCAAGTTCTTCTTGACCCCAAATGTAATAAGGTGTATTACAAAGTATCTGGTTTGCAAATATCCAACTTTAGTAGATCTGGAGTAAAGGAAAGAGCAAACTGAACTCTTATCAGTCAATATCCTGTGTAGGTTTATGTAGATAAATTTATTGTTTATTACTTCCCTATTCGAAAGAAAAGCTACATAGAAGAAAAAAAATCACTTTTACATGAGAGAGATCAGTGTTCTGAAACAGCCTTTAAAATATTTCAGACAGAATCTCTTTGTTCATATCATTATTTTCCAGGGGTATCGAGTAAGAAGACATTTAAATTATAACTCTTGTTTCCTTTTTAAAGTGAGTAGGATCCTATCAGAGGGGTCAAGCTGCCTTTGGACTGTCATTCTCCAAGGCCTGGGCACACACTTTTACAGAGGAAGGATGGAGAAACCCCTGGAAGAGCCAGAGGAACCTTTCCAAAACACAGTGAAGGCACTGAACCTTAGAGCTGGGCAAGAAATTATTTCACTCAACCCACATTTTCTTCTGCTTCAGGATACAAAGTTCCAGATCCAACTTTACGGGCTGAGCTCTGTATTTTCACCTTGAGACTCTTTCTCCCGGGACAATAATCCCATTGCAGGACCCTGGAAATGCAGGAAAACACAAAAATGAGAACCTCAGGAGGCTGCAGGTGCTTCAAGTTTTCCCAGAATAGCCTTTATTAGCTCACCTGGGTCCTGCTTTGGGGAAATCCATGGACAGCTCAGTGAAAGGATCCCACTCCACTGCCAGAACCTTTCTTCAGGGACTGTTTAAGGTGATGATTCAATGTGTACATGGAGGCCATCATTTGTATTTCTTTGTGCTTCTGCTGTTCTCTAATTCTATTTTTGTGTGTTGGAAAGAAAAGGAGATTTTTTTTTTTTTTTTTAAATAAATCAGTCAAATGGAGCAGGGAAGTTGTAATCCCTGTAAGCAAAAACATGGCTTGAGGGAAGAACTGCATCAGGGAATGAGGCTCTGGGCTAATTGGGCAGTAAAGGTTTTAGTGGAAAAGAGTGATGGGGTGCTGGGATGGGTGGGATCTGTGGTCCAGCTTTTCTTAGGCCAGGTTCCCATGGAAGCCCAGAAATAGCTTCACTGGGGTGGATTCCTCAGGAGGGTGTCTGAGAACAGGGAGCCAACTCAGGAGCTCGGATGGGGCTCCAAGGAAACCTGTCCAAACTGGAAATGCAGAAGGGCTGAGGAGCTGGGCCTTTTTACGTGGGGAGTTCAATCAGATGTCAAAAATGAAGTGTCCCTAAGTGTGTAATGCTCCAGCAGCCTGTGACACACACCCTGCTGCCACCCACACCCTGGATGACTTGTCACTGTTATGCCATATCTGTGTGAGCTCAAGAGGTCAAACATGAGTAAGAGCACAGGATGCTCTTGCAGTCAGATGTAATTTTGGATGTCTCCTGATCTTAGATTCATTAGAAATGCAATGGAGGGATCCTTGGGATGTGCTGTGCAGGGCCAAGAGCTGGGCTAGGTGATCCTGATGGGTCCCTTCCATCTCAGCATTTTCTGTGATTCTATTCTGTAACTCTTGCTGGAGTTTAGAGCAAACTGGTGCCTCCTGTGGTGTCAGCTCTGCAGGGATGGGGGTAGCATCAAGGAAACAGCATCTTTTCCCCCTTTTCCCCTTCAGTAAACTGTAAGGAGGGTTGAAAAGACCTCACTAGTTGAGGGAGTACCCAAAGAGACCAATAAATTGTGTTCATGGTTCATTTCACTGGAGAATTGGACTTATGTTAATGCATTATGGAAAAGCTCAGGAAATAACATAGTTATGGAAGCTCCACCCTATGCTGTGCTGGTCACAGGGGCAGCTGCAGCACTGGCAAGAAAACAACAGCCTTGGTTCAACATTCAAGGATGAACCCATGGAAGTGAGGATTTAGGCTGTTCCTTTATCCAACAAAATAACTTTGATGGTTTCTTTACTCTAGAGCAACACTTTGGCCTATATAAGAAAGAGAAGGGGCTGGCAAACACTCATAAATCATGTTTTTGGGTGCAAAGTTAATCCATGGCTGGTGGTTGGCAGGTGATATGCTGAACATTTAATTCTTGGGCCGTGGTTTGAGCCCAGCTTCAGGTCTGAAGCCTCTACTCTCAGCACACAATAACTGTCTTCACAAAGAACAACCCCTCATCTCTCACCGTCCCTGGCAGGTTTTCCTCCCAAAAAGGGCTGGACAAAGCTTGGCAGAGCAGAATGACCTCTGGCCCAGAGGGGTGAAGGGGATTTTCGTTGCGTGCAAATGGTGCCTGTGGGGTGTCCGCTGGATTAACTTGGAGGAATGGAAAAGAAGTCTCATGGCACATTCCCAAAAAAACACATGGGGTCTGTCCTTGCAGTGCTCACTGGCTGGGCAGGGAAAGGCAGACAGTGGCTGGAAAAGAGAGATGGAGGTTTCATTTCTTGAGCAATTAGTCTGTGAATTATTTTACTGGGTTTAATTCCTTGTATTTTAGTCTTAGTTATATTCAAATCTAGTTGCAAAAGCAATAAATCTCTATTTTTAGAGTGATTATCACTTAGGAGGAGCCCATAATAAATGCAAACAGGATGTGATAAATCAAATTTATTTCTACTTTTGATTCAGTTTTCCATCCACTCCAATACTTGCATGTGATTCATCCTTGTTAAGCACCACGACTTTCCTGTGCTTCACCGGATGACAACATTGCTTCCCAGGATTTTTTTTTTTTTGTTGGCAAGACAGAACAGGGACTATTACATTTTCTACAGCTGTACTGTGTGGGGAAAATCAATACATAATAAGGTTTCCACATTCCAGTCACTGCCTTGGAGTCAGCAAGGGAAAGCAAGGTGTCTGTATTTCTTACATAAAAAAATAACAGGAAACTCTTGATTTTTGGGAGTTGTCTGCAGTTCCATGCTGCAGGAGGTGGCAATTCTAGGCCTGTAAAAAAAAACATGGACAAATACGGAGTGGAAGCAGGTTGGATGTGAATGACTTGTCTTGTAAATTGTAGCAAATCATCCCTGTCTGGTGCATCTCCTTCCTTGGGATTGTGTCCCTGGCACAGGTTGCCCAGAGAAGCTGTGGCTGCCCCATCCCTGGAAGTGTCCAAGGCTGGATTGGATGGGGCTTGGAGCGACCTGAGATAGTGGAAGGTGTGGAACTGAATGGGCTTTAAGGTCCCTTCCAACCCAATCCAGTCTGGGATGCAGGCACCCAAAATTGCCAAGCCCAGGTGTCCTTCCCACTCTGCTCAGGGGCCCTTGGTTGTGCTGAGCTGCTCTGAAAAATGTCCTGAGCTGCCTCCAAGAGCAGGGAACTCGTGGTGGGGATGGGTTTCAGTGAGTGCTGAGTGAAATACTGCAAACCTAGGGGTGGTAGAGGAGAAATGGTATCATGAAGTAGGGGGAAAATTGAATTATAATAAAAACACTCTCAGGTATTGGCTCCAAGATCATATGGAAGCAACAGGGAGAAAAACCACTCTAATCCTGCCTGCAACAATAGCATTTAAAAGCCCAACTCCTGTCTACCAAAAAGGATTAAAATGGCTTTTTTTCACTGATTTTTCTTTCAAAATTGCAACACAAATTAGGAATATTTTTTCTTCTTTTAAGGAAAATACTTATCACCTGTATAACCACATGGAAAAAGGAAGATTTTTTTTTGGGGGGGAGTGATTTCTCCCAGGCTTGCCAAAGGATTTCATACTATTATCTCTGTTACCAGCTTAGTTCATATGCAACTGTCAGGTTTTGACAGAACTCTTATTTTATTATTTTATTTTATTTTTTTTTAAATTTTATTTTATTCTGGGCTAAGCTTGCAAAGTGTTGCTGCTCGTGCTGAGCCCTAAGACACTCAAGGCTCGTTAAGATGAAGTTATGAGGTTTTTTTTCAGACTAAGAAAAGCCAATGCAAAACCATTCCATGTGAAGGCAGTTAATCACTAGTGAGGCTTTCTGGTCTCTTCACAGCAGATGATCAGCATAGACTGCTTTTAAAATAAACTTAGTTTTTTGCTGTTCATTTCTAGCTGGGATTTTTTTTTGCCTTGAAGCGCGTGGTGAAAGATCAATATATTTTATCAGGCATTTTATGAAGTGTCTTTGAACCCTACCCTGGAGCTTCTCCTTTGTATTAAGACAATTTTCCTCCAGTTTAAATGTAATTAATGGCTATTTAAAAGCTCTTTACGGTGCCCACGTGTTTAGGTGAGATTTCTGTGAAAAAGGATTTGCTCAGACCTTGTAACACCTAAAACAGGGGCAAGAAGAACTCACAGCTCAGCTTTAGCCCCTTCAACTACACTCTGTGTAGTGTCTGAAAGAAAAGCACTGTCAAAGAAACAAAAAAAATATCACATAAGGAAGTTGTTTGGGGAAAAAAAATGCCCTTTCCTGTAAGTGTGTCTCCAGGCAGTATAAAAGCTGTTTTGGTACAAAAATACGTGTTATATCCACACTGAGATGCACAGGCGTTGCTGACAAGGAGATAAATTGATTCTTCAATCATCTTGTGCTTATCTTTATTTTGTAGCCCCTCCAGGTTTTGGTTTGCACTCAGTTTTTTGTCCAAAGCCATTTATCTCAGTGTTTGACTCCTGCCTGATCCCTGCTCCGGTGGCTGGGGCTGCCCAAGGCGCCCATTAACCCCCCATTCCCAACCCCTTCCATGCTCTGCTACCTGGGAACCTCCTCCCTGACAGGCCTTGGGGCTGCCCATGGAAAAAGAAACAGCTTTAAGAAGGAAGAAGAGGTTTTTAATACCATAATTGAAGGTTTCAGATTCATACGAGCCATTTAAAATGACAGGCTTTGTGGGTTTTTTTTTTTTTTTTTTTTTTTTTTTTTTTTTTTGTTGTTGTTGTTGTTTTTTTTGTTTTTTTTTTTTTAAAGTTACACATGCCATCCCTTCAGGTTCCTCTTGTAAATTTGCCAGGGCTCACAGCATTCCCTTAAATTCTTTTCCCCCCCCCCACTTTTGTTTCTGTAACGAGATAAGCTTCTCATGGTTTGTTAAGCTGCAAGACATGAAAGAGGGTTTTTAAGCTGCTGATTCAGGATGGGAAACCAGGTAATCACAGTTTCTTACTCCCTGTTTGTTACATGTGGGCTTACAGGAGAGATTTTGGCCTTTTTTAGGGGAGGATATTGTTGAGAAAATCACACCTGTTAAGAATAACCTGTGCTTAAATTAATTCCCACTGGGGCTGTGAGATTTCACAGAATCACAGGATGGTTTGGGGTGGAAGTTACCTTAAAGATCATCTCATTCCAACCCCCTGCCACAGGCAGGGACACCTTCCCCTGGAAGAATATCCAATATTTAAAGTCGAAGAGCTGCTTAAAGCAATTTCCCTGAATGAAATTATACCCTGAGTAGGTGCACTGGATTCATCACAAAAATTGGAACCTCACAGGAAAAAAGCTTTAAAACTGCTCCAATGCAAGGAGGTGAACAAGACACTGCCCCTGAACCCTTCAGCTCCGTTGCTGCTCCCCTTTGGGAGTACTCAGTACTTTTATTTTAAGTAATAGCTGTTATTCAGTGAGTGTTCCTTTTTTCCTTCAGCCCATCAAGTACCAGCCACTGGCAGGACTGTGGCAAAGGAGAAGAAATTCTCAGGCAATCCCCCCTTTTAAAGACAAACCTGGAGATGCAGAAGTCAAGGCTGCTGGCAGGAAAGGGCCAGTGTGAGTGTGGGCTTTAGGGAGCTGCTTGCCCAAGTCCCCTTAATCTGTACCTCAGTAAAGAACACTTGACCTCCTTGTGTCAAATTTTATTAGTGGAAAGGCACATGCAAGGGAGTGGGACTTGTTTTCTGGGAAGGTTAAAAGCCTAAATTCTTCTGTTGTTCTCTGTTCACCCTCAGCTCTTCCTCTGCTCGTGGTCCAGCCCAGATTCTCCAGAGCTGAACCATAAAGGGCATCCCTGATGAGGAGGGCTGTCAATACTGTGATGTCCACTGGACTCGCAAATGGATTGGAGATTTCCTTTCCTCCTGGGCCAAAGACATCATCCAGCTGGCCCCAGATCTCAGGTCCCTCTCACGTGTCAATGTCCTCAATATCCCACTGATGAATGAGTTGTAGAGTCCAGAGGAGGACATGGAGATGCTCCAAGAGCTGGAGCTCCTCTGCTCTGGAGCCAGGCTGGGAGAGCTGGGGGTGTTCACCAGGAGAAGAGAAGGCTCCAGGGAGACCTGAGAGCCCCTTCCAGGGCCTAAAGGGGCTCCAAGAGAGCTGGAGAGGGACTGGGGACAAGGGATGGAGGGATAGGACACAGGGAATGGCTTCCCAGTGCCAGAGGGCAGGGATAGATGGAATATTGGGAAGGAATTCTTGGCTGTGAGGATGGTGAGGCCCTGGCACAGGTTGCCCAGAGCAGCTGTGGCTGCCCCATCCCTGGAAGTGTCCAAGGCCAGGTTGGGACAGGGTTTGGAGCATCCTGGGCTGGTGGAAGGTGTCCCTGCCCATGGCAGAACGAGATGAGCTTTAAGGTCCCTTCCAAGCCAAACCATTTGATAATGATATTGGAGTTTGACTGAGTGTCAGTACTTGGAGTCAGGGACAGATTGATGCAGCTCAGGCTTTTCCTGTCATTGCAAATTGGGGCACAATGGGTATAAATCCCCAGTAGTTTTTTTTTAATTTGCATGGGAATAGACCAGAAAAATTTCTAATTACTGTAAAGGAAGAAGAGTGAACAAGAAAAATAAAAGAAAGCCAACACACAGCAGCTCACGTTTTTGCTGGGGAAAATGAAACCTGGAGCCTGGATCCATGTCTGTCCTCAAGCAGAGTTTTCCTGGGTTTGCAGTTTGTAAATCCACCCTTTACAGTGCACTGAAAGACCAACCTGCTAATCCCAAATGGTCAGAAAATTGCACATTTGGCACATATTACATTAAATATTTCTTTGTTCTTAGCTGTGTAAAGGGTTTCCTCGAAACACTGAGTCAGAGCCATGGGTACAGGGGAAAGGTGATGATTGGACTGCTGGGACACAAAGTGCAGCTTTAAAAACAGGAAATTTTGAGGATTAATCTTTGCTTTAAAGGTATAAATCCATTGTAATACTGAACCTCACTTTTAACAATTACATATCTTTAAAAACAGCATCACTTGTGGGTTTTATCCATCTAAATTTAAATGGAAAGCTCTAACAGGGATTTAGTGACAAAGTGAAGTTAACACTTCATTTTAGCACTCAAACCCAGGGATATTAAGGATACAGAATAAACTGGCATTTTCTATCTGTATGACTCATTACCACTTCAAGTTTCTGCTTGTAGGATATAATGCTTTGTTTCATAATGATACATAAGTGACAAATTTTGATACTTTAATGCACTATTCTCTTCTTCAACAACTAATTACTACAATTAACTTCCTGTGTAGTTAATTCCTTCTCCTCCCATCTTCCAGCCACATACTGTGAGGATAAGAAAAATACTGAAAAAATTACCTGTGCTTTTTCCCTTCAGCCCTTGAAAGGGGTTTGCAGAGGAACAACACTGGGAGGATTATTTAGACTTAAAACTGACTTAAAATTTGCCTGGGAACCACGAGGCACAAACCAAAGGCTGAGGGGGGCTCAGTGAAAGCCCTTTTTTGTTGCACAGACCGTGGGTGTGAGGGCAAAGCTTCACTGCTGAGGGGAGGAAAATGGGATGGATGTTCCCAAAAAGCTAAAAAGGATGAAATGCATCACCTGATATCTGAGACTAATGGTTCTCTACAATCAGAAATGCTATCCCTGGCATAATTTCCTCAGCCTCAGGGGACAGCAACACTCATTTTTTTAGGGGGCCGAGTGGAGCTGCTTTTTCAAACTGAAAGAAGGCAGATTTAGATGAGATATTAGGAAGAAATTCTCTTTGAGGGTTGCTCTGGCACAGGTTGCCCAGAGAAGCTGTGGATGCCCCATCTCAGGTGCTGTGGTCCACCTGAGGAGGGGCAAAATGCCTTAAGACAGCAGCCATTTCCAGTCTTCCCAAGGTTATTTCCATTCTGGGAATTTGTCAGGGAGTTAAGGGCATTAATAGACTCAGCAATTTCTTGTCCTGTTTGGATTGGAAGGGACCTTAAAGCTCATCCAGTCCCACCCCCTTCCCATCCCCATCTTCCACTATCCCAGGTTGCTCCAAGCTTTGTCCCAACCTTGGACACTTCCAGGGATCCAGGAGCAGCCACAGCTTCTTTGGGCAACAAAGGGAAGAGATTTTCATGAGTGTGAATTTTTTTCACTCCTTTGAGCTCGACACAAATTCTGTATTTTCAGTTTCTTTTTTTTTTTTTTTTTCTGAGCATCTAAAAAAAAATAATTTGTCTCTCCAAGCTTTCCCACCTGTATGTTTTGGAAAGTTTAAAATGCTTTTGGAGCCTCACAAGTGGGTGGGAAGACTGCAGAGCCTTAACCTGGTCCCTGCAGTGGGTGTCAGGAGTGTCACAGTGTCCCTCCTTCTGGTGACACATCTGTCCAGGACACCCCACCGGGTGTCTGCACTTCTCATCACCGGGATATAATCTTACAGACAGATATTTTGGGGGTCAGGGGTTCCCTAAATGTACCACATCTGGTTCAGGTCTGACATTTATCATGCTGGATTCTGGAAACAGTTCATAGCAAGGAGTACTATGATGACTTTTATAATTCCAAGTGACCCGAATCATGACAATATCTTTTACCAGCAGCCATCAATTTTCACTTCCAATCGCTTTCTCCTGCTGTCTATAAAATAACCCAGCCAAGGGGGTGAGATATTTCATCCCTCTGAAATTTTCTCACACTCCAGAGATCCTGAAAATAATCCACACTCTCCACATTTCTCACCACAAATGACAGCAGAAACTCATTAATTCATCTTGTAAAGAAATACAGGTAAAATTATACTCGCTCCTTCTGCTCAGGGAGAGATGATGTGATGCAGGAGACTGGAATGACTCTTGAAATCCAAGATTCTTTTCACTGCATTTATGTTTTACTGACAAAAAGTTGCTTAAATGAATTTCTGTTGTTGCTTATACCACAACCACTGAGATTTTGGTCTTCTGTGTCACATCCCTTGAGGCAAAATAGTTCTTCTCACAGAATCATTTGGGTTATAAAAGTCCTCTGAGATCATCAAGGCCACCCTGTGCCTGATCCCCACCTTGTCACCCAGCCCAGAGCACTGAGTGCCACATCCAGTTGTTCCTTGGACACCTCCAGGGATGGGCACTCTGTGCCAAGGCACAACCTTGGAGAGACCTTGAATGATTGTGTCTTACCTAGAAGAAATTTCCAGTAGGTATTAGTGAAACCAAAGCCCAAGAACCTGGAAGCAAAGAGTAAAATGAGTCTCTTGAAATTAAAAAGAAAAAGAAAAAGAAAAATAGACCACTGGGAGTAGAGAGGTGGTATGGAAAAAAAAAAAAAAAAAAAACACCCCAAAGCATCTGCCTGTGAAATCAAAATCGAGCCAGGAAAGGCTGATTAGTAGTTGTGGTGATCCCATTAGAGGTATGCTGTTGTTTTGATCTTGATGTATTTTTGTGGAAGAAAAATTATCCAGCAGCAAGGGTGGAATTTTTAATGCAATATTTCATGAAGTGCCCTTCATGAAAGGGATTGGAAAACAGCAGAGTGAAGAAGGTCTGTAGGAATACAAATATGTAATGAGGAGCTGACTCCTGCCCTGGAAATGAAAAGGTGACAGTGGAATCGAGAGCACTGTCAGCTTAAATGAGGCAGTAATGGCTTTGGCTGGTACCTCCAGGGCTTCAGAGAGACTCTCTCAAGATAATTCACTGTTAATTAACTTTCTCTTTCCCCAGAGGGTCTCCGTGCCCAGTTGTTTTTAGATTTACCTAGAAAATTGGGTTTAATTCTCTTTTTCCTGAGTTAAAAGTCACAAGTGGGAGGTGAGGGAGAGACCTAGGATTTCTCTGCAGCAATGTGGGCAAGAGTGGGCTGCAAGGGAATTTCTGGGAGTAGAAAGGAGCTTGTGCTGTTCTGCAGTGATTCAAAACAAAAGTCTAATAACACAACAGGCTTATATCCCCCAGAGTGTTACCTTTTTCTTTTCCTTGGCTGTAGTACTTTGGGTTTCTTTAAATGATGTTATGATCTTGTTTGAGGAACAAACTTTTGGGAACACTTTGTGAGACGGATGCCCAAGGCTGAGCCCTGGGGATTTGCTGTTTCACATTTTCTTTTTGGAGATACATTTTGTTTTGTTGGGGTTTTTTGATTTTTTTCTTCAGTGCACCAGAAGAAATGAAGCATTTGACATGGATTTTTAGGAAACAGTCTTGCTTTGTCCATATTTTGGATAGGGTTCATCTCGACAGCTGAATTAGGCTCGTTGTTGAGGCTGAGACAAGATGCTTGGGGTCACCTCTGCCCCCAAAATGTCTCGTTACTGCAGTTTATTGTATCTTCAGGATGGGCAGTGTCAGGGAGGCTGAAATTTTACACTTCCCTGGTACCTGACTGAGGATATCAACCTGCTAAAGGACAATTTCACGTGGCCTTCCAGGGGACAACCACGTTTTCACCATATTTCCAGAGACCACTTGCTGTCTCTTGCCTTTCAGGATCGTTATTTTCCACCAAGGTGGCAGCTTCTCATTTTAAAGCAAATCTTGTCCTTGAAAGCAGCCCACTGCCACGGAGAAAATGATGCTTCATTGAGTTATCACCTCCACAAGCACATGGTAGCAATTGCTGGGGATAAATTACAGACATCAAAGCCTTCTAATGACCAGACTTGGGGTAAAATTAGCTTTGTTAATTAGACCCAACACCAACCTTGCACAGATGATGCTTCCCCTGATAGCCTGTGCTGTGCATGTGCCATTACTGTCTGTCTGCTTGGGGGGGAAGGATTCAGCCTGAAAGAGGGGAGATTTGCATGGGATATCAGGAAGGAATTCTTGGCTGTGAGGGTGGTGAGGCCCTAGCACAGGTTGCCCAGAGAAGCTGAGGCTGCCCCTGGAATCCTTGGAAGTGTCCAAGGCCAGGTTGGGACAGGGCTTGGAGCAACCTGGGACAGTGGAAGGTGTCCCTGCCCATGGCAGGGAGTGGAATGAGATTGTCTTCAATATTCCCTCCAATCCAAACCATTCCATCACTATATGACTCTATGAGAGTGGTGAAGAAGCTCCTGTCATCCCTTGAAGAAAGAAAGACAAGTCACAGCCAAGGGAAATAGATAAATAAAAAAAAATAAAGCAGGGAAAAGTGTATTTTACAGATCACAGGTTAAAAATATATAGCTTGAAGTAAAATTTTCTATTAGAGAGAGCAGAGAATCATAGAAGTGTTAAAGGTGGAAAAGCCCTCAAAGATCATTGAGTTCAACCATCCCCCAGCACTGTCAAGTCCACCACTAACCCAAGTCCCCAAGGGCCATATCCACAAGGCTTTTAAACCCCTCTAGGCATGAGAACTCCACCATTGCCCTGGGTAGCTGTGCCAGGGCTGAACAGCCCTTTCCAGGAAGGAATTTTTCCTATATCCAACCTGACCCTCCCCTGGCACAGCTGGAGACCGTTCCCTCTCATCCTGTCCCTTGTTGACTGGGAGCGGAGCCTGACCCATTCTTGGCTCCCCTCTCTTGTCAGGGAGTTGCAGAGCCAGAAGGTCCCCCCTGAGCCTCCTTTTCTCCAGGCTGAGCCCCCCCAGCTCCCTCAGCTGCTCCTGGTGCTCCAGACCCTTCCCCAGCTCCGTTCCCTTCCCTGAACACGCTCCAGCCCCTCAATGTCCCTCTTGTCATGAGGGACAATCCCACCTCCCACCTCACTACTTCTTCCTTGCTCATTAAATCCTTTGCCCTCTGACCTTAAACTGTGTAAAGCACTTAAATAATAAAATATTTTTTTAATTAAGTTTTTAATATCAGCTCCAGACCCTGCAGCTGTCACATCCTAAGCAGTGACACAAGGAGATGGTGCTCCAGTGTCCTCCACCACCACCTCCCTCCTCTCCAGCAGTACCAGTGAGCAATGATTCAGACCCAGACAGTCCTTTTCAGCTTTGCCTTCCTGACAGCTGGGAGGGTTTTTTTAATAAATAAATGCTTTTCTCAATACAGCGAAGCCACTCTCCCCTCCTCCCAAAATCTGGTTCCAAAACTTTGTAACCAGAGGGTAATGAGAGCACTTGGAGAGAAAGAAAAAAAAAAAAAAATCAAGTGGAAACTGGAAGGCATCAGCAATAAGCCAAATTCTGAGCAAATGAAAGTAGAGTGGTGCAAAGTATTTATAGAAACAAAAGTCCTTCCTAATCCTTTTAGAGCAGGAGCCTGCACAAATTGTTATGTGACATCCACCCAGGCAAAGATTTATCCCTAAAGCAATTGAACTCCAGAGTCACACATATTTAAACTACATCCTCATCTTTTTGACACCAGCACCACGTACCACAAGTTTAAAGAGCATCTGTCAGATCACTACTCCAGTTATAAATGTATATTAAAAGCTCTTCAGATCTGGACTGGTACATCTCACTTGTTTTTCTGAATAATTTCTTGATTTTTTTTTTTTTTTTAGGTTTCCAGCACTGTGAGAATTCTGGAATAAATGTTCAAAACTTAAATGCCCTAAAAAGAGTTTCTCTGAGGTCAAACTTCATGTGGGAATATCCTCTCAGAAATCTGCTGCAATTCATCCATCCATCCATCCATCCATCCATCCATCCATCCATCCATCCATCCATCCATCCATCCATCCATCCATCCATCCACCCACCCACTGGTTGTGGGACATAAAATTGGTGCTTCATGTTTGTTTATTTGGGAAAATCAAAAGTGGATTGAAGTTCTTTTTTTTTTTTTTAAATCAGCTGGCCAAGCCCACAGGAGTCACCCAGTTTTGTGTAAAACCCAGTTCTAACCACAGGGCCAGCTGGGATTTGTTCTCATGTGGTTTCCATCTGACCAAGTCACATGAGCCTGGAACCACCTGCTTGGAGAACAGCCCTAATTCCCATTTCCCCCCCAAATCTGGCTTTCTCAACCAAACAACAGGAGGTGCTAAATAGGCAGCTTGTGCTTCCTGCCTCTCTCCCAGCTCCTCACTCAGAGCAACACCAGCCGTGGCACAAGGCTGATTTTCAGCTCCTGAGGTCCCTGTGGAGCAGTTTTGTGAGGAAACCAGCTTATTTTAGGGGCAAGGGCTGGAACTGGAAGGCCTTGGCAAAGGAAAGATAAGTACATATGTCTTAATATATTTATATTGTCCTTCTTTCTCTATTTGAAAAGCATTTTTGTTGGTAAGAGATGAGCAAAACAGTAGTGAGTTGAGTCACTTTTCAAAACATTCAGTGTATAATTCCTAGTGCAGAATAAACAAGGAATTGTGCTTATTTCAACCTTCCAACCAGGAATAAGAAGCTGAAATACTCAGTGGTGTCAGAGGTAGGTTTGCTAACACACTCCTTTATTGGGAATTATCATCATGGGAGTCAGTGATTGCACAAGTTTCTCTCTGACTCCTTTTTGAATTGGACAAATCTTTGGTTTCTCAATAAAAGTTGCTACGAGGAACAAGGACAAAAATGTCATTAGCTTCTTATTAAAACCTCTCACTGTTCATGAATTCATCTCGTAATTTTTGAAACCTTTTGGATTAGAAACACTGTAGAGGCTGGTTTATAAATCTATTCCTCTGACTCCCAGTTTTCCCTCTGCTTTTCATCTGATGTTATCCTGATCTATGTTCCTGAGCTGAAAACCCAGTCCTTTCCACTGAGGTTTAATTTATGTTGTTCTTGTGAGCAGGAGAATTTCATTTTCTGTGATCATTTCAAAAGGCTTTAAAAGATGATCCTTGGTTTAACAGCAATTTTAGAATTTCCCAACTACTTTTTTGGAAGGCAGGAGTAGAAATTTGAAAGAGCATCAAGAAAAATTGTTCTTGAATCTTCTCTAACACCAAATGAAATGAGACCTCGTGTGTTGTTGGGGGTTTATGTGGATAATTAGTCCTGCAATTCTGCTGGCTTTGCTTCAAAAGCTGTAAGGGATTCATGGAGAACTGAGATTGGTTTGTGCTTCATAAGAGGTTTAGACAGATAAATTCTTATGTATAATATAATGCATACTATAATATATATATAATGTATAACATAATACATGATGTATTATGTTACAATACATGTGATAGGTAATTATGTATAATATCTATTATTTTATATTTTTGTATTATGTTCTTACATATAATATATAATATACATATATGGTCTCTCTTGCAAGATGAGAACATGCCTGAATTCAAGTGCAAAGAATCTTTTTAAAAAGATCTTTTTAAAAAATCTTTTTAAAACTTGAACACATTTTTGGCAAGACAGGGTGATAAAGTGTTCAATATTTCATGTCCCTCTGACTCCCTGTGCTTTTTGTTGTATGTCCTATGGTTCTAATGCTGCTTATGAAATGCCTACAATGCTATGGGAGCTCAGGACCATAAAAATTAACTTAAAATGTTTTAGTTATTGTCATAAAACCCTTTTCCAGACATTCTGTTACTGTCTCCAGAAGGAAGCTCATACATGTTCTTGTCCACTCGTTAATTTACGGAATTGTGACAGGACACTGTAGGAAGCTGCTGAAACCACACCATGAGTGTGTGGCTCGATTTCTGACTCTGAGTTTGCCCCACTGGGCAGGGGCAGCTTTATTTTCTCTCTAGGCTTCTAAGAAGTCCTAATTTCACTGCAGCTGCCCATCAGTGATTCTGTTGGGTGGTTTTTCCAGTGCCCTGGGAATAAATCAGAGTTGTGGTTTTTTTCCTGGGAGGAGGGCTCTGAGTAGTGTGTGCATGGAATAGTCAAATAACAGAGGATGGAGCACCCACTGGGCTGTGGGAGACTGGCTGTATGAAGTGTTGGGCTCCTTTGATTTCCATGGACTGCAGGGGAAGCCAATCCATCCCCTGACAGCTTCTCCTGGTTTGAGAGGGTGCAAGGGGGCTGAAATGGCCCTAATTCCAGCTCTGGATGTGGTTTCCACCAGACTGCTTTCCACTGGTCCACCACAACTGGGCAATACTAAAACAAAAACACTGAATGATGTCGGGTTTTTATGCTTTTATTGGGTGGAGGAGCCTTTTTAAGGGGGTTGGAGAAGAGGCTGTTGCTCTTCTTCCCTGCACAGAAAGGATTTGCATTCAAAAAAAAATACACCTTTGGAGATTTGCCTTCAGTGCTGCTGGTGCTTCTCCAGTCCTGCCAGGGAAGGTTAATTACAAAGAAAAACAAGCTTAAAGAAGCTTTCCCAGGGGTTCATCTCATATTGAACAAGCTTTTAAAAACTGTTCAGTGAGACAGTCGATAGCACCTCATTTTTCAGTTTTAAAAGCAGGTATTTTTGAGTTGTCTCAGACTCCATCACCCCCTCAGCCCTTTAGACTGAACCAATACCAACTTACTGTCACCATGAAAACAATATGTCAAGGTCTACACTGCCACAGATTGCACAGAATGAAATAAAGTCTTATTAAAAGATTGTGCCACCTATTGCAGAGCCTCTAGTGAGGTCCAGCTTCCCTTAACAATACCATATAGCTGGAAAATTTCAGGCAAAATCCTGACAGCTTGCTTTGCTGCTTGGTGTTCTGGAATGATTTAAAGCCTGGAATGTGTCTTGCCTGATGGAGAGCAGCATTTGATTAAAAATGTCCTGCAGCACTGGTTCATGACTGTTATTTATAGTGCCTTGTAAACAGTCCTTTGTTCTTTCCCCCTGTCAGAATCAGATGCCATGGTGGAATTTACTTGTGATAACGTAACAAAATACCAACCCTGGTTCCTTATAGCTCAAAACAACAACAGAAAAGGCAAATAAAGGGCCCTGCAGGTGTCTGCATCCTTTCAGAAGGACTCCTGAAAGGCAAAGTTGGTATGAGTGATGTTATTTTAGCACCACCGTTTTTCATAGAATCACTGATGGTTTGGGGTTGGAAGGGACCTTAAAGACCATCCAGTTCTGATGTTGCCATGGGCAGGGACACCTTCCATTATCCCAGGTTGGTCCAGCCTGGCTTTGGACACCTCCAGGGATGGGGCAGTCACAGCTTCTCTGGGCAACCTGTGCCAGGGCCTCCCCACCCTCACAGGGAAGAATTCCTCCCAGTATCCCATCTAAACCTCTTCTTTTTCAGTCTAAAGCCACAGTACCAGTGGTATTGATCTGTATCTCTCGTCCTTTAATATTTTGACTCTGTAAATCAATGCTAGGCTTGATTAACTGAAATTAGCCCTGTGGTGCCTCTGTGGAGAGACACAGGAATGTGACAGCCAGACACTGTCCTGCCTCAGGTGAGGAGGAGGGTAAAGTAGAGCTATTTGAATTTACCTTTTCTCACAGCACAACAGCAAGTGCTGGTTTGCTCTGGGAGGTGGAAGGGGGATTCATCCCTATCTCCTCCTCTTCCAACATAATTCTTAGTGCTCAAGCAGATCGTGTTTGTTGTAACTCAGACTGGAGATTTATCACTTATTTATCTATCACTTATTCTAGAGGAGATGTTTTTATTTTGGACCAGTTTTGCCCTGTATCCTCTATTACAACTGGCTGTTTATAGCAGTAGGATGGTGCTGCCTGTCGTGTTCCTGCCATCCCCAAGCAATCACACATTTTACCTCGTGCTCCGAAGGCATCACTTGCTGTAAACATTCAGACATAAAATTCTTGTTTGGGTGTTTTCCACAGTTGTAAAACCCATCAAGTTCCTGTATTCCCTCCCAGTGTAACAGCTGAAACAGCTTCAGACTGTTTACTGTCAATATAATCCCATGTAATAATATTTTGCTGCCTTTTCACCTCTGGCCCAGGCACCAAAATACAGAGACATCACAAGTGGTGAAGGAGCTCGCGGTGCTGAAATGTTACTTTCCTTTTTCTGCTTCAGGGCTCTTGATTTCTTGACAGAAAACAGATCTCTGGCTGAGGGGAAGCACTTGGGAGGGAGAATTTAGTTTGGTTTGCTTTGCTTTGCTTTACTTCAGCCCAGGTGTGCTGTAAATCTGTGTGTGGGCTCCTAATGCTCAGCTCACTCAGCTGGGTGATGCCTGGTGGCACTTACCCTGATTTCCTCCAGATGTTCCAAACCTGTGGGTTCCTTTGCATCCTACATGACATCCGGGGTGGATATTTGATACCTGGGCAGATCAGATGGCATCAGACAGTAATATCTGGCCACCAGAACTGACCTCAATGAAGATTAGATGAGTAGGACAGCCCTAAAATGAACATCTCCTTTCCCCAGGGTGGAGCATTGGCTTGGATTGGAATTTTCTGAATCTCTCCAGCTCCTCTAAGGCCACATGAACTGCTGAGACAAAAGAAAACCAAAAAAAAACTAGGAAAGAAGTTGCTGGATTAGCTCTGGAACATTGAAGTCCCCAGGCAGCTTGTAAGGGGACTCATTTCTTTTTTGTCTGAGACAGGAATTACTTGATGTTTAAAACTACTGATAATGTGGCTGGAGCCAAGGTGAAAGAGCTGGAAAGTGGTGACAAATGACTGTCATAAGAGAGCTATTTAATTTACCTCTACTCAGAAAATTCCTCTAACTTCTGGTTTTCCAGTTTCCTTAGAAACGAGGATATTTGGAAATTTTATTACTGATTAGAAAAGAAATGACAGTATTTCTCTGATTTCCTGCCCACTGAATGCAGTGCACTGATCTGGAGGTCAGGACCTTGCTTCATTCTATCAAAAATATTGCAATGCTCAAAAACACCTTGTTTGATTTTTTTAGTTCAGTTGCTGAAGTGAGTTTCAGATTAGGGGAAGAAAATTTCTATATTGGTAACGAAGAAAATCTGTTTTGCAGGGCTGAAAAGTCAAGTTTAAAACAGTCCCCTCTTACAGATGGGGATATAAATGGGATATTTTTTATTTCCACGGAAATATTTCTACAGTTCCTTCCATAAAGCTGCTACCTCAGGGTAATTTTCTCTTTATTGAATTCATATTTTTATGTCCCTGGAATGTTTTATTTCAGAGTGGGAAGCTGAGAGCAAGTAGGAGTGTGCACATGTCTGTGGGCTGTGACAGCAGTGTCCTTCCCGTGTCTCACCTGCAAAAACACTGAAAATAGCTAATCTTGATGCAAAATACTGAGTAAGTTAAAGCCAGGGTGGATGAGAACTTGAAAAGGTTTTTAAATAGCTCTGAGTTTCAAACACATTGATTGAAAAATCACAGTATATTCCCATTCTGGTAGAAGAGATCACCCACCTCCTGGAAGTGCAGGAGTTCTATTGCTGATTTCTCAGAATTGCAGTGATGGGTCCTGTCCTGTCAGGTACAATGATGCTCCTCACATGACCCAGTGCTAACTGGGTACACTTCTGGGCTGCTGTTCCCAGCTCCAGTGTTTTCCACTGCCCACCCAGAAGCCCTGGAAGTGTGGGAAGGGAACCTGGCAGGGTTGGGGTGCCAAACCCACCCTCCTTCCCCAACATCTGGAACTGGATCCAGCGAGAGAGTGCCCAGCTGATAGAGCAAGAGGAATCGGCTTCAAGCTGCTCCAGGAGAGGTTTAGGTTGGATATTAGAGAAAATTTTATCCTGGAAAGGGTTGTCCAACCATGGCAGGGATTTAAAATGGAGTCCCCATCCCTGGAGGGGTTTAAAAGCCATATGGATGTGACACTTGGGGACATGGCTTAGTGGGGGCCTTGGCAGTGCTTTAATGGTTGTACTCATCTATCCCAGAGGGCTTTTCCAAGCTGAAAGATTCTGGGAGAGAGGACAGGACACACCTGACTCAAGGCTACCTGGAACTGAACAGCACAGATGCTGAAGAGGGAGGGAATCCCCAGGCCCCATCTCCTTGTTCACAGCACTGATTTCATGCCACGAGTGCAATATTTCGGTAAAGAAGCTTGGAGGCTTTGTCAAGTCCCTCACTTAAAAGTTTTTTAGACACGTGGCTTTCTTCTGTCTGCATAAGTAGATATTTCTGTCAGTTGATGATAGGAAGAGGAGTGAGTTTCTGTCTCAGGAACAGAAAAGTGCAACTTGTAGAACACTTGGAAATGTCGATCTGGCAGAGACGATGGACAGCAGGGGCAGGGTGTGTGCTCCTGCAGAGATACCAGGTTCCTCAGGGATATCAGATTCCTGCAGAGAGACTCCCTCCCTTGCCTCTATCACCCCATATGAGGGTCCCAAAATTCCACTATTTGTCTGTGTGTTGCTCAGGTTTGTTAACACACATCGTCGTGAGATGGCCAAAATCATCATTGCTGTATCTCTGAATTGAGTCTAATCCAAACCTGCAATTATACTTTGCTGTGAAATATTTTAAGGGAACAATAATTAGCTGAGAATGGTAGCCCTTTTTCGGGTAAGAAACGCTTGTTTTCTTTGGTGGGGGTGAGGGGAAGGAGCAGCTCTGGAGGAAACATCTTTGTTCAGCCCCCTTTGCCCACCTGTTGAATTACCTGTCACTCAAGGAGAAGAGAAGGCTTCAGATCTGAAGTCACATAATCACTGCCAAAACCTGTGGGGAGAAACCAAATACCTTGGGAAGAGTTGCTGCTGGCCTTTTGTAAGGTTTGAAGCGCTGAGAAGTGTCTGAGAGAGGTGTCAGTGCCAAGATTAAGAGGAAATTTCCTGAGGCAAAATACTTGTGGGTCTTAAAATGTTTTCTTTTGCTTTCAGAAAGTACACTTGTCCAAATGTTTCCCACGTGGGCTGAAATTCTAGTTTCTCTAGGACAGTATAATTTCAGACCTGGCACCAGAGGGTGAAACACATTTTGGAGATGGGCAGGAGGGGGGGAAATGAACCTTGGAGTCGAGGGGGGGGGTGTCTATAAATCCTGATGTTTTAGCTCAGAAAGCATTCTGACTTTATGCTCCAGTGAGCACTGTTTTAAGAAGCTTGACTTGCTTGTTTTCCTCTTTACCTTGGCTTGTTTGAAGTGCCATTATATCTCCTTCAGCTCAGAGTTATTCCTCTGTCACTGCAGCAACACCAAAACAGAAGTGCCAATCTCAGACAAACAGAGGAGAGGTTTTCAGCCAGACTGCTGCTACAATGAAACCCTTCCTTATTTTTATTTTCCTGACTGTCATTTGGACAGGCTGTATCCTGGAGGGGTGGAAAAAGCAAGGTTTTTTTTTTTCTCCATGGGATCTTAGGGACTAGCAAACCCTGAATGGGAATGTCAGGTGTATTTTCCCCCTCCCTGGATGGGTTGCAGAGGTGTGTGCAGCATCCAAGCTCCTCTTAACCCAGGCAACCCCAGGCCTGCAGCTGCCTGCATAAAACACAGCTTTGCAGGGCTTGCAGAGGAGCTTGGGTTCCCCATCACCCAATGATTTTGTTGTAGGATTCTTTGTTTTAAACATTGGCTGGAGTGTTTTGGTTGCTGTGTCAAACTATACCACAGCTTAGTTTGCTAAAGAAAAATAAGAAAGAAAAAAAACATGGAGAAAAATACAGCCTGTGGGTTAATGAAACTTCCAATCCCTGTGACAGCCTCTGGCAGTGCATAGTCAAAGTGCTCAATCCAGCCTTTGGAAGCACTTGCTGGGCTGATTCTCGAGTCCTGACCTTGCAGCATTCCTCCATCCTTCTACCCCCTTCCAGAATTTCCTGCGCTCTTTCACCCCTTTCCTGGACCTCAGTGACCTTTGCTGTTTCTTTATTCTTCATTTCACACCCTTGTGTTCATCAGGCACCGGAGTTTAAACTTTACACCCTCTTGTTCTGGAGTGTTCTCCCACTTACCTGAATCTCCTCCTGGTGGGTAAATTCTTTATTATACATTTTTAAACACACTGGAGACTTTTTACAAAATTTAGTCACAGAGTTTTTGAACTCCTCAGCATCCAAGGGCACTGACATGAGTGATGCTGTTCCATTATGCTCCTGAAATGACTCTGCTCTCTGAAGAGCTGCTCCCAAGTACACTGTGGCTCTTGGGGTCAATATGAGAACACATTTATTCCCTTAAAACTGTGTGGATGATTTTCAGGGGCATTCAGCTCCTCTGGGAGTTATGGCCAAGGTGCCTTGCATGTATAATGAGGTTTTTCTAGCAGTATCACTGCCTTTCTGAGTACCTTTAATATCCTTTTTTTTTTGTTTGATATGAGCCATTTGGGCTTTGTGCCTCATTTCAGCTGATTGATGGCTGAGCTGATAAATTTTGTGCGGTTTTTGTTTGTAACATTTTATCTGTGAACGAAAGAAAAACTCTTCTGAGTCAATTTTATAATAAGGCTGAATTAGGTTTGATGTCTCTTAACATGACATCCAGGATGGGAAAATCAGCAGGAGTCCTCCTAATTTTGTCATGCCTATACACAGGAACCATAAAAGTCGTATAAAATGCAACAGTGGGCTTGTAAAAGCCAACTGTTCAGTTCCCTGTATTTACAGGAGAAACCTGAGTGTTCTTCAGTTCACTGGGGATGTGAAATAACAGTCAGGTTGTGGGGACCTGGCTGGTGATCTGATCAAACACTGCCCAATCTCCAGGCAGGAAGATCCCCAGGGGATACAGAACCTCCCGTGGACCCAACATGACTGGGGTGGGCTGGGAAACAACTCAGGAGTGAAACTTGAGGACAGGGGTCAGTTAGTCCAGGAGGATGGTAAATTCTTGGGGGTTTACCATGGAATGGTTTGGGTTGGAAGGGACCTTAAAGCTCATCCAGTTCCAACCCCTGCCATGGGCAGGGACACCTTCCACTATCCCAGGTTGCTCCCAGCCCTGTCCAACCTGGCCTTGGACACTTCCAGGGATGGGGCAGCCACAGCTTCTCTGGGCAACCTGTGCCAGGGCCTCCCCACCCTCACAGCCAAGAATTCCTTCCCAATATCCCATCTAGTCCTGACCTCTGGCACTGGGAAGCCATTCCCCCTTGTCCTGTCCCTCTATCCCTTGTCCAAAGTCCCTGTCCAGCTCTCTTGGAGCCCCTTTCCAGTGTCTAAAGATCTCCCCAGAGCCTTCTCTTCCCCAGGCTGAACAATCCCAATTTTGCCCACGAGCCTTGAGTTTGGAATTTTGGGAAAATCAGAATTAAACTCAAACTGTTCTGTTGGAGTTGTACTCTGTTTATAAGTTCATAAACAAATTAGAAATATTTAATACTGTCTATACCATTATTCAGAGTATATTTTTCATATCTTGGCCTAAACCCATTTTAATTGATTGAGAGACTCTGGTCACATCTCGATGTTAGGCACTATCAGATGCTGAGAGGAAAAAAGATCCCTGTCCCATCCTGACACTGACAAATTGAGTCCTTTTATCTGCCAGACTTTCAGTGTAAGACCTGCCTGACATTTCCATGAAGGAATGTACTGGCTTCAATATCTTCCTCTGAAAAGGATTCGGAGGAAGGAGCTCCCTGCAGGCAAATTCCCCATCCCTGAGCAGCACCTGCCACTGGGAGAGGAGGAGACCCTGCCCCTGCACAAAAGCACCACCCTAAACCTCTTTACATTCATAAATATGCCCCACATTTATTTATGCCTTAGTTTGATGTGCTGTGAAAGCTCACTAAGTGCTGAAAATACAGGGGTTTACTTTTTTTTTCAGCCATAATTAAATCAACTCCACAATGTTTTCACATCAGAGGGATCTTCTTTCCTTTCAACCTGGGGAAATAAAACCATCCTTGGCTTCAAGCTGTTCCACAGCTGAGAAAGAGAGTGCTCTTAGCCTTAATGAATGCTAACAAGCACCTACAGCTGCTTGAGATTTCCAAGAGAGGAAAATCTCACAGACGAAATCCTCCTTCAAGATGCTTTATGACTTTCAGATTAACATATCTGCCTTGAAATTCATCTCAGGCACCACTCCATGTACACAAAGTATGTTTGTCTATACTATTTTTGCTTTCAGAATTACCAGAGAATATTTTAACTATAGAAGAAGAGGGTTCCTACATCCTTTCCAGTGTGTGGTTGGCACTTCTGAGCTTCCTAGAGGAAAAAAAATTGCCTTTTAAAATTATTTTGGACATATGCAATAAAACAATATAAATGATGAAATAAAACTCTTGGCTTTATTCTTGCAAGTCCATGCCAAGGAACATTTCTTGGAATAAGAACTGACAACTTGGAATAAGTTGATGACAACTTTTTTAGAGAAAAGAGGGATGAAGAGTGTAATTTACTGAAGGGGTCAGGGTTCTGTTCCTTGACTCTCCTTCATTGAGCAAAACCAGAAGGTTCCATCCTGTTCAGGTCCTTTCTATATCTGACTCTATTAATCTTCTGCACCCTCTTTGATTAAGGACTTTGATACTCTCCTGTATCTTGCAGTGTCCTCTCAGCCTCACCTGTGCTGCTCAGCAATAAACTGCCTAAAAGCATTTTCAATTTGCATGTCTTTAAAACATGGCTGAATAGCCTCCCCAGAATTCACCAGAAGCTACAGATCCTTTTCAGTAACCTCTTCCTTTGGTTTCAATAGAGGGAAATTATTTCCAGATTAAGAGTGCTCACCCTCTGGCTGCTGAAAAATAATTTGAATGCACCCTTGATTGCAGGATCCTTTCCCATCTGTGGGCATATTTCATTTATTGTCTCACATTAAACCCAGAGGTGCCATTAAAATCTAATATACTGCACAACATTTTGGCTGTGCAGGGAACACTGGGACAGTTGAAACAGAAGTGACCTAAAATAGCATTTGAAACTTCCAGTGAAATGTGGGTTTGAATGATATCCCTTTGTGTTATTTTCTCTCCTGTGAGAAGTTTCATTTCCAGAGAACTGCTGGAAAAATAAACCACCTTTACTTCCAGTTCCAGGAACTGTGGGCACTTGAGCAGGTCTTAATTTATAAGGCCAGGACTGAGGGATGAAGAGTCAAGGGAGAGAGGGGGGTGAGTAACTACCGAGATGGTATGAGTGAGATGGGGCCCTCTCACCTTCTCATATTCATGAATGACAAATGAAGATGGATTATTATGGACTATCAGTTCTCTTCCCTCTACAGCTTTATTACACCCAACATGCCATGCCTGGAAAACAGCAATTTATGGGCTGAGAAACTTTATAAGTCAAACTGCTCCTTGAGAGCTGTGTTTTCCAAGTCGCTCCAGCTTTACAGACACCACAGGTTTGTTTTTGTGGGCCCTTTGGTGCTGTGGGCAACCTATAAAATCTACCAACCCTCAGGGTACACAGCACTTTGGTACCACTTCCCAGAGCTGTTGGGACATTTTGCAGACAAGGTTTACTGGGGCAGCTTGATGAGCACAACTGATCTTCATGCATAACATCTCCACTGAGCTTGGTCTTGCCAGGATCTTCTAATTAAATAGGTCTCTTATATAAATATATATATATATATTTTCAGTGTATTCATAATGCAACAGTGATCTAGATCTGATAATAAGTGAGTTTATATGTAAATATTAGTGAGGATCTTGACCGTGGGTCATTTGAAAGGTTTGTAACTTGGCTCATGTGTGTCTTAAGAATGGTACTATTTTCCCTTAGGACAAGGAGAAATGGCTTCAAGTTGCACCAGGGGAGGTTCAGACTGGATATTAGACAGAATTCATGCACTGAAGAAGTGGTTAAACATTAAACAAGCTCCTCAGGGCAGTGGTGGTGTCCCCATCCCTGGAAGTGTTCAAACACCAGTGGATGTGGCACTTTGTGATGTGGTTTAGTGGGTATGGTGGGATTTGGTCAAATGTGGGACTTGATGATCTTGGAGGCCTTTTCCATCCTTAATGATTCTATGATAACTAAATTATTAATTACTGTGTTTAAGCACTTGTGTTATTGTTTGGTTTTTTTTTTTTTTATTCAGCAGAGTATCAGTATTGCAGCAACATTCTGAGGTAATGCAGAAGTGTCTAATCTCAGTATTTTTATATTAGTTCGATTTAGGTAGCACTGGATTTGTTTTGATTTTGTTTACTTCTCCTCAAGAGCTGCAAAAGTATCTGGAGAACTTCACAGTCGAAGCAAAAATTGGTCTAATCCCTGTTATCTTCTCTTTAAATGGAGGAGAGGAAGCTGAGATTAGTGGGGATATTTTGATCCCCATCTGTTTCCCCTTAGAGGATAAACATGAAAGATCCCCATTATTGTCATGTTCATTTGTTCACAACTCAATCCAAATCCCACTCAAATCAATGAAAGTTCCTGTTCTCTCCTGTTTCTCCTTACTTTCCATAAAACTGGAAGAATTGTTATTCCCAACACAGAAAGATACAGCAGGAGAGCAAGTTTTCAGCCACTATGCTGGACATGCTTCTGCTGGAAAGAGTCAAAAATCACAGAAAAGCTTGGGAAGAGGCTTGAAAAGTCAGGTTAAAATTCTGAGAAGTGATTAACTGAGCTACTGCAAAGTTAGGGGTAGCCTGGGCATTAAGAGATTTGCTTACTCTGTGTCATCCCTGTGTCATTGTTGTGAGTTGGATTATGGAATCTTTAAAAAGTTCATTTGTTGCCTTAGTGACAAATTTGAAGTTGTCTTTTTCTTGCGTTGAACATGTGCTGACAGAAAGAAGGAATATTCTTCCTGATTTGCTCCAGCACAGGTTCTTGAAGCATTTCCTGCACAAAATAATGGTGTGAAGAGACCAACAGAATTTGCCTTTATTATCCAGCTGTGATTATTTGTCACTTTATTTGAAATGTTATTCTTCTCCTTGCCCTGACATTTCATATATGAAACCCTCAGATCCATAAACAGGCAGATGATGTCCAGGCTGGACCCCAAAGTCCTTAGGAAATCAAGCCATGGTTTTATTATAACTAATGTTTCTTTTTGAAGTTCCTGTCCTTGGGATATCATCCATCTTCCACTGCTTTTATTGCCACTGGCAGCTTCCTTGGGCACGTCAGGGCAGTGATGCATCTCCCTGTTTTCCAAAAGCCTGGGATCACTTCCCATCATCTCAGTTCTTCTTCACTGAGGAACACCTGTCTTCTCAAATAGTCCCATTTAGCAGATGGGAGATGAATCTGATCCTTAATATGTGAAAACACACATGAAAGTAGCCAAAATAACCAGGAATGTTTTTGGTGGCCAGAGCAGGATCTCCAACACAGGGAAAGGTCCCTCAGCAGAAGCCGAGAATCTTAAATATAACAAAGTTTTCCTGAAAAGTCCCCTTTAATAAATAATGGTTTTTTTCTGTTTCTTTAAGTACATTTTCCACATGGAATCAGAAGTAGGTATATATATGTATGTGTATGTATATATATATCATGGATAGTCATAAGGAAAAACTATCAAATGAATGCTAGCACTGGTCAGAAACTTCGGAAACATGGAAAAAAAGACTTGGGAAACATGGGAAGAAGAATTTTTTTTTTAATCCACTGTGTATCTGTATCTTCCCAGACTGATGTTTATTGTTGAATGAAGTTCACTTTTAATTACATATCGTTTTCTTCTCTGCTGCTAATTCTAAGAATTGCTCTTTGCCCTGAAAGCTTAAATCTGAATATTCTAATACTCACTCTGTGTCTGATGTTTATTCTGAGGCTTTAGTAAGTGGTAATAGATGGAAATTAGTTCTTGTTGTTATTAATCTCCGCAATCACCCTGTATTTTCCCAGGATTTTTTCTATCAGAAGTCTTTCTGTCAAAGTCTTGGATATCCCTCTCATGGTCACTGATAAAATTGCTCTTTCTTATGTCCAGGGGAAAGTTAATCATGTTAATAAAGTGATTTCGAGTGATACCATTCTATTCTTACTTGAGATGATGTTATTATTGATACCCTCCTAATCAAGAAATATAAGTGAACGTTGCCTTGGTTACCTTTGCAAAACACAGCATTTTGATATTTATTTGTCACGCTGGGACTGTATAAAAATCTCATTTTTCTCTTTGAATCTGTATTTCTAACCATTATTAACCAGTAGTTTTGGTAGCTCTGATTAGGTGGCTTTGAAAATCTTGTAGCCTCCTATGCCTCTGGGTTTTTTGTTTGTTTGGGTTTTTGTTGTTGTTGTTTTGTTTGTTTGTTTTATTGTCTGTTTGTGGATATTTTGTTTGTTTGGTTTGGGGTATTGTTGTGTTGTTGTTTTGGAAATTTACCTCTTTTAATACTAGGAATTAACAAAAAAACCTTTTCCAGTGTATGTACAATCAACCCACCACTCTGCTTGTACCCCCTGTGCTCATTCCCAGGGCACCCACAGAGCTGGGGTGTCAATTAGAGCCTTCAAATTAATGTATAACTTCGGTAATGTTTTTATTCTGTTTGTCTTTTTGGTTTTCTTTTTTTCCTGTGTCTCAAAAGAAGGAGGGGAAATACAACATTTCTTTGCAGGCAGAGTTAGGACAGGTCTCCCTGTCCCTCCCTGTCCCTCCCTCTCTGTTTCGCTGTCCCATTCCCAGGAAAATAAAGCAGAAAAGCAAAGCCAAGGCTGGCAGTGAATCCTAGGAAGGAGCCTGCTGCCCTCTCATGGCTCCCGAGGCAAACAGGCTCAGGAAAATGGGAATAAACACCTGAGAGGATCCCCCTTAAATTCCTAAAAAATTCTCCTTTAGGCACAGGAGCAGAATCAAGATGTTCACCTGAACAGGAAAGGAAAACTCAGTGTCCCGAATTATTGCAGCAAATGCTGTTTTGGGGGAGTTTTATTTCCTTATTTCTCATTCTTCCAAGAGGTTTTGATGTGGATTGGCACCTGCTTCTCCAGCAGAAGCCCATAAATGCCTGGAGTTCATGGCCCTGAGAGAATTGGGTGATTCAGGATAATTTTTGTGTCTAAGGCAGGGTTGGATGGGACTTGGAGCAACCTGGTCTGTGATGATGAGTTAAAAAGGTCACTTATCAGGTGAGTGGCTTCCATGGCTTTGGAATCACCTTTTCCAAGTTAAATTACAAAATAGAAGAGCTCTGGAATTACCCATCTCCTGAGGAGAGAGCAGGTGAACCAGGAGCCATCCAGGACAGGGCTGGCCCTGCCAGGCAAATATCTGGGATGAACAACAGGAAGCCAAGTCCAGGTATCTGTTGGCTGAACGAAAAGCTCAGGAGAAGGAACTGCCCATCCTCCCATCAGAGGAAATAAAAAAGAGGAAAATAGAAAAAAAGAAAGGATGCAACCTAATCCAACCTTGCATTAAGGTTTTAGGATATCAAAAAGGAATTGGGCTGGCTCCTGCCAACCAGGCAGCCTTTGGAATGAATAGAGCCGCGTTCAGTGCACTTATCCTCCTAATGAGGACAAATTCTGGCAGTTTCCCCTCAGGTGAAAAGGGAAAAGCTTGCACTGTCAGCCTGATGCGCTCCTGAAAGAAAAATCAAGCTCTCATCTTATCTAAACCCGGGGTAATTTTACACATTCATCACTTGGCAGTAGCTGGAGCGTTGCTTTTCAGCAGGAGCTGTGTCTGAGCAGGTCAAGGGAAGGATCCTGGCTGAAAGATGAATCCCTGCTCCAACATCAGATTCCAGCTCCCAGCTCAGTGGGGCCAAGGCAGGGTGTGACCAACGTGCTGCTTTCCTTGGGCCCTGGGTCTGAAGGTGATTCAGAAATGCCAAAAACTGAGCTTGGGTGGAGAGGAACAAGAGGCAGATTATCCAGCAAGGCAAACAGTGGCTCCCATCTGCTCCTCTCTCTTCCTTCTTTTTCTACCCAAAGGAAAAATCCAAGGCAGTCCCTTAACCCCAGTCCATGCTGGCATATCCATAGTGGTTACTCTGACTAAATAAGTGACTTGTTTTTCTCTGGCAGAGTAAATAACTTGAACGTTTCTAGGATCATTATTGAATGACAGGTTTTAAAATATACAAATATAACATGAAATTGATAATACGTTCTCACCTTGCTTTCTGTAGGGAGATAGGGCAAGGAGGGATAGTTTTAAACTAAATAGGACAGATTTAAGTTAATCAGGAAGAAATTCTCCCCTCTGAGGGTGGGGAGGCCCTGGCACAGGTTGCCCAGAGAAGCTGTGGCTGCCCCATCCCTGGAAGTGTCCAAGGCCAGATTGGATGGGGCTTGGAGCAACCTGGGAGAGAGTGGAAGGTGTCCCTGCCCATGGCAGGGGGTGGAAAGAGATGGTGCTGTAAGGTTCCTTCCAGACCAAACCATTCTGTGATTCTTCTTATGCAAGATCTACTTTAGCTTTGTGATTCACTCTAAAAGTTTCACACTGGATAAAAGTTACACCAAATGCAGAAACAGTAGAAATACAGAATAAAGGCAGCTTTTCCTTTGAAACCACAGAAGATCCTCAATACCCAGTAAATTATCAGTCACCTTAATGTTTAGCAGCAGCTGAAAACATTTAATAAGACACATTGCAAACCTCACAGCAGGCAAATGCAATAATTTCTGATGTAGGCACAGCTACTTGACAGCACAGCAGAGGCTGCTTAACTTCACAATTACAGAAAAAAAGAGCCAGTGCAGCTTTGCTGTTACCCACAGGCAAAGAGACTCAGTCAATAAAACCAATCCCTGTCCCCCAGGAGCAATTCTGCTAAAGAGTCATCCAGCTCCTGCTATTTAAAAATCTCAACTGGTAGGAGAACTGCCAGAATTAACAATCAATGTTCTAAATCAAGCACGGGATCGCCAACACAGTAATGATTTCTACTATAGAGAATTAAAAATAAATATTCCCCTTGCAGCCCTGAGGAAGATTTGGGTGCTGGGTGAAAGGGAAGAGAGTCTGAAACCAGGATGACCAGGAAAATGTTTCATAAAATCCTCAAATGGTTTGGGCTAGAAGGGACCTTAACCCCCATCTCGTTCCACCCCCTGCCATGGGCAGGGACACCTTCCACTAGCCAGGTTGCTCCAAGCCCTGTCCAGCCTGGCCTTGAACACTTCCAAGGATGTGGCATCCCCAGCTTTCTCTGGGTGACCTATAAATTATAACCCCCCCCACTGCACACAGCGCTTTGCTGCGACTTTGCAGGGCTGTCGGGGCATTTTAGGGAAATGCAGGGTGAAAAGCTGGTGATGGTTCTGTGTGTGTTCCCTTCTCCCCACGTGCTCCCCCGGCCGAGGCTGGGTGAGTTCAGCCGTGCAGGGATGTGCAGACCCTCCTGGGGGCACCACGGGGAGCTCTCTCGCCTTCCTCGCCCTCATTCACTCTTCCCCCCCCCTTCTCCATCTCCATCAGCAGCATCTGCCACGCTGACACCCTGGCACGAGGCAGAAGGGGGGGTGGCACAGGGCTGAGAGGATCGTTCTGAGCTTGAGAAGGGAAATCCCGTCCTTAATTTGAAGTAAAACGTTCAGACAGAGAATCTCAAGGCAGCCTTGTTAGTCAGTCACAGCTTCAAATTCAATTTAAATTAGATTTTTTTTGTGTGTGTTGTGGTGACTTTGATCTGTAGTTCACATCAAAGCAGGGGAGTTCTTGTTGTCCAGTGACTTTCCAGTGCCACGTGTGTGTCCCCCCCACCTCACAGCTGCAAATATCTGCAGGCAACCAGGAGACTTCCAGGCTGATTTTTACCAGAGCCACGTGCTTCAAACAGGCTCACAAAAGTAGGATTTATTTGTTTTTTTTCAGCTCTTTCGTAGTTATTAGCGTTTCAGTGTGACAGAAATTCCCAGGCAGTGCCACACCACCGCTTTCCAAAGCAGGAATTCTTTGCTTTTCCAGCGTTAGGACTTCATTTCTCCGTGAGGGCTGCTCTGAGTGTGAGTGTGCTGTGAGATGGATGCTGGCTGGGCCCAGCAGTGACAGCTGAAACGGTGTGAGCATTTTTGCAGCCAAAGCAAAACTGGCAAATGTCTGGCTTTTTGCCACTGCAGCACCCAACTGTTTCACTGCAATCTTTGCAGCTCTCACAGGCAGGGCTCTGTCAGCACTGCAGAGCAGGTAACATCCCTGGCTTTGCTGACCTCAAGTCTTAGAAACCCTCTTTTATTTCTAATTTTCTCCCCCCCGTTCTGCCCTCATCACCCTCTCAGCCAAGTGCACAAGCAGGATGGAGAATCCCCCTTTGCTTTGATTCCTTGGATGGAGCACAGCTGCACGAAGTGTTGGGTGCTTTCATCTTGAAACTTTATTTTTTGAGATGAATAGTGAGAAGTCACCTCTTGTGTCTTCTCATCCCCTCTTCAAAATGCTTTTTTGTCTCCACGAGCACCTCTGGTATCACAGGACAGATGCCAAGCACGGCTGTGAAAACCATAATGTGAAGGGAAATGAGTCTTTTTTTCCTTTTTAAAGGAACCAAACCAGCTCTCCTGGCTGAAGAGGCGAGGGGCAAAGGAGCAGAAGGTGCTGGCCAGTTTAGCACAGTGAACTGCTCCTGGGACACGTGCTCCAAGCATGGTTCTGCACTGTGACATCTGTCCCAAGGTCACATTCGTCTGCTCACTGTCCCCTGAGGGAACAGGCAGGGAGATCCCTCACTTCTGTGCAGTTCTATAGTTGTGTGCCTTTATGTGCATATTAAATAATAATTAAACCAGGCATGGGGACAGTCCTGGCTGTAAATCATCACTAAGAAACCCCCTTGTTGGTGTGTTATGTCAGGGCAAGGTGACAGCCTGGGTCGTGTAGGTGAGGGGGCAAAGTGTGCCCAAGGTGTGGCTTTGCCCTTTGCTCTTGGCAGGAATCAAAGGTCTATAAATAGCCAGAAACAGGATTTTCTTGATGTTTCTACAAATTAATAACTTGTTGTTATTAGGCTCCTGTGCTGTCACAGAATTACAGAATTGTTTAAGCTGGAAAAGCCCTCCAGCCATTTCCCCAACCCTGCCAAGCCCACCACTAACCCATGTCCCCAAGTGCCACATCCACACAGCTTTTAAATCCTTCCAGGGATGGAGAATCCACCACTGTCTTCTGTGGGATTTTTCCACAAGTTCTCACGCTCCTGCCCATGGACAGGAGCCTCCCCAACTCCCTGTGGTCACCTGGGCAGTTCCTCAGGGACCTGCAGGGGAACATCCTTAAGCAGAGAAAGGACAAAATGTAGCACCAACCCCCTTAGTGACCATTTCTCATCATCCCAAGGGACATTCCTGCCCCTTGAGATCCCAAATCACATACACAACTAAAACACTGTCTTTGATCTTCCTGTTCAGACCCCAAGGGTGAAGCAGAAGGCAGCTAAAACCAAAATAGACCATTGTGCCTTCAAACCAATTTGTCAATTGAAGTGGACACACAGTTCAGTTTGAATGGAAATTACTTGTCCACATTAAATAGTCATTTTCCTTTTGCACCCTCTTTTTCTGTGGTGTCCTTAAAACAGAATGACATCTTTTGGTGCATTTTCAATGGGTCTTTCCTGCTCTTTCTTCTTAGAATATCTTGCATGGTCGTAGAAATATATGATGATGAGGGAACCAATGTTCAGGAAAAGGATGAGCAGCAAGATCCAGTAGGAATATCCATAACTGTGCTCAGATTTGATGTGATTTTGCAGAGAGGTGGAACATCCACGGGCCAGCTCTTCAGACAGGCTGTGTGCTTCTATGTTCACAGGGAAAAGGATCATGGCTATGAGTATGAGGATTCCTAGAAAACAGAGATACAAACATCAGAGGTGAAGCCATAGTGGTATTTATATAGCTGCTTGTAAAGAGACTGCTTAAATTGGTTAAATACCTGCACCAGGACAAAATATTTTCCATTAGTGAATTGTAAGAGCATTTATAGGATTTTTGTCCCACCCAATAATATCTGCCAGGTGTTTTGAAATAGGCAATGATGTCATCTTCTCGAAGTACTGGATTCTCACTGATTATTCTTAGACAAAGCCATTTAACTTAGCTGTTTTTCACCGAATTTAGTGCTGATGAGTATAATGTATTCATGGATTGTCTCTCTGGTATGACCCCAAATCCATGAGGTGGGCAGTATCAGAGCTGGATAAAACCTGGTCTGGCTTCAGGGTTGGCCCAGCTTTGTACAAGAGCTAAATTTAGAGACCTCATGTTCTCTCCAACTCAAATTATTTGATGGCTCTGTTATGAGCCAAAATTCAGTGTCTTCTTATATCTGTATCTATTTCTTACAGCCTTATAAGTGTAAAAGGAGTTCAGTTACTTTGACATTTAGCTAAATAATATTTTTACATCCCTGCTTTCATTGTGCTAACAGAGGTGCAGTCTCTGAACACTGGTGGAAATAGTTCCATTCCATTCCTCCAGGTACATCATCCTACACAAGTTCAGGCTGAAACAGGTTTAGGTCTTTTTTTTCAGGAGGACTTTGAGGCCATCTGGTAAGAGAATTAGGAACCTCCAAGACAACCTCCCCTATCAAATGATGTGTGAGTGTTCAGAAAAATACACCCACAGCAAAATAGGCTTCCAGGTCACAGCACTCACAGGGCTGTAAAAAGGAACCACAACCTCAGCCAGCATGGGGGTTGATTTTCTCACCAATATTTATTTTGGCAAGTCCATGGTCCTTTCATTTCAAGTCAGAGCTTGCAGGTTCAGGGCGCTCAGGAAAGGAACAACCTCCTCATGTGGCGGGACAATGTGGCTTGTCTCAAAAGTGAGAAATTGTCTGACTTGGGCCTTTGTTCACTTTTCTTACTGCATTTCACAGCTGTTTCTGCATCTTTATATTTATCTTTATATGATGTGTTAAAAAAGGGGGGTGCTTGCTATGATTAAAACTAAATTTATCCATACAATTCCCTTTCCACCAAGGTCTGATTCTGATGATGGTGATGATGGTGCTGCTGGGGACAGACCTCCCTCCCAAATTCAGACCTGAAGAGCTTTTAAAGGGTAAAGTGCTCTTGTTGAAGCACCCTGTAATCAGATGTCTTAAAAGGAAATTATTCAAGTGCAAACCCATTATTAGAGGAACACATAATCCTCTTGAAACAAATTGAGTGTGAGAGCTGGAGTCATTGCCAGCACATGTCCAGGAGGGCAGGAGGGTGTGCTGGGAGCAGCCAACCAGGTGAACCTGGGGTTGCACCTTCAAGGAACCCTTTGTCAGGGTTCAGGCTCTAATGATTCAGTGTCTCTACCTTTTTTTTATTATGCTTAGAGAATTTTAAGACTTATTTTGACCTGTGAAAGCGTTTTTTTTTTTTTTAGAGAAGGAAATAAAGTTTGCCATGGCTCAGTCCTTCTATACTATTATATAAATATAATTTTATTACTACACAATACAATTTTACTGGTACTTAAAAGGTCTTCTGTGTCACAGAAGACACAGTTAAAAACTAAACCTACTGAGCAAAATGCTTTTCCAAATGTTTCCTTTTCCAGATATCTATTTCTTAATCTTGGAATCAAGGTTTTCATCCAAAGGTGGACAGGAAGAGGGATGGGATGGGATGGGATGGGATACTCACCACATATGGAATTCCAGGTGTAGACTCCAATGGGTCCCAGAAATGTCTGGTAGGGATTGCTGACAGCATTGGTGCAGGTAAATCCAGAGCTCAGAAGGGAAGTCAGTAAACTGAGAACCAGAACCACAATAATGGCAACGTTGATGCTTTTTGTCTTGGTGCTGCTCAGGGAATCTGCAACTGAAATAAAGGGTCTCAGCACGGAGAAGGGACAGGAGGAGAGGACACAGCCTCAACTTGTGCCAGGGAAGGCTTAAATTGGATATTAGGGAAAATTTATTCACTGCAAAGTGTGGTCAGGCTCTGGAAAAGGCTGCCAAGGCAGTGGTGGAGTCCCCATAGCTGGAAGTGTTCAGAAGACACGTGGATGTGGCACCTGGGGGCATGGGTTAGTGCTGCTGGGTTAAAGGTTGGGCTTAATGTTCTTAGAGGTGTTCTCCAGTGTTAATGATTTTATGATAATCAGCCTTCCCCTCGTGTTCTGGTGGACTCTGGCAAGTTTATGACTCGCTGATGTGGCTGTAATTAAAAGCTGATAAACAGAGACTTGATTGATCTGTAGAGATCTGGATGTAAAGGAACAGGTTTGGGCACAGCACATGAACCCAAACCCCACATGGGGTGAAGGTACACAGGGCTGAAAAAAGGGCATGTCTGCTACTCCTGCAGGCACAAAAACCTCCTGGGCACTGGCTGGGTAGGAAATTTCTCTTCTTTAATATTTCTCTAAAAATTTCCTCCTCATGTGGCCAGACAGAAATTTTATGCTTAAACTAGACCAGAAAACCAGGTGTTCCTCTGCCCATGTCTGGTAAATTCCATAATTATTTAAAACTGCTCCAATTGTAGGTTATTCTCTCTTAATATAGCATCAGTTTCCCTCCCGTGGAATAAATTTGATAAGAGGAACATCTTCTAAGGGAATAAGACTCTCTCAGAAAGGGCCAGGTAGATTTGCAGGAATAATGTAGCTAAGCATGATCATACAGGTGAGGAGGGCTGAGCTCATATCCTGACAGGATCTGTCTCCATGCCCTGCAAAAAGAAAAACTGGTGGAGGCAGTACTTGTTCCCTTCTTTTAAAAGAAGAAGGGAGCCACTCCTTCTTTGGAGATGTTATTGGACATCTGCAGCTCATCATCAGATCTGCTGCACCATCCATCCCTTACTGCAGCTTCAGTGTGGTGATGTTCCTCTTCCCACTTTCCATTCCCTTTCACCCCTAAATCCACCGAATTTTAAAATTAATTTCTTGTGTACGTAGTTTTTGGGACGAACTGGGGCAACGTGTTCAGGGGTGAAAATCCCTCCCTGCTGCTCCCACACTGAGCTGAGCAGTTCTTAACTCCTCAGGGTGAGTAACTCTTAAAACACAACTCCTTGGATTCTGCTTGGCTTGGGCTTTTAAATGAAGAGCCCTGCTCACAGGCACTGTTTCTGTAAGGGAGGGAAGATGAGGGAAATACAAATCTGGGCTATTTTTTCATTATGCTGATGTGATGAAGGTTTCAGAGCGAGCTCACACATCCCGTGTTCATTGTATCTCGAAGCCTACACCGGCTTAAAATAACAACTGCAGCAGCCAGGCTCGTTTGAAATTAAGAACAGGGAGTGCATTTGCTGGCCACTGATCCTGCTGCTTGTGTGGGGCTCGTGCCTGGTGTCCTGGGAATGACTGGCTGTGGCACTCAGGGCCCTGGGCTGGGGGACAAGGTGGGGACGGGGCACAGGGTGGACTCGATGGGCTGGGAGGGCTTTTCCAACCTCAGGGATTCCGTGGCTGGGTATATGGAGTGCTGTGGCTCCCACAAGGCTGAGCTTTGTGGTCACAAGGTCTCCACCTTGAGATCAGATCCTGGCCCCTCTCCTTTTGGCTCCAGCTCGTTACAGCTGATACACACAGGCCAGTGCCCTCTGTACTTTCTGGAGCTGCAGGAGTGTCTGGCCATATGTTCATGGCACATTTTCAGCCCCTCCAGGACTTGCCATCAATTGTATTGATTTTTTTTTTTTTTTTTTTTGCCTCAATCCTTCCAGTCATTCCATGGGTTGCTGATAAAAAGAGACACAATATCCTCCAAGTGTAATTGCAGTATAGCTGTGTTGAGATACATTATTTTCCTCTTTTCAATTTAAAGATTGAAAAGGCAACTGTAATGTGCCTGTGGCTGCCTGATGTTGTAACAAATACAATGACAGTGTTTTCCAGCTCTATTCAAATGGATGTTGTGATAGACAGACATGTGTAGGAAAATTCCCCCTCTATTCTGCTTTTAATACAAAGCCATTACTGCAAAGTGTTCAGGTAGTGCCTAAATGGGAGAAATCATAGCAGGGAAAAAAGTACTAAAAACCCCATAAAGAGAAATAAACATAATAAAAAGAAGAGCTATTGGGAAGAAATGAAAAGGAGAAGTTCTCTTTCATTTTATGTAATAGTGGCAGGTAGAAGTTAATGTCTGCTTGAGGTAAGGATGTGTTATGGAAATCAGTTGTAAATGTAAGCAATTTTTCTAGAAGAACAGGAAAGAAGGGCATCCAGGGGCTATCACTCAGTTAAATGGAAGTGAGCACGCTGCTGGTTGTACTTGCAGTCAGGCTGAAGCAGCCTGGGCATCACCTCTGATGTATTTCTTGCACAAGATATAAGTCTGGAGCCAAATCAGCCAGGCTTGTGTAATTTCCCTCTGGCAGCCTCGCTTAATTTTATCACTCAGAACATCTCCAGGATTGACTGGCTACACCTATTGCAGCCCCTAATTGATCTTGTTTATCTCTGACAGCGATCAGCAGTTTAGGGGGTGTCGTTTTATCAGACTTCAGCTGTTGTAACAGCACAAGGCTAAAGGGTTTAAAGAAAATGTTGTTTTCATGGCAGCAGATTTTTTTTCCCTCCCTAAATAAAGCAGTCTGTGCAAACTGAAGGCGCTGATCTGTTGGAGTGGGGTCAATAGTAACCTGCAGCATCTGTGTAAAATAACCTCATTCTGCAATGGAAACAGAGGGGTTTGCCCTGCACAGGTCTCTCCTTATTTTCCTTAATTCTTATATATTTGGATGGAATTTCCCAAACTTGTACTGACCTGAGTCAGCCTTCCAAGCAGTGCTGATCTGGCAGCTTTTGTGAGCTCTCTGATCACTTATGACACATAATGAATTTTTCATTAAGAAGAAAAAGCCAAACAAACAAACCCCCCCCCCCCCCCCCCCAAGTAGAGTTCAGCTGAGTTTCCCAGTTTTCAGGAGATCCCATGGCACATCTGGAAACTGATTTTCAGGCATTTGTCATGTCATTTAAAAGTTAGAAAGTGAATTGATTCCTCTCTGCTTACAGCAAATTTCAAAGGCTTCCTCATGTGTTGTTGGCCTGGCTGGCTGCAAACATTTGGATAAATCCTGACATTCCAGGACTCTCTGGGTGTGCCTCTTCCTGGGCATTGCTCAACTTCTACATGGACACAAGCAGAGCTGTAAACAAGCTCTTACAGACTGGTACATTCATAGGTGGTTCCTTGCTAAGAGAAATCACGAAAACAGCTTGTGAGGACTGTAAGGACTTTGGTTATTAAATAACTTCTACATTTTGCCAGATCATTCATCCCCAGAGCCTGGGAAGTGGCTGTTTTGATTTATTGCTCTATTAAGGTTGTTCCTGGCAGTCTGTTAAAGAGACACCCTGACTGGGCAGGTCATTCACAGCACAGTGCAGAAACCGTGTTCGTCTTTCATCTTTACACTTAAAAAATTTCTTTTATTGCTATGGTTTCTACAAGAATAAGTTTTTTTGTAAAGGCTGTTGCTGACCTTTTGAGTGGCCATTAATAAAAACCAACCTGGGCCAATGCTAACGAATATTTCCTATCCCCAAGCTATCACCTTTGATTTGCCCTTCTATAATTTCCCTCCTCCTTTTCTCACACCCAAATATGACGATGCCATTTGAGAAACACACACAGGGTACAACAGCAGGGCCCCCCAGCAAGGCCACAGTTGCTGAGTGATGGATCACACTGTGAGTTAAAAGGCTGTTTTTAACTCCTCTTAGTGGTGTCTGAAACATTAGAGTGGAGAAGGCACATCACTTTATTTCTCCATAAAACAGGAAATCAATTTACTTAAGAATCAGCAAAGAAAAGACATTTACTGTCCTAGGGGGACCTGTCTATAGGAAGGTAAAATATTTTGTATGCAATTCTGTGAAGTGTCTTTCCTATTTCAAGTATGTAAGGAATAGGATCATAGAATAGAATGGTTTGGATTGAAAGGGACAGGGAAGATCATCTCATTCCACCCCCTGCCATGGGCAGGGACACCTTCCCCTAGCCCAGGTTGCTCCAAGCCCCATCCAACCTGGCCTTGGACACTTCCAGGGATGGGGCAACCACAGCTTCGCTGGGCAACCTGAATTTCTTCCATAAATGACAACATAAAACATGACAATAATGCGTAGTGTGCAGCCTAACAACTAATTTAAAATCAGTTCATCTCCCCTTGGGTATGTGCCCAACAGAACTAGGGAGGGATGTGGCCAAACCCGTCTTTGGGCTATTCCTAAAGCATCACTTTCCTTCAGCAGCTGTGGGAAAGCAACTCCTGAAACTCACTGGTTTTTTTCACCCCTAAATAACCGATGTGTGAGAACTGAGATAACTTTCTGTGAGTGTTATCTCAGCATTTGAGAAATGATAATCACAAAGCCCTGAATCTGGAGGGGGAAAACCCAACATCACTGAGATGAAAGCAAACTGTGCAAGAACCGAAACCCTTCACTGATACAAGTGCTGGGTGAGTCTTTTTCCTTCATTTTAATTAAAATGGACCTGTTGGTAACACCCAGGCCCTGGGACTGGGGCTGTGTGAGGCGCTGTACGGACAAAGAGAAGACACATGCCCTGAATTCCAGCCAGCCTGTGTCCCCACCCTGCAATCAGCTCCTCCTGGGAGGACTCCAGGTTTCACACGGGGCCCAGTTAAAAGCAGCAAGAGCCTGCCCACATGGCACAAGGTTTGGGGCTTGAGCCAACTGCCATGGGGTGCTAGAACCATATTTTTATTAATGCATATTTACTCTTCTAAATTTACTCTTCTAAAATTAATGCATATTTACTCTTTTAAAAATACCATGATTATTCTGCTATGACTGTAAAAGGTTTAAATGCCTTGTGGTTCTGTGATTGTTGTGTGACAATCTCAGTGCACACTCCAGGTTTTGCTGGGAGTGCTGCTGTGTCCAGGTTTTCATGACATTCATTTCCATGAATGCTCTCATGAGAACTGGGTTGTGTAACAAAGCTTTGCCACTGTGGGAACTGGGGTGCCTGTTTGTACAGGGACAGTTTCTGTGATAAATTAAGCTGGGAAAGATCTGGGAGATGGGAACCACCTGCAGGTTTAGATCTGCTGTGCTCTGCCTTGGTGGCTTCTCTGGAACATCTCACAACAGCCTACCAAAAAAAGGAAAATATTTATTGGAGTATCACAGAATCCCAGACTGGCTTGGGTGAGAAGGGACCTTTAAGCCCATCCTGTCCTCACCCTTGCCATGGGCAGGGACACCTTCCACTATCCCAGGTTGCTCCAAGCCTCATCCAACCTGGCCTTGGATGTTTCCAGGGATGGGGCAGCCACAGCTTCTCTGGGCAACCTGTGCCAGTGTTTTACCACTATAAGTGTAAAAAAAAAAAATTATTCCTTTACCACTATAATTGTAAAAAATTTCTTCCTTTTATCTATTTTAATTCTGTATCTCATGTTTTAAAACTGTTTGACTTACTCTTCCAATCTTTGTTAGGTTTCTTTTGACTGGCTTTTTTCCCCTTCCCATGTGCCATCAGCATTATTGCTTTGAACGTGGTGAGACAGCAAGACAGATACAATGAGTGCAAACCCTTGATCCTTGCAAAAGCTTTCAGGCTTATCTACCTTTGGGTGTTGTTTTACACGTTTTGTTCTTATTCTTTCAGCAGTCTTAAAACCTTTTTCTGTAAAATGATGCTAATTTGGTAGTAGGTGGAAAATGTTTTAAATCAAACAATAAATTTAACATCATGAAATTAAAGGAAATCCTGGAAGATGAATTGGGTTTGTAAATCCCTCAATGAAGTGGTAAGTGTTGCTTTTCTGTTCCTCACTGAAAACTTCTGAAAATGAAAGTCAGTTTTACATAAAGTTCCCATTTTTTACTTTTCCCTCATTGCAAAGGGAACGAGGTAGTTATACAGGTGATTAAAATAAGTTGTTATTGTCAAGAATGCTGCAGAATTTCTGTGCTTTTTGAGGGTCTTATTTGATACCACTTAAATCCCCAGACTGTTCTACAATTGTTCTTGATCCCACTTCAGGTGTTATAGATGAACATAAGAATGAGCTGCGGGTCCTACGTCTGTCACTGGCAGGAGCAGGAAGATTTTAGGTTTATATTGGATATTGGGAAGAAATCCTTCCCTGAGAGGATGGGGAGGCCCTGGCACAGGTTGCCCAGAGAAGCTGTGGCTGCCCCATCCCTGGAAGTGTCCAAGGCCAGGTTGGACAGGGCTTGGAGCACCCTGGGCTAGTGGAAGGTGTCCCTGCCCGTGGCAGGGGTGGGACAGGATGATCTTTACTCTCCCTTCCAATCCAACCCTTCTGCGACTCTCAGATCCATTTCCAGGTGTAACACCACTCACCTTGGAAGGTCTGTTTGGACACCTGAAGTCCTGCTTCAACAAACTGTTCACAGGTGCCCTTGAAGAGTCCGTAGTCGAGGCTGATGAGGACGCTGCTGTTGGTGCCAGAGAAGCGAACCTCGCTGCTCACCCACTGCTGTGTCGCCAGCACCACGCAAATCAGCACGAAGGAGGAAACACAGGTACAAAAAGAAGATGCAAACATGGTCGTTTTCTTCTTGGAAGGCATCTTGGCAGAAATTTTTCCACCAGTTCAGGATATTTTGTTCCCTTTAGTCCGGCTACCATGGGGTTGTTTCCTCCTCCTTGCTGTCCGGGCTCTGCGCTCACAGAGAGTTACCCTGGTAAACTTTAAGTGAACAGCAGTGGTAATAAAAGTGTAAAATAATTGAACTTTGGTCTAGGGAAAAGGTGTTGCCATAGTTACACCACCAGCAGCCTGGTAAAGGCTGGTAGGGATCATTGGCAGATGATTTATGATCCTTGACAAACCGGGACTTCCCAGATCGTGGCTCTGGGCTCATCCAGAGCCTCGTCCTGTTCCCAGCTCACCTCACCTTTTCTGGGAGAGTTCTGAGGTTTTTCTCTTTAAAATCCTGATAAACAGGTTGAAAAGATGTTTTTTCTATGTCTGTATCTAATCTGTTATGGTAAAAAGTCATAGAATGTTCCTTCTCTGTTCAGATTCCCAGTTTGCTGTGATCAGACCAACTCTCCCCTTTGTGAGTCCTCCTAAATCCTTGAAATTTGTGAAAATACTGGGTTGGTCTTGGGTCTTGATGGGGTAATGACATTCTATCTCCTGCCAATAGATTATTTTCTAAGAAAGAGCCTTTTTCCTAATTAAATTGTACATACTTTCTCACAATAACTCCTTCCCTTTTTTTTTTTTTTTTACTTTTTTTTTTTTTTGTCATGGAGGCAACAAATATCTTGAACAGGGATTCATTTCAATTAAATAGCAGATATGCAAAAGGAACAAGAAAATCTTTTCTGGACTATAAAGCAAGAGAATATATTAATTTCTTCAGCCCAAGCTGACCAGACAAAGACAAAAGATGGTAAGAAAATTATATCAAACAGAACCTATGTTGCTTAATTAAAAGACTGAAGCCAAATTTCTAGAATTTGAGGTGAACTCAGCACCAGGGTCCCCGTTTTTTTAGGATAAAACCTGAAATATAAATTAATAATCTGTTGTCGGGCTGAAGTAACAGAGAATCCATTAGCTTTTATTTCTATTAGCTATAATGTCATTATTCCACATTATACTGAACCTGAGCTCCTGGATGATCCAGAGTTTTTTAATTAACTTTTAGGGGGAAACTAAATAAACCTGTGGAGTTCTTGTCCTGAAGCTTCTCTGGTTTGCACTCTAATGACAGGGAGATATTTTTGAATTTTTTATGAATTTGAAATGGCAAAGAATTTCTTGGGAGGAGAAAATCCCTGTTCTGCAATGCAGTGTTATTGTACTGTGATTCTTCTGGTTTTATGATTTCTTGATCCAAAACTTTAAAGCACCAATTAGATTTGAAATCAATGTATTTTATCTCTGCTCTTTATATAATATAGTCTTGTGATTACTTTTCTCAAATTATATGGGATTTAATAATACTTTTGAGGCAATTGCTTTAAAGCATATAGACATATAAATTTTTTAAGAATATATAAATGTTATTCTAAATAATCTATATTCCTAAATAATCTATAATTTATATTCTTAAAAATTTATACAATCTATATATTTAGGAATTTTATTCCTACATAATCTATATCTATGAATAGAAGTCAGTCAATACTTGGTTTAAGTTCTGAGGAGTATAAAGGGAGGTTTCTCAACCTGTCTAAAGAAATAAGAAACAAGAGACCTGCCTTCATTTCTGACCAGTATTCCAGTTAAACATTAACCATCACAATATGGGAAAGCTTTGTTAGGCTGATCCACCTCTACAGATTCATTAATCTGACACTTCTATCGGTCCTTCATTTGCATACAAAGAGCACAGTCCGAGAATTTATAGTCCAAGGATATTTTTTAGTAAACTGAGGTAAAACCTGCCCCCTAGGAAATACATGTCAAAAAATATATAGTTAATAACTGATATTTATCTTGGTAATAACTTCAAGGGAATTACTTTTCAGCTCCTGCTTGGGGGTTTTCCTTTTCAATTTCAACAAACTGAGTATCCACACCTTTAAAAATACCCAGTAACAGAGACTAAGAGCAGTGAGGAGCCTGTAGATCCTTTCTGAGCAATCTGACTAAATTATATTTACTTTTTGGTGACTCAGCTCAAATTGTTATGGCTCAAATCATTGAAACTCTCCTGTGGCTCAGAGAATTGCTCTGTAAATGAGACCATAATTTGCCTTTTTCTTGCCTGTCACCTTGAAGTTTATCTGTTCTCTGCTGAAGCTACAATTCCTTGTGTCTTTTTTTTTCCCCCTTCACAGTCACCTGAAAAAACATCACATAACTTGGAATGAAAATTGATGTTTGACACGACAACCTCATCACTTGAGAGAAAGGAGAGACTGGAGACTCTGACTCAGAGAAAATATTTCCTGATCAGCACCTTCCAGACTCTGCCCCCACCGAACTGACTCAGCCCCGCACAGGAGTCAGACAGAAAAATCAGATTAATTGGTTATGAATCAGATGGGCACCACAGAGAGTTGGAATCCTTTGCTATTGTCATAAAATTACTCCTTGCCCTGTGTTTTGAAAGGTAAAATATGTATTTCCCTTCTGTTTATGTACAAGTCAGTTCGCTTTAAGGAACATAAATATAACATGAAAGCCTTTAAATGCAAACATTTTGTTTTCATCTATTTTTTTAATGTGTCTGTCCTACATTTAAAAAACCCCCAATAAATCAGACGGTGGTTTGTGGCTTTGCCCACAACTCCTGAGGGATTAGAAGGGGAGAAATCCTTCCCTGTGAGGGTGGGGAGGCCCTGGCACAGGCTGCCCAGAGAAGCTGTGGCTGCCCCATCCCTGGAAGTGTCCAAGGCCAGGTTGGAACTGGTCAAGGGGAAGGTGTCCCTTCCTATGGCAGGGGATGGAACTGGATAATCTGTAAGGTCCCTTCCAACCCAAACCATTCCTGGATTCCAGGATGCAGTCTCCCAAGGGATGCTGACTCTGAGAGGCAGGATGTGAGTGCTGGCTCACAGGTGATTGCTCTCAGCAGCAGCCAGGGAAATTCAAGGTGAAACCACTGCAAATCAGCTTCTGTTCTGCTGCAGCCACAACATTTCTGACGGTTGCTGGTGGTTTAAATTTTCCATGTTCAGTTTAAATGCTTAATTTAAAAACAATTGGCAGGTGGCAGGATGACTTGGCAGCGTGGTTGGCAGGAGGTTTTGCTGATATTTGTTTATTTTCCTTGGGCATGACCCTTGTGGCACAACCTTGTGTACCCACAAAAGCCTTTACATCCTTTTTATTTTCCATTTTCCATGTTTAGCTGCAGAGGAGCTCAGCTGCTTCATCCTTCAGCTTCTCTTGGTCCCCAAAAGAGTTAGTGAAGCTCCATGCAAGGCAGATGATGTGCAGGATCAGCCCATGGATTGCATTTATGTATTCCAGGATCAGCCCATGGATTGCATTTATGTATTCCAGGATCAGCCCATGGATTGCATGTTTGTTTTCCAGGATAACCGAAGTATTGAATACTAAGAGTGAGATTGATTTCTTTCTCTGGTAGTTTGCAGCCAGAATTCTGGGAGCTGCTGGAAATAGGGATTTGTTTATGCTTTTTGGGCTGCTGGTTGAGGGAAATGGGGTAAAGCATCATGAATTAATTTTACTGTAGCTGGAGTTGAAAAATTTGAAGCTCAACTGACCTGCAAAATTACTGCAACAACTCTTTGGAAAACTGAGAGGGTTGTGATCATGATTTTTGTGGATCCCTGCCCAGAGCTGCTCTGAGGTGGCTTTGTACAACTCCATCTTTCGATTTCATTCTTCTCTTGCTCTGACCTTTTTTTTTTTTTTTTTTTTTTTTTTTTCAGCACTTTTGAAAGACAAAGCAAACACTTTGGAAGTGTTGTTTGGATTTCTTCCCAGAAAACGACTCGGATGTCTCAGCTGAGAACTCCATCACGAGATCTTATTGATCTCTGAGCTCTGACGCTGCAGCATTGGTTGGTGTGGGAGGGACAGCTGGAATATTGTGCTTCCACCTTGGAGCAGGGTCCTTTTCACACCTGCAGTCAGCAGGAACAGGCACTGCTGGTTTCCTTATTGACAGAAAAAAAAAAGGTGGAAGATCCCCAAGACACCACACCGTGATCAAGGCAAAGACGACGAGCAGAATCCTGTTTGCAAATGATGCTGCAAGGACATCCCTCAGTTCACAGCCTGGGAGAGCCTGCTGGGAATGCTCTGGGTTCCTTGGAAAAGAGCCTGGAGAGGCAGGACAAGGGGGAATGGCTTCCCAGTGCCAGAGGGCAGGGCTAGATGGGATTTTGGGAAGGAATTCTTGGCTGTGAGGGTGGGGAGGCCCTGGCACAGGTTGTCCAGAGAAGCTGTGGCTGCCCCATCCCTGGAAGTGTCCAAGGCCAGGTTGGAGCTGAGCTCCACTAAAGCCTCTAAGACGTCTCAGGTATCATTTTCCTCATTCCAAAAGATGATTGTACAACTATAAAATAAAGTGTTTAGGTGTTGAAATGCTGCTTTCCTTTATGAATAAGTACAAGTGGAGTGGTCAAGTGCAGTTTGTTGAACAGTGGGGGGGAAAAAAAAATCCTCCTGGCATTGTAAGAATCAGAAATTATGGCCTTTGCAATATTTTTACTTTAATAAAATGTGGCTTTGAAGCTGCTTCAAGATTTGTAGTATTTAAAACAAACCCTTGAGGTGGAGATGGAGAGAAGAGCAGGCAGGTCAGGCTTTCATTTATTGCAATTTCTGTAACAATTATAAAGATATGTAGTTTTGAATACTTAAATCTATTCCTCTGTACTCGTAATGCTATATTCCAAATGTAAAAACCTTAGACAAATAGCCCTTTGAAGTCACTAAATTAGCAACTGCTGGGATGTTACACAGCCTCATGCTTTTGCCCAATTATCCACACTTTAAAGAGTTTTTTTCTTGTATTTTTAGACCAAGATATATTTGCAATTACAGAAATCACGTCTGTGTCTGCTATTCACTGTCCTGCCTCTGATTTTCTGACTTTTTCAGCACGTTTCCAATTTGTGTTCCAGTATATCAATCAAAAGACAGGCTCACCACGTTGCTACCATGTTGGAATACCCGAATTAAAATTTTACTGTTCAAATATTGCCTCTTTCCTATCGTTTTATTTCCCGAGCTCGAAGCAGAGGAGGCACCTCTTTGTAACAGAGAGTAGCAAAGTAACTGTGATTGCTCCGGGCCAATTTTCCAGCACTTCTGCTGGAACAATGTTACTTCCAGGCTGCAAAAGAAGGGATGCGGGTGCTGGGTCCAGCCAGAAGCTGTTGGAGGCCCTGCAGCATCTCTGGCAAATTGGAAATGAGGGTGAAACGGCTGCCAAAGAGCTGACATTTCTGAGAATGTGTTTGATTGGTGATGGAAAGAGATAAACAGACAGATGACCAGTGGACTGTGAGGTGGATGGAAGCTGCTGTTGGAGCTGTATTGGGCTTAAATTTGGGAATTACCTTATTTTTGCTACAGAATTTCGATCTTTCAGTTTCTTAAATTTATTTTCTCAGTAAGCTTCTACCTTCTGTCGAGGTGGTTAAATTGCTACTTAATTTCTCCAAATCCCACAGCAGCTTTGTTTTCCATCCTCTCCCCTTTTTCACCAGCATAAGTTCTCTCCAGACCACTGAAAATCGGGTTCAAGGTACTTCATTCCTCAGGTTCCCAGCTCCTAGACTTCTAATCTGCTTTTCTGGATAAAACACTATATGAGAACATCCTGCTATGTTGTTTTTCTCCAGCCAACAACTGAATATAAAACCAGCCTCAGGCTGTTGGCTCCAGCTCACTAGTGTATCCTGAAAAACATAAATGGCATAAACCCAGGCCTAGAGACTTCTGGATGAGATGGAACAAAGATGGACTAGAAACAACACAGGTATGGACTAATAAGGCTAAATTATCAATATCATTATCAATTTAGGACTTGAGCGTGAGGTGCTGGGGCAACAAAGCTCAGATGAAGTTCCTTTTACAACTTTATTTCACAGTTGTACAATATTTTTTAGATATTCCCCTTCTCTATAGCAAATCTCTTCCCCTCAGTCTATTAATAATTATAATGTTCATGTTCTTTGGTGCTTTACTGTACAACTTGGTTTCACATTTCTTTCTCATGACTAATTAATTCTGGAACCACATTATAATGGTACTTCTAATTTTCTGTGCTAATAGAAAACGTGGTAATTTTTTCTAATATGTATAATAATTCCATTTACTTTATTGCTGGGATATAAGCAGTGATTTAAATTAATATGCAATTCCTTGCAAATGCTTACTAGGGAGAAAATTGCTGACTTGCAGTCATTTGAGCTACAAAAATGCTCATTAAAACCCAACACCTCCCCGGTGCTGTGCCCACTTGCAGTGCCATGGCTGCTGATAGGATTTTAGCCTCCTCCTAAATTGCAGTTTCCTTGTCAACATGATGCCAAAGGGACATAATTAGGCTCTGATTAAGTTTCCTGCAGAAGACACAAATATTCACAGATGTTCTGATATTTCTGTCCCAATGGGTCTTTCTGTACAACCCTTAATTCTCTGACATCCTTTGGAACACTTAAAATAAACGTGCTTTGCACGGATATGGGGGTTCTGGAAGTCATGCATGGAATCGTTAAGGTTGGAAAAGGCTTTTCAGATCACTCGGATCCCTCCTGGAGGACGGATTTCTTCTGCTGGGAGACTCTTCTTATTCTGGGATACCCTTTGGAAAACTTAACTATGGTGTGCGTGGGTGTGGGGGTTCTGGAATTAATGCATAGAATCATTAAGGTTGGAAAAAGTTTTTCAGATCACTTGGATCCCCCCTGGAGGAGGGATTTCTTCTGCTGGGACACTCTACTTGCTCTGGGAGAGGCACGTTGTAGGGACTGGAGGCAAGAGGCAGCAAGATGTGCCTTCAGCCGCCCTGATTCTCGCCTATCCCTCAGTAATCCCCTCCTCCCTTGTCCTACTTTTCCACCTGACGTTTCTATTCTGGGTCTCCGTGTCCCGGTTCACGGTCCCGGTGCAGCCCCGGCTCCCGGAGGTCCCGTCGGAGGGGACGGTGGGTACCCAAATCTTCAGGTGTGTCCCTTCCCCCCCAGGGAAGCGCCACACTGACGGGGCAGGGGGTGAGCAATTAGGGGAAGGATCCTGTGGGTGTTTGGTCCCCACAGCGAACTCCTGGACCCCAAAACGACACGGGGATGCCTGACACGGGGCGGTCCAGCATCGCTCCCGGCTGCCCGCGGGGAGCCGGACTCTCTGAAGCCCCGGGAGCGCGGGATGGAGCGAGGGGATATTCCAGCATTCCCAGAGAGCGGGTGTGGCGCGGGGGGTGCGCGGGGATGCGGCGGCGGTGCCGGTGAAGAGCAGGGGAGCCCCAAACCCGCGATCCCCCTTCCCAGCGCCGCTCCCGCTGCAATGCCGGCCGTGCCCGCCAGGCGGCGCCGCGCGCGCCGCGCCGGCAGCAGGATCGGGATCGGGAGCGGGATCGGGATCCGGAGCGGGAGGAGGAGGAGGAGGAGGCGGCGGCGAAAGGAAATTTCCTGCCGGGAGCCGCCGCCCCGGCCCAGAGCGCCTGCCTGGGCGGCCCGGCCGCGGCCCCAGCGGCCACAGCGGCCCCGCGGAGCCGCCGCCGCCGCGGAGGTGAGAGAGGGAGCGACGGGATAGGATGGGATGGGATGCGAAAGGGCGGGGGAAACACCCGGGATGCCGCGCCCGCAGGTGCCGGGAGAGCCGCGATCCCGCCGGGCGGGGGGAGCAGGGGGAGCCCCCGGGCTGCTCCCGGCGCTGCCGATCCCGGCACGGAGCGGTGAGAGCGGGGCTGCCCGCGGCCCAACCTGGCGACACCGCTGCCACATCCCCGCGGGGACAGCCTCGGGGCGACGTCCCCGTAGTGACACCGCGGTGGTGACACCCCCGGCCGGTGCCTCCTCGCCGCGTCAGTCGCGCCGGGCGGGTTCGGGCGATGCGGGACGCGCCCGCAGCATCCCCGGGCCAAGGGCGCATCCCTCGGCATCCCACTCGTTCCGGGAGACAGGGGTGCGTGTTTCGGGCTCTTCCCGGCTCCCGGGATGGCGCTGCCGCGGGAACTTCGCCTTTAAAGCCGTTTATCTTCTATCCATCCCTTGCGGAGGGGAGCGGGGCTGGGGGCACACGCGGTACTCAGGTGAGCTGAGGGGTGATGGGGCTGTGTACAAACTCTTCTAGTCTCTCTTGGCCAAGACTGGTGGTGTTTACACCTCCTGTGTTTCCATTTGTGCCGTTTATTAGTTTGCTTTCGCCAGAGTTTTAGCTGTCTCCCGTCACTGGATTTTATTTTTCACTTTAATCGTAGTTTGTGGAAAGGGTTAATTGATATTTGTAGTGTTTTTTATTTGGGGAAGGCTGTCTTCTATTTTTCTAATTTTTCAGTGAGGTTCCTCTCCATGTGGCTTATTTCCATGGAGTGAAGTGCTTTGCTGTGTATTCAGCTGTGAAGCTGTCTGAGTCTGATTTGGATGGGGTAGAGACTGCTGAGTTGAAAGAAATGACATCTCTTATCGAGCTTGTTTTCCTAAATAACAAGCCTTGGAAACTAGAAATCCAGAGGTTGAGAATTGGAAAAAAAAAAAAAATTTGTTATGTGCGTGATAATCTTTATTTTTCTGTTTTGGGCTTGTACATTTAAAAAAAAAAAAAAGAAAGAAAATGAATTCTAATGAAAATTAATGACATTCAGCTGGAAACTGGGTGTGATTTACAAAAGATTTATATGTAGATATAAAGTGCCAGGAGGCACTTTAAGTTCCCATTTAGTTTTGCTGGGGGATAAATGAAACCATTTAAGCCTTGGTGTGGGAATATGCAGGGTGGTTTGAGGGCACTAACTCGGTCTTGTTCTTGCTCTGATGGGGTTACCCTAATGGGGTAACAATCTTCTAATTATTGTTGATGACAGGGTGGGAGTGGCCTTGTGGGACAACCTGCCTTCTGCTTTGTGCTTGGGGTGGGGGCACTTGTGAGAGAAGAGGGGGTGGGATGGAGGTGGGACAAGTGGGGAGGTCTCTGAGATGAGCGGGGCTGTGCTGGTGTGGACACAAACATCACGTGTGGGAGCTCTGCATCGGGGGAGTGGAGAGAGTTAAGGTAAAAATGTTTGTTTTCTCAACTGACGGAATCATTCAGTTCTTTTAGAAATGTGGGAGAAGGAGGGAAGGAAAATAATGAAAGAAACAAAATGGTGTGGGCGTAGTGTTTGATTCCTTTAATTGGCTCTGCCTGTGCTTGCAAATAAAGGACTTGTACAGGAGCTGTGTCACACCAGCCAGCCTTGCTCTGCTCTGACTGGCACACTCTGTATTCCTGAAATGCACTGAATGTGCTCTTCCAAGTCAAAGATAAAATCTGAGTTCTTAGTTTAAAAGCTTCCTGTGCCCCTGACACCTTTAATAAACCCAGACATCTTTATGTGCTTCAAAGCATTGTGCTGATGCTGTTTGGGCTACAGCAGTTCATCCTCAGCCTGTGAAGTGCAGGTGCAAAGTGGATAATTTTAGCACATTTAGGTCCTGGTTAACTTTTGTAGCGTGCTTTCTCTCCTCTTTTCCACCTCATATGTTTATGTTTATCTATCTGTTATCAAGCTCAGTCGAGGTTTTTCACCTCTGAGTTAAGGGCTGACCTTTGGCAGGAGAATTGTCTTAAATCCCTGGATTTCCTTGCTCTTCTTTCTCTTCCCTCACCCTCTGTTGCATTCCCAGCTCCTGGTTTATACAACCTGGGTTGTCCTTGGTGCTTTCTGAGAAGTCAGGTACATCTGTTATCATCATGGACACATGAAATGGTTTGGGTTGGAAAGCACCTTAAAGGCCATCCAGTCCCATCCCCTGCCATGGGCAGGGACACCTTCCACTATCCCAGTTTGCTCCAAGCCCTGCCCAACCTGGCCTTAGACACTTCCAGCCACAGCTTCTCTGGGCATCCTGTGCCAGGGCCTCCCCACCCTCCTAGGGACGAATTTCTTCCTAATATCTAACCTAAATTTACCCCCCTTCAGCTTAAAGCCATTACCCCTTATCCTGTCACTCCAGGCCCCTGTCAAAAGCCCCTCTCCAGCTCTCCTGTTACCAGCAGAGTGTTTATGCACTTCTTCATGCTTGATGATGTCATGTAAATTTGTACAAGGTTTTGGAGCGGGTCAGTTGTATGGCAGTGAAGAATCAAAAAGAGCCAAAGCAAGTGTTGAATGCTGGTTAGGATGAAAACCAGGAAGATCACAAGGAACACTGAATGTTTGTCACGCTGATGGGAGCACAGTCCATCCCTCCTCGCTGGGGGAGTGGGAGGTCCTGCAGGAGAAATGGCTCAGTTATACAGAGAACCTGAGGATTATGTGGGTCACTCCTTGGAATGATGCTGTCACTGTGTAAATGTGATACTGTATTTCAGTCTCTATCTCCAAAATACTCTTCAGCATGGATTTATGGCAGGGCTTAACAGCAAGTGGAGATCCTGTGTCTGAAGGTGGGATCAGAGCTCTTGAAGGCCATCAGCAATGACTGATGGTGTTTTAGTGGAAAAAAACCTGCCTTTACGTAGCAAGTTACAATGAATTACTCTGTGTCTGGACATACCCTGAAAATGTCTGAAGGGAAGAGATTGAAAAGAGATGTTTTTGCTAGAAGGGGCCGTTTTCATCAGTGTCAGGCAGGAATGGACCAGCAGAGTGCTGGTGGCTGATTGTATCATGTGTAAAAAAGTGTGGTAAGAACAGCTCAGTGTGATGGCTTTGGTGAATCATCCTTGCAGACTCCAGCTCAGTTCCTTGCCCTGCATCCAGCACCCACTGGGATGCTGCAGCATTCCAGCTGCATCCTCGTGCATCCTTCCTGCATCCTTGTGGTGTGGGAAGAGGCAGCAGAGCAGCCAAACCAAGGGCTGCCCTTGGGGTGCCTGCAGCGAGCAGGGCTCTGTCTCCACAGGCATTTCATTATTGATCTCTTGATACAATATTAATGAAAGCAGAATCCCTCTGTAACCCAAAAATATAACCTGGTGCCCCGACACTGAAAGTGTTGTAAATTGGGTTGATACATTATTAAAGAGTCCTGAATTACGGGCTCTCGGCAGAGCATCTTTTACGGCTTCCCTGGAGGTGGGGCTGGTTTTATGGGCTGGGAGCTGTCCTAGGGAATGACTGGGATATTGCCTGAACTGATTTGTGATGTGGTGCAGCAGGATTCAGGCTGAATGAGGAGTGGCTGTAGCCACCAGGCTGCTCAGTGCAGCCTTTTAACTGTAATATTACCTTTTTTTCTCATTGCCTGTGCCCTTCTGCACCAGGTTTCATCCTAGTATTGTTTTTATCCTGAGTAATATGTATTGTATAACCCCAAATGGGATTCCAAATCCTGTAAGGGTTAATATTTAAGGGAAAACACAAAAAAGTGGCTGTATTTATTCCAAACTCCCTGCTGAAATGTAGATATCTTTTCTGGTTTCTTGTACAAATATATTTAAAACCTGTGTAAGCCAGAGCTGAAATGAGATATTGATAAGACCGAGATTAGGAGGAGCTCAGCGGCAGCGTTTTGTTGAAGTATTTGTACAGGATTTATTTTGGAGTTATTCAAATTATGGAATGTATTTTTAAGGCATGTGTGCAGTGTTGTGCCTTTTAATACTGCAGGTATAATAATTCCACCAGTGACATCCCTTTGGCTGCCTAAATCCTGTGTGTTGTCAGCAGAGGATACCTCACCCACCACGTCTCCTGTCAAGCAGCAGTGCTCTGAAAATGCCCTTTTCCCTTTGGCTCCTGGCAGTGACTCAGTGCTGAACTGGCAAAGTAAAAAGCTGGTCACAGAGATCTGTCTGTGTTCAAAGGTGTTTCCTGGCTAAAGGAAGAAATAAGACTGGAAAGAACTTTACTGGGGTAGTTTGTTCTTTGCAGTGAAAGCTGATTGTCACTGGAAATGTAGCACAACTCAGTTGTGGATTTTTCTATCACTTTTATCCTCCCTGTAAAAAGGAAAAAGGGCTCAGTCCTGAAAACTTATCCAAGATTTACTTTCTAATATAAAATAATAATTTTTGGTAGGAATGAGAGATCTGAGTAGGTAAAAGCAAAAAAAAACAGAACTAAATCAGAAGATGGAGATGACATGAGATATAAATTAAAAAATATATGAGGGATGCAAGTGATAGTTTTTGGGTTATTGCTGTTGAGAAGAGGCAGCTCTTTCACCAGGAGACTGAGGATGCCCCAGCAGCTGGAAGGAGCTGCACCAATAACAGCTGCTCTCTGAAGATAACACACACAGGGATGCAGCAACAGGAATCACCAGGAAGAATGAAGGCTTGGAAGGGCTTTGGGTCAATAGTACTGTGAATTTTAAAGAGAGAGCAAATAGCAGATTTCCAAGGGAAGCAAGTGAAAAGTGTGTTGCTTGTCACTTTAAAAAGATCAGGACAAAATAATTAGATAAGCTGGAGGAGAAACCTCCTCCTTCCAGGTTTTGCTGCTCTGGAGGTACTAGAAAATAGTTCAGAATGAATTGTCCAACACTTGATTCGTGACAAAATCTTACCCTTTTGAGACCAATGCATTTCAGGTTCCCTGAAGGTTGCATGTTCCTTTAATTGTTGTGGATTTTGAGTTTTCTTCCTCTTCACTGAAATCAATCCCTTTGATATGAAATAACTTCTAAAGGAAGCTTGGCTAAAATGGGGCGTTGCTGTGGTTCATCACAAGGTGCCCCTTGTAAGGGACTGATTGAAGAGCAGCAGAGTAATTTTAATTATCATCCAGCATAACCAGACTGGGATGAACTGTGGGAACAGGATGCTTTTAAACATCCCTTTGCCATGGATGTGGTGTAATGTGGATTGTATGGTTTGGTTGGTTGTATAGAGCTGGTTCTTCCTGGCTTGTGATGCCGAAACCCAAAGGATGTGGTGTCCCAAGATCTCCTGGTGTCCTGTCTGTGTATTCCCAAGGGTGGGACTGTGCTCCCTGTGCTCTTCTTTTACCTTGGCATTCACTCCCATAATTTGTTATCTCCCTTAGTTCTTTTAATGGAATTTTTTATCCAGACAAAAGACAAGCCTGCGTTGAGGGGAACCCATGTAATCTCAACTTGAGCCAATGATGAGAACTGGTGGTTAAAGACCCTCCTATTTTCAGTGCATTTGATAAAGGTTCTCTAAATATTTCCTTACCAAGAGCTGTCATTCTTCAGCTTCAGAGCAGTTTTTACCACTAACCCTTCCTTCACCTCGCCTCTTTCTTTCAGTAAATTCCATTTTACCGTCTTTTGCCCTTTAGTCTTGTCATCTTTGCTGTTTGTCCTTGGATGATTATTTTCCTTTGCATTCCTAGCCTAAGTTTCTGCTGGAATATGCTGGGCATTGCTTGAGCTACAGGGCTGTACTTTTCAGGAGTATGTAGTATTTTCATGAGTATAATCCTGAGCTATTGATTTACACAAGCCCATAAATAATGTTTGTCCCATGTTCTGTGGGTCTAGATGTGTCAGGCTCTGAGTCTTTTTAACTTAGCTCTGAGTTTCATGGATACATTCAATCATATATATTCAATGCTGCACAATGTCTAATTTTTAATTACCGTTTAATTACTTGACAGTATTAATTTATCTTTCAATTTATCTTTCCACAAATCTGATACAATTGGGCAAAGTTTGCAAATTGCTGCTGAGTGCAGGATTATGGTGAAAGGGCTTTCATATTGCAGGAGAAAAGCCTTTGTGTAAGCAAGTTAAAATGATAGATGCTTTCCCTGTTAAATATAGGGATGAGTTTAAATGGGTTCACGTTATCATTTTGTTTGCAGATGTCAAAAGCTCATTAATTTTAAGTCAAACTACCCGGCTTGCTGCTTCAAATGGCTTTTAAATTTCACGTGTGCTGATCAATCTTGAAAAGCCCAAATTAAAAACTCGGCTCAGGGCACGTTTCAAGGCCACAGATACAACACTTAATTCTAATCTGTTTTTCACAGGCAAAGCTCCCACCTCCAGCTCTGGTTCCCGGCAGAACTGGGGGGAGAGGAAGTTGTAGAGACTTAAATGTTTCTGGGAAGGCGGAGAAGAAAGGAAAAGCTGGAAATGGGGGGCTGTTATTTAAATAATGACCTATTTGCAATACTTAAACTATTAGAAACAGACTTGGGGAGGTGTGATGTTGAGATAATTGGTGCTATTATAATGTGGCATTTTTCAAGGAGAAACCTCAAATTCTGAGGTCAGTTCTGGGCCCCTCATGACAAAAGGGACATTGAGGGGCTGGAGCGTGTCCAGAGATGGAAACAGAGCTGGGAAAGGGTCTGGAGCAGCTGAGGGAGCTGGGGGGGTTCAGCCTGGAGAAAAGGAGGCTCAGGGGGGACCTTCTGGCTCTGCAACTCCCTGACAAGAGGGGGGAGCTGGGGGGGGGTGTCTGGCTCTGCTCCCAGGGAACAAGGGACAGGACAAGAGGAAACAGCCTCAAGCTGTGCCAGGGGAGGTTTAGGTTGGATTTTAGGCAAAGTTTATCGTGCAGAAGGGTTGTCAAGCACTGGAACAGGCTGCCTGGGGAAGCAGTGGTATCATCATCCAGGGGAGTGTTCAAAAAGCCTGTGGAGTGGCCCCTGGGGACATGGGTTAGTGATGGACTTGGTAGTGCAGGGGAATGGTTGAGCTTGATCTTGGAGGGCTTTTCCAGCCTAAATGATTCCATGATTCTATCCCACTGTAAGTCCCTCTAAGTTTCACCTGAGCATGGCATGGCTTGACCTGGGATACACAATGATCTTGGCAGTCAGATTCTTCACTTTTTTTTCTTTTAATATCTTTGACTAATGAACTCTAGGAGTTTTTTAGAAGTCGTGTATGTGTGTAACTTGAGCTGCAATGCATACTGAAAACCTTGAGAATTGCTGTACTACATCAAACTATTATCCCTTGAAATATGGCCTAATTTATCAGGATCTTCCAAGGAAGAAACCTGAATAATTTCCTTAAAAAAAATCGCTGAACCCTCAAAACTTTCTCTGTAAACAGTTCTGAAAGCCCTTGTCTTTACTAATTAATACTCTGCAGGATGCTGGTGCTGAACATCTTCTTTAGGACAGTTTTGCTCTGTCTACTGTTACAGAAATCAGATTTAAAGATGGGCAGACCCTCCCTGAGCTCTTTTCCCTAGGGCACCTCATCCCAAAAGTGGGACTCTGCCATCAGTGGAAGCTGTAATCGGAACCAGCTCCGGAGCGTGGGAAAGGCAGGAACTGTCCCGATGGATGCAGTTTGCAGGACTGTGCCCAGCTGTCCAGGGGCCGGGGAAAGGGGGAACGCAATGCTTGGTCAATTTTTCAGCTAGGAATCCATTCACAGCTGTCTGTTGGTTTTCTGAGGTGTGGGATATGCTTTTTTAAAAATGATTACGTTTTCCTGGATTTACATTTATTTGAAGCTCTCAAATTCAATGACTTGCACCGACTCTCCTGGTTTATACTCAGCTTTAGGAGTACAACCTTGTACTGTGGCACAGCCCCATGTCCATCCAGCAGTGCTTTGGGCAACTTTTACCCCTTTAAATGACCATATTATTATGCAAAAACAAGTTGCAAAGTTGCTGGATTTCTTTTGATTCCTTTAAAATATTTATTTCTCCACATGTGGCTCATTCATGTGTCCTGTCCTGCCCTGACTCCGACCTCTTTCTCTCACCCCTTGTTGCACCCAAGTAATTAATCTTCTTATCTCTGATTGATCCACCAGGTTAGATTTTTTATTAAGCTGCTTGTCAAATAACAGCTGTCAGTGACTGAGGGGTGTGACAGTTACTTCCCCAAGTTACCTGTGCTCTCCTGGAAGCGAATGCCTGGGTTCTCATCCTCATCTTTGTAATAACCATCACGTGGCTGGTAACAGGAACACCCTCTTTGTTGCAAACACAAAGTAAGGGCCTGCTGTGGTTCAAGAGGTTTTCAAGTGTCTGGGCTCTGCTACAGAAAATGCCATCTCCTCATTTCCTGCTCTCTGTGGGTGTGTTTTGTGATGGCCAGGAAAATAGAGGCTGATGTTCGAAGGTCAGGACAGCAGACCTGCTGATGTATTGATAGATATCTAGGAGTAGAGTTTGTGGAAGGACTGGTTTGAAGACATGCCTTTTAAAAACTAGATTCATGGAAAATGTGTGTACTGTCTTTTAAAAATCCACAAAAAGCCACAAAAAGCTAAAAGACTTGTCTTGCAAAGAATATGTCCTTTTGATAGTACTTCCATGCTTGGGGTCACATGCTCTATTAAAGATGGACAAATTGAAGCCTAAGTATTGGATTTGATGATCTCAGAGGTCTTTTTCAGCCTAAATCATTCTGTGATTCCGAGGTCAGTGGGGAATAGGTGCTGTGTTGCACGTGGGGCATCAGAGTTCAAATTGGCACTGGGATACTCTGTCTTGCTCTCAGCATTGGATTATCCTCTTGAGCAGGAGAATAAAAAGCTCTGGAGCCCCTCAGAGTAGTCCTGTTACATAGTGGGTGGGTGTGACCCTGAATTATTATCCTGTGTTTGGGCCCAGGCCCAGCTGGGGTGGGATGAGGCCATGCCCTTTCTGGCAGAGCAGGCTCAGCCCTGGGGCTGCCTCTGCGTGGTCAGCTGGTGTTTGCACCCATAAAATGCTGGGTTTATGCAGATAAGAAATGTGTATTCACACTGACTGCATTTAACACAGCTGCTTTTGCCATGATCAGAATGGAAACTTGATGGCTGAGTAAATTTCCAAACTGTTGTACCCACGTAGGAGGCACATTCCTCTTCACATCAACCTCAGTGTCCTGTTTAATGCTGTGTTTTTTCCCCAAGACTAATGCAATGTATTCATGTGTTTTTCAGAAGCAAATTATTTGTGACTGTCACATGATAAAAGCTTCTAGGAACCTAGATACATTGCCATTTTAATAATATTACATGTATCTCCCAGTTTGTAAACTTGGGTCTGTGAGATCCCTGGCACTGTACACTGAAATTAGGAGGTTGTTTTACTTAAGCTCTGTCTTTCTTGTAGGGATAATTTGGACAACCTGTGGCCTTCTGTCCTATACTGAGTCACACTCATTGAGTGACACATTCTTGTCACACTCTCTGAGGGAAGGGAGATGGGACAATAAGCTAGTTGAGTTGCAGTGTTAGGAAATGTATATTTTATACATCTATTTGTGCCTCAGAGGTTGACTCTTCTCACCAAAAGAAACTCATCAAAGCCAACAGAACAAGACAAACTAGACAAGAATGTTTTTACTGTGCTATTTCTAATATACAAATAACAGCAGTCACCTTATAAAGTACATGGATGGTTTGAGTGGGAATAAAACTAGAGCAAGGTGGGATTTGAAGATTTGATTAGAAGTGAAAATTCAACCTGTTCTTTAATTCCCAGGGGTGGAAGGGACTTGTGCTGGGGAACAGAGGTGCTGGGGAAAGGCAGGATGAAAAGGACCATGAATTCAAGTGAGGGCTGTGGATGATGCCCAGGCCGAGTGGCAGATGAGCAAGGTGATGAAAATCCCACCAAAAGGGCAGGGTTTGAAAAGTGGGAGTGGGTTTGCAGGGTCCTGTCTCTGCTCATCCCCTTCCCAGGATAGCCAGGTACATAGGGCAGAAGTTGCAGCTGCTGAGGGTGATGGGCTTTGCATAATTTCTGCTTTGCATAATGAGAACCTGTATCCAGAGAACACCTTGCACGTGCACCCTTCTGTGCATAAAAGACTGTGTCAGAAAAGTGATTTTTAGAGCAAGATCTGCCCTCATTTTTTAACGACTTGGATCTGGTTATGCTGTACCTTTCACTCAGGTAATCTCATTTCCCCACTGCCTTTCGTTTCGAGGCATGCCACGGCTTTGATGGCAGTTATTGAGAGTTGCAAGAATGAAACAAAAAAGCTGAATTTTTAAAGAAAATATTGTATTTCTGTGAAGTATTTTCCCCTGGAGGTGACACAAGCCCATCTGTTGATGTCTGGTAGGCCCAGCCTTGAGGAACCACAAGCCCCCATTGTGTTGGCCAACGTGCCGGGTTCTGGAGCTGAACACTGGGGCTATTCATGGGGACTGGTTCAAGGGCTCACAGCAACCTTTATCCCTGCACAGAAATCAGAATTTTCCTCAGGGGCAGAAGCAACAAAGCTCAAGGGGAAAAATGAGTGTGTTCAGCACTGATTTGTTTCATCCCGTCAACAGCAAGGCCGGAGCGTAGGGAGGTCCCTCTTCCCTCAGCCAAAGGCAGGTGATAGAACCTTCTGAGTATCTGGGGCTTATGGTTGTGTTTTGTATGTGTTTTTTTTTTTTTCTCTTAATCTCATTAGGTTAGAAGAGCATGATGCTTTTCTTAAAGATCGACCTTTTTATTATCATTTGATTTTAAAAATACTGCATTAATTCTATAAATGTTGAGAAATTCTATCTATGGAATATAAATGAAGCAAAATATTGTGTTCTTAGGTGGAAGGGGAACTTTTTAAAGCTGCTTTCAGCGTCTCAAATCAATAATTACAGTGATACAGCACATAAATACCAGCAGTAGTACTATATTTGCTGGGAATTGGTGGCATGTCAGAATTTGCCACTTAGGGATTTGCAGCAGTTGAACAGTAGCTAATAAATTTTCCAAGGTATTAAAAAGATTCTGTTAATTTTCAGGGCCAGAAAGAAACAACACTCAGAAAGCACAGAGGCATTTGGGGAATTTGGAACTCCGTGTTTAAGAACTCCCGTGGGAACCTCTTAAAACCACCAGGTGTTTTGTAGCTTTTTATATCTCCCTGGAAACATATAAACAATTGCATCATGTCCCTGCTCTTTGATCAGAGTCTTTACAAACTGTAACTCTTGTTTAATTGCAACATGGGATGTTTGGTAATAGGAGTTTGGGAAATAGTTTGGGCGCTTAAAATAGCTTCAAACTCAAGTAAATATAGAATCAAATTCTAGTTGTTCTGGGATAGTAAGTAGTGGCATTTGGGAATTGTTGTAGTAAAATTATTTTGGGGATTGCTGGGACGGCACTGTTGATGTGTTTCTTTAGTTTGGGTTGGGATTTTTTAAAATTTATTTTAATTACGACCAAATTTAAATAATGGAGAAAGATTCATGTCGATGTTGCTGGATCCCAAATATGAGATATCTCTGTAGCGAATCCCCACAGCCCAAGTTGCTTCTGAATTGTTTGTCACCTACTAGTTTCATTTAATTCTTTTCTCCAATTCATGCAAACACGTAGAAAATACATTTGTGCTGATGTGTCTTTCTGTAGGAAGACCAGGCAAACAAGGCATGGCCTGTTTATAAATGTCTGGAATGCTAAAATCATTTGGGGGCTTTGTTTCCAAGCAAACAAAGTTGGGACAATGGGGAAAGGATATTGTTGTTGGGCCTCTGGGACTCTACCAGTGCATTTGATTTTCAAATAGCCTTTAATATATCTGACCTGATATCCTGAGCTGTAAAAGAAAATTCCAAGTGGGCAGCTAGCTTTCCTTGTTTTGGAAAGGTCTCTGCTGTTGTTTTCTGAGGTTGTCTTGAGTGTCTGTCCATGAGCTGTTGGCCAGATAGGATCAGATTTAAAATCTATTTCGGATCTTCTACTTGGACCTGAAAGAACCCGGATCCTGGAGGGGACTAAAATTATCTCGATGCCTTCTGATCCAGAGATACAAATCCAAACTTTTTCTCCTTTCACCCTCAAATAATATTAGCAAGCATTATTCTGTAGCTGCCTGTCAAAACTGGATTTTCAACTGTAGTTTCGTGTTACTTGGATGCCCTGGAGCAGGCAGGGATCCAGCCGGAAGGAAAGCACTTGAACAGCACTTCAGCAAATCAGAGCAGTTTGATGCTACCTGGGTTTAATTTAGATGATTTGGGGCATTTTCCAAGGTTGTTTTTACAAGAGAAGGAACAACTGTCTTGCTGGGAATGCTGAGCAGTGGTTATTGTGTGTGGGTGGGCCGTGTCGGGGTGATGTTACGCCTCGTTTGGGCTCATCCCTTTGGGGAGACCTTCTCGTCATTGATGTCTTCAATAACATTTTTACTGGTAGCATTTAAAAGAAAAATTCTGCTGGCTTTCGTTTTCCTTTCACAACGTTTCTGCACAACAAATGGAACAGATTTATTGCCTGTTCTTGCTGAGCTGACCTCAGTTGCCCGTAGCCCACGAGGACCAGCCAGGAGCCAAGTGAGTCTGTGCAGACTCTATTTCAGCAACACTTCTGCTAATCTTGGAATAAAATATTTACTGGAATTGTGGAATAATTCATGCTATTGTGAAAATACTGGTTATATATAAGGATGTGGAGCTGCAGGAGTGAGTCCAGAGGAGACCACGGAGATGCTCCAAGGGCTGAAGCCCCTCTGGTTGGGAGCCAGGCTGGGAGAGCTGGGGGTGTTCAGCCTGGAAAAGAAGAGGCTCCAAGGAGACCTTAGAGCTCTTTCCAGTGCCTAAATGTCCTCCAGGAGAGCTGGAAAGGGACTTTGGACAAGGGCCTGGAGGGACAGGACAAGGGGGAATGGCTTCCCAGAGCCAGAGGGCAGGGTTAGATGGGACATTGGGAAGGAATTCTTGGCTGTGAGGGTGGTGAGGCCCTGGCACAGGTTGTCCAGAGAAGCTGTGGATGCCCACAAGGAGCAAAGGCCTTTCTAAGCCAGTTGATTTCTGTGGCTTTAAAGCTGAATCCATCTGTGGAGGCTCATCCGACCACCAGTTTTTGAGGGAAAAAGTTCATTTGAAAGACAGGGTCTGTAATTTGAGCCTTTTGAAGACAACCAAGTCCCAGAGAGTGTTTTCTTCATGGAAAAAGAGGCAGTCTGTGCCAAAAGCCAGGCAAAGCTCACCAGTATTTAAGGAGTGGATGAAGAACCCATGGAGAATCAAATCTATCTTTTGACTTCAAACCATGTAATGCACTGGAAGTTATGACAGTCTGGAGGTGACAGGAGTCACTGTATTTATGGTCATCCTCAGCCCTGAGCAACTCTTGGAGATCTCAGAAGATGTATCAGTGTCCATCTCGTGTTTCAGCTTGGAATTGTAGAAGTCCTTCCTCATCAGAATTTGCAAAATAGAGTCCACATGAAATCTGGTATTTTTGTAAGGGGACTGATCTATTTTCATTTCCCCCTCCCACTGGTAGTTCTTGTTTTGCATCTGGATTTCTGGTTGTTTATCCAGTCCTTTGAACATGAACATCTGACATGCTCCTGGAGCCAGCAGTAATAATGACTCAAGGAGGAATGAAGTTCACCATTTCTTTTGGGATATTTGTAAGAAGAACAGCTGAAATAAGCAAAAACTGATGCAAGCTGGAGCTTCCGTCTCCCCCATTAGACAAATAGTGGTTTTGGTTTCTACAGAAAGGGATTGGGATGGTGGCATTCAAGTAAAAAGGTCATATTCCTGTAGCACGCATCCCAAATATTCAAATGAAGGAGATGTTGTATAAATGCAAACATGAAATGCTCCCTGAGGGTGGGAACTTTTATTTATCCCCTCAGTGTTACAGAAAACAAACTTGGAACCAATTTCTGCTCCTTCAGGCATCACTGTGAGTCTCTGGGGGATGCTGTCCTCTTTCCTGCACATTTCCAGCTCTCCAAGGAAGAGTCCTCTCCAGATGGCTCGGTATGTGAGGCTGGAAGTTTTCTTCTGCACTGAGGCAGAGAAACACTTTATTCACATTGTGTTTATTCTTAAAGATAAGGAAGAAAAGGCCGTAGGTGAACTTGGCATCAAAACACATCTATAATGAAAATTGACAGTCATGTGGGGGGGATGTCACATCTCTGTACAGCAACATTAAATGACAAAATAATTACTTGATCTTGCTGATTGATCGTGGGGTGGTTGGGGCTGAGGAAAGGCTGGGCTGGGATGAGGGTGAAGGCAACACCGAAATGTTTCCTGCTGTTGAGGTATGGGATTGTGAGAAACCCCTTGTGATAAAACTCAGTGCCTCAGAAACGAGGGATTGTGTGTGCTTATCTGGAAGTTACCTTTCTTTCAGGCTGATAACATTCTAAGCAGAATTAAAATAGAAATTGCCATCCAGCCCCTCACGTTATCACACTGGGAACAGGCTTTGCAGTGGCTGGAAAAATATATTCTTGAAATAATATTTAACGCAATCTATCATGTTTCTGAAGCGGAGCTATGTTTTATGTAGCTGTGGAAGAGGGAGTTGAAGGAAATAACTTGTTCACTCTTATCAGTGATCCCACTGTGTAGATCGTGCTCCCAGTGTCCGCTGCCTCGGAGCCGACCCTGGCAGCAGGACAGGGAGGGGGTTCATGCTCCTGTTTCCATCATACTGGGCAAAATCCTTCTGAAATCTGTGGAAATCGTTATTTTCTGGAGCTGTAGGTGGGATGACTGCAGGACCTGCCGCTCCCTGGCTCCTGCAGGAGCTGCCTCACTCATCTCAGTCGGTCTTTCTGGCTTGTTTATCTTCCCTTTTGCCCCCAGGGAGCCACTATGGGAAGGAGATGTTTGGACAGGAAAAGCTACAAACTAAACAGAGAAGGCAGACAAAGGCTGAAATAAATGAATTAGCCGTGGTGTTGTTCAGTTGGTTTGAGTGAAGGCTGTTGTGGTTATACAAATGTCTTCTTCCAGTAAAAAATTAATAGCTTTCTGCCTGTTCTCAGCTACTTATTCATGCCCCTGAGCTGCCATTCACTGAAGATGTGGAGTGTTATTTGTGGGCTGTTAATCACATCAGGGAAATGTTTCCTTATTGAGGGCTCTTGCTTTCCGATTTTTTTTTTTAATTTCTTTATATATTTTAAGCCAGGTAGTTTGTTGGCCTGGGTGTTTTGAATGGCTATGGGGTGTTTTCCGTGGTTATGAGGTGGCTGTGGGGTGCTTTAGATGTCTTTTGGATGTTTTAGATGGTTATGGGATGGCTGTGGGGTGTTTTAGGTGGTTCTGGGGTCTTTTAGGTGACTTGGGTGTTTTAAATGGCTGCGGAGTGTTTTAGATGGATGTTGGGTGATTGTGGGGTGTTTTAGATGGTTAAGGGATGTTTTCGATGGCTGTGGGTTGGATCTGGGGTGTTTTGGATGGTTGTGGGATGACTGTGGGGTGTTTTAGATGGTGATGAGGTGGCTATGGAGTGTTTTAGATGGCTGTGGAGTGTTTTAGATGGCTGTGGAGTGTTTCAGATGGTTATGGAGTGGCTGTGGGGTGTCTTAGATGGCTTTTGGGTGGCTATGGGGTGTTTTAGGTAGTTATGGGGTGTTGTAGATGGTTATGGGGTGTTTTAGATGGTTATGGGATGGCTATGAGGTGTTTTAGGTGGCTATGAGGTGTTTTAGGTGATTGCATTCCAGCGGGTGGTCGTGTCTTTATAGACACCACAGGAAGCCAAAAGTAAAGGAATGGACCAGGAAGAATAATAACCCAGTTATTCCTGACTCATAGGAGGAGAACTGTGCCTGTGACAGCAGGGAGGGCTGGGATGGAGCTGCCCTTTCCTCAAGCAGTGGCAGGAGGGGATTGGCATTGCCCAAACCCCAAATTCTGAGGTCAATCTGTTGCTTTCCCTGGACATCCCTGTTTGAGGGTGCTTTTGTACCCTTGAGCTTTTTATGTCTGTGTTTCGTGTGCCACTCCTCTGGTTGTCCCCTTGGCCTCAGTGACCCTTCCAGAATGTCATCAAACCCCAATCTTATTTCTGGATGTCGCAGATAAAGTTGTTTTCAAGATGTTTAACGCCCCAGATTGATGCAGAACTGAGTCATCAGGTTTTGCTCCTCTTAATTTCCCAAATACCTACTTAAAGCTCTTTGATAAGAAACACATCTTGGCTGGTAAAGGAAAAAAAAAATCCTATATCCTCTGTGTACATCTCCTTCAGAATTCCAGTTTCTCCTCTGGCACCAAAGGTAGATCCAGGGCTCCTAAAGCAGAACCCAAAAATGTTTGTTGCAAACACACATCCCTTGTTAACCAGTATTTACATAAAACATGCTGACACCACTTTGGGGAGATTGAGTAGGATGCTTTCTCAGCTGCTGAGATTTGCACACGAGATGGAAGATGTTTTGATTAAAAGAAGGGGTAGCTGAATATTTTTTCCATTTATTCCCATGAGTCAAAATCAAAGCAGCTTTTCTTCAGGCATTTTGCCCATTTTCTTTTTTTTTTTTTTATTTTTTGTTCCTCTTGTTTCAGTTGTTTGGATTGTTTTTTTTCCCTTCCAGGTTGAGATTTTTTGTAACTTTTTCTTAGTGGAGGAATTCAGTTATTTAGTGAGATAACTACATGTTAAAATGCCTTTCAGACAGAAATAAACACTATTACTGGGTTTATATTCCTGTTTATATTTAGGAGGATTTGTAAATTCATTCTTTTAGTTATTGGAGAGGGAATGGTCAAGTGGAGACAGGCAGAGGGCACCCAGTGAGACCACTAATGTCATTCTGCTGTAAGAACAATAGTGAAATACTACTTATTTATTACATTTTTTACATATTTTTATAATTATTTGATTAGACATTATGACTGCAATAAATTAGTAGTTTATATTTTACTCCTACACATTGTGACTTTTCTAATCTGGGGCCATTTCTGTGATAACATTTTATTATGTGGTTCCTTAGTTTATTTTTTGAGCTTTTTTTTTTTTGAAAGCCTCCTGCCAAGGAGGAGAACTCCAACTTTTTTTAATCAGTCTTGAAATGACTTTTTAAAAGCATAAACCAGAATCTTATCTCTTTTTGTTTCCCCTGCAGTGAGAAAAAAAAATAAAACAAATGTTCCCTTTCTCATTTCTTTATTGTTATTTGCTCTGTGTGGGTGTGAACGCTTCTGGCCACTCAAACTGGAGCAAAATCTTTTTTTAGAAACTAGAGCAGAATTTTCATAATAAAACCTGATCTCGTGCAGCTCCTGAGCCTCCTTTGGGGGGAAGTGAGGGAAGGAAGCTGGAATTAGGGAGGGTTGTAAGCGCTGGAACTTCAAGGACCTGCATTCTAAAAACTCTCGGCGGATTTGCTGCTGCTGCCTGGATTAGAAGATCCTTTAATTTGCTTTTAATTAAAATGATTTTCATTTATTCCAGGCCTTTTCCAAAGGTCCCAAGGCGCCTCACAAACTTGTGGTGCTGTGTATGAAATGCAAAATCCATATTCATGTGCTGCTGAGGCTTCACTTGGAAGTTAAGGATGAAAAAGAGTCTTACCCCTCCTTTTTTCTCTTGGTACTCAGTTCCCCATTACAGAGGGAGTTTGATAGCACTGGAGTTGTACATGTTTGATCTCAATGAGACTGGAGTCCAAAGTGTAAACACTGACCTTCCATAAATAGCTTATCTGAGCACTATATTTAAATAGCCAAGGATTTATTTGTGCAACCTCATTCAACTGGAGGGGGAAAAAGGTCACATAGATACCTTTCTCTTTTCTTTTTTTTTTTTTTTTTTTCTAAAGGAAATGCACCTATTGCAGAAAATTCCAAAAGAAAATGATTATAGATTGAAATGAAAACTGTTGCATAGCTTGTAAACATAGTTAGGTTATGTTAACTTTCTTTTAAATAGATGATCTTGATACAGTGTGAGTGTTTGGAAGTGAAAAAAACCCTTTCCTAAAGATGACTTTACTGTGCTACATTTTCTTTGTGTACTCTGGAACTACTCAATACTCAATAACTGCTAAAGAACTGAAGAAATAGGGACATCCTGTGAAAAACCCAAGGACTTGTGGTCTGGTTTCTTTCTTTTTGGTTGCTTGCTGTGGAACTAACCCTGATGATGAGCACAGAAACATGAAGGAGTTCAAGGAGTGTGGATAATGTAGTTTCAGGGATAAACTTGATGTCCCAAACGAGGTGACAGAGACGTTGCTGAGAGAGCAGGAGGGTGGCAGGAGAAAGGATACACAAATGCTGAATTTTTCCAGAGCTTGGAAAAGTTGCTGTGTTGGTTTTTGTTTTGAGGGAAGCACAAATTTGAGTGGCAGAGATGCTGAGATTTCTTGTCACGCTCTTGTGAGGTGAGGGTTGGTCTCTCCTGCCAAGGAACAAGCCATAGGACATGGGGAGGCGACCTCAGACTGTGCCAGGGGAGGTTGAATTTAGATATTAGGGAAAATTTCTGGATGGAAGGGGCTTTCCAGCCTGGAAAAGGCTGCCCAGGGCAGTCTTTTAAATCCCCATCCCTGGAGGGATTTAAAAGCCATGTGGATGTGGCACTTGGGGACATGGGTTAGGGGTGGCCTTGGCAGGGCTGGGGGGTGGTTGGACTCCATGGGCTCAGAGGGCTTTTCCAGCCTAAACAATTCCATGATTCTGTGAGTTTAGACAGCTCTGAATTCAGGAAGGCCCATTTTGTGAAGCCCCACAATCTGCTGGAGGCAAAAATTCTCCGTGTGCTTTCGCACGACGCCAGCAGTTGTGCAAGTTCAGGAACTGCTGCATGAGGTTTTAATATCTGGTCATTAAGAGGGAAAAACAGAACAAAGTCTTTAAAAACAATACAGACATATTTATTTCATAATAAATAAAATTGAAAAAAATGTGTCAAAGGAGAAAACCTTAAGCTTCTGCTTGCTTACAGAGTGTCAGAAATCTCAGTGCTCGAGTTCGGGGAAGCAAAATGCCATTTTTGACATTGCACTGTTGTTTGGGGATGTTACACCAGAATTGTGAGCAGCAGATTTTCTCATAATACTGGTTTTGTTTTCTGAATGAATGCAGCAGTGTTTGCTCCTACGGGGGAGTTATTCATGAGGAGTTCACAGAGCTCACCCAGGATTTCAGAGGAGGGCAGAGGGCTGTGCTCAGCAGTTTGACTGAGGATGGGACTTTTGAGGCGTTTTTGGGGATTAACTTTTGAAACGTTGTAATCTTTGCATGGATATCTAATGAACAATAAAGTAAACCCCACATGATTTCATTTTCTGCAGCAGCTACAATCCTGTAGCCTGTTGGCACTCATGTGCCTTATCCAGGTAGGGTAGAGGTGGTGCTGATGGAAACTGAGTGAGCAGCAAGAACTGAGTGATCCCAGTGAACAGACAACTTTGACTTGAAGGATTTCACTCCCTAATCACAGATCACAGAATGGTTTGGTTTGGAAGGGACCTTAAAGCCCAGCCAGTCCCACCCTCTGCCATGGGCAGGGACACCTTCCACTGCTCCAGGTTGCTCCAAGCCCCGTCCAACCTGGCCCTGGACACTTTCAAGGATAATGCAAAACTTCAGTGTTTCAGGTTTGAGAGTTTGTCTGATTTTTCTCCACCCTTGTTTGCCAACCCCCTTCCCCATTTCATGCTCTTAAGTCAAAACCATAAACTCTCAGTATTATTTTCTCCTGATCAATAAGGATGACTGGACACGTGAAGGCTTGGATTTGAGACAACATTTTTAAGACACATTGATTCCTAAAGGCAGGTATTCCCCCTCCTCCCTGCTGTGTCCTCAACTGAAGCAGATTCCTGGTGGTGGAGTCTTTCTTTAAATCTGGAGTGACTTGTTTCCAGTGAGGAGTTGCTTGCAAGCTTTCATCTGAGAATCTATGGATTTCTGTTTTGTGTAAACACCTGAGGCAGCAGGAAAATTGTATATTCAAAGTAAAGCTCAACAGGCCTTTCATTTCCCCCCCCATCAATTTTTAGTGGACTCTTACCTTGAGTGAGTGTTTGACTGAAGGAGAAAGGTGGTCATCACCATTTTATGGAATCACAGTGTTCTGCTGCTCTGTAAATAATAATAAATGACTGGCTTGGGGTTGTGTTCAGCTGAGACCAAGGAACAAGCTGCTGCAGGGTGATTTCTTGTGGAGTTGTAGCCCTTTGAGATGATGGACTTGGCGTCAGCCGTCCACACCCAGCTTGATTAAGAGCCAGTTGATGCATTTGTGGTGAAAACCCACAACAGTTGGGCATTTGCAGTGAATTTCCAGCCATCTGTATTGCATCTACTGTGTTCCATTGTTTCATCCAGGCACAGATGTTGGAAAAATGACTGAAAGGAGTGATGCAGAGCCCCAGAACAAATTGTTGTTCTCTTTGAAATGAGGATGGTGTCGTCTCGTTTTGGCTCTGGGGAGGTTGGATGAAGCAGGCTTCCCAGAGGAACATCAGACACCACAATCTGCAGCTGAGTGTGACCCCAAACCCTGTGTGAGATCTTGCTGCTCTCCATCCCTTTAGTAGTGCTACCACCCTGTGGCACTGGTGGGAATTGGGATCTCCAGGGAAACGGCATTCGTGTGGCGCTGCCCTTGGGAGGACAAACAGCATCAGAAGTGCCATCAGGTTGGAAATCCAGTTGATGAGTCATATCCTGTTGTCCTGATGTGCTGCCTCAGGACAAAAGGTGGCAGAGATGCCTTTAAATGATATAGACTTGATGAACAGCCTCATGGTCTTCCCCCGAAACAGCGTTCACTGCTCTGATGTATTTTGAAGGCAAGAAGAAGGTAGATGGAGAGGAGATTTCTAGGATAACCCGTGTGACTGCTGAGTGTTTTGGCCAGGACAGGTCTGGTGCAGCTCCTCCTCTCTGTTATAATCAGGAGTTTATCTGTGGGTTTATCTGAAGCTGGATGTGCAGTGAGTGCCTCAGCGTTGTTGTCATCCCGTTCGTGCGTGAGAGGAAGTTCCTTAACGAGCACAGAGCAAAAGCCATTTTCATAATTAGTGCTCTGAAATAAATTTATGAAACGCTGATGACTTCTCTTGGCAGTTCCTGGAAAACCTAATCTGAGGCCCAGCTTTCCACAGAAGGTTGGCCCAAGTGGTCTCCAGAGCTCTTTGCCAACCTCAGCTTTCCCATGATCAGTTTTAAAATCAGTTGGCATGTTTCTTTCTGGACTTTCAGCCTTTTCAGTAGATAAAACTAATTAATTTCAGGCAGAAAAAGGTGCTTAAAAGAAACCTTGGGGAGGAGGGGGTGGGGGGTGGCACATATAAACTGGATTCAAAGATTTATGGTCTTGGGGCTTTTTGAGGGGAGATTGTGGAATTTTAGTGCAACCATGAATGCAGGGTGGGTAACCAGAATATTTGGGATAAACACAGTTGCACTCCTGTCAGTGAGAAGCTGAGCTGGGCTGTTTGTGTTCCTGCTCAAGGAGGTGCGTGGCATTTGCGAGTTCGTCTCCCTTGAGTGCTCGAGGCAAACAGTCAAAACATCAGCAATTGCAGTCTGCTGGAATAACTGCAGGTCTTAAAGCATTTTATATTCATCAAGAAGCAATTACTGTTGGTTTTCTTTTTAAGATTCAGTACAAGGGTTGGATTCAGTTAATGTAGCCCTGTTTTTGTATTCTGTGTGCATCTACAACGTCCTAACAAACATCCTTAGTACATCAAAAACATGCAAAGCCTGACCTCTGAACACAGTGTTTTCTTCCTGTTTATGTTGGCCCTGGCCCTTCAGAAAATTATTTACTTTGTGATGCAGATGATTACCAAGTAAGTTCACATCTGTGGAAGCTTGTGTGAGGTAGATATTGAAACTTGGCATGTTCTGCAGGTTCTTGACCTTCCAGGAGTTCATTGAGGACTTTCGTGTGATATCATTGCCCTATCACTGGCGACACGTGGGATGAAAATTAAATGAATGAGCTCCAGCAGGGAGCAGACTCTGGAGTCAGATCTGCCCAGCAGCTGTTCCCTGTTTGATCTGCACAAACACGAGAGTGAAGGTCTTTACACATCATTTTCCACCGGATGCTGTTCAGCCGAGTGTTCCCGTGGAACATCTCTGCCGGAGACCTGGAGATGGGATGGAGTGCACGCTCGGCAGGTCGGCAGATGGCCCTTGTTTGGAGGGCAGGGATGCTGTGCACAGGGGCATCCAAGAGCCTCCTGGTGCTGGAAAAGCCAAATTCAAGGGTGTGAATTAAGAGTCTGGAGGAGAAGGGCTGCAGGTCACAGAGAAGACCCTGAGGTGCAGAGCGCAAGGACAGGAGGCACAAACTGGTTACATGAGGAGAAATTGCAACCTGTTCTGTGGGGAGAAGAAAATTCCCTGTAGGGGTGGAGCCCAGGGGGCTGTAGCATCCTCTTCATTATTTTTAATAATTGTGATTAGTCGGAGCAATTGTTTGACTTTTCTGTTCAGAGTCTGTGTTGACAGAATAGTGGGGCTTGTCACAGCAGGTGTTTGTGTGTTTTCTGGGAATTCACTGCATTAAAACATCCTGTGGTTGCAGTTGTTCCCTGAAGTATATTTTAAATTAATTCTCATGCAGTAGGTGTACTGTTCTGCTTCTGCTTTTAGCCCTGCTCTTAGTGGCACAATATAGGAAATAAAAAACAAGTGTGTTGATTAAGAGGAAGGTAAAATTTTACATTTAAATAATGTTTAAATTATCAATGCTTATAAAGACTGTAGGGCAGAGGGAGAGCTCAGCTTCAATGTGGAAAAGGTTGTTTTTCTGTAATGTAAATCTGATTTGTGGACTTAGTGAAGTAAAAGCAGCATTATAGTCCATTGTTCATGATTTTAATGAAATTAGGCAGTGAACCTGATCAAAAACTACCTGGTCACTTACTAACATCTCCTTGAGCCACTGTGGTAGTATTTTTATCCAAAATTGTGCTGTTCCTATCCCATTAAATCAGGATGTACAAAACTAGGAACAGTTTGTAAGGGAAATAAGTTATATAACTATAGGTTTATGTGGTAACAATGATACTTATATTTTTATATTTATATATATGCTTGGTCATAGCCCTACATATATGAAGGCAGACACACAATTCTACTCTGGTTTGATTTTTGTTTTGAAAAATGAGCCGGTTTTGGTCAAGCCAGTGCAGTTATGTCTTAAAATCCATCTACTCCTGTGTTTTCAGTGATGCATTTTGCATATGTGGCTGAACATCCAGTAATTAAACATCTCAGAGTTGTAACAGTCACGAGTCTTTCATGATTTTCTTCTGATCTTTTTGTTGAAGCAGGGAAGGGTTTCCCTTTGCAGAATAGGAGTAGAAACCTCTGCAGGCATCAACCAGAGATGGAAAATGTATTCAGAGTTAGCCCTTCTTAGAAGGAAAAGGTTGGGAAGCGGCAGAGAAAGTTATGCAGATTAGTTTCGAATGATATCCTGCTGGGGGAATGCTGTTGGTTTAGGAAGGCTGAGGAATGAATCACTGGGATGGCTCCTGAGGGCCCTTTTGGGCAATATTTAGAAAAGTGGTTCACTGCCAGTGCTGGGAGGTGGGGGGGACAGAGCTCTCAGCCATCACAACCAGCTCCCCTGGGTACAGGAGGTGCTTTAAGTGACCCCAAAACCCCTGCGTTTTGGTCAGGAATCACCTGGTCTGGCAGCACATGGCAAGAAACCTGCCTGGGGACCTCTTTGCTTTGATCTGTGCTCACAATTTACGGATGGTTTGGGTTTCTGGCAGCACTGTGGGGAGGGTTGGGCAGAGAGACAAGGACCTTCTCAAAGCCAGCAAGTTCTTCTCAAGGTCTTTTTATCTACTGAGTTGAGAGATGTCCAGTTCTGTAGCTTCCTTCCCTATTATTTTTTGACCAGTTTGCATCGGTCATGATTGAGTGGTGTGAGATCCTTCCCTGAAATCTGATCAGGAAATGTTAACTTTGACCAAACTGAGTATCTTTAAACATGCAGATTTTGTCACCTTCCTGTTTATCCCTTTTCCAGACCCCTGAAGAATGTAATTTCTTTAATTTCTGTTGTCCAGGCACCAGCACAGCTCCTCATGAAACACCCCTGTGAAAACCAGTAAGTAGGTAGAGCAGAGAGAGGAAAGGGTGGAAAAATAGATTTATCTGCTCACAGCTCCTCACCTGTGTCCTGTGGTTAAAATGCAATGAAATCAAGACCTTCAGTTTGACATTTTATAAAAAATGATCTTTTGGGTGTTTCCTCTATCAGTGCTATTTATAGTGGGCACAGTTTGGGAAATAAGGAGGAAAACCCCCAGTGTTGTGCTGTTCCACCTAAATTCACATTTTTTGTCATTACTCACGAAACAGAAGTTTTGCTTTACTACCAGAGAATCGAATTGCACATTGTTTAAAAATTACTCCCTGCAGGTTCGTCTTTCTCTGGCTCAAAGGCACTTTAAAGAAGGCTTTGCCTTATCTCGGTAGCACATCTTGGGAAGTCATTTAGTGAGCAATTTGCCAGCTAATTGCCTTGATCTGCTGTTGAGAAAGATGCTGAAAATGAACTGTTCTTAATCATGCTATCAAAATATCAGTTCTGTTCTATTAATTAGCATGCTGGGAAATAGGATGTGTTTTTTTAAGGAAGCTACTTAAGCTGATCTGGTTTGCTTTTTATTTTTAGTTAATGCCTTTAGTTGGTTCCCTGAAAGAATCAAAGCTCTGGGCCTGTGTGTGTGAGAGGGGAAAACAAAGTTTCCAGAATGGGCAGTGGATGATAACACTTAGGATTTTTCCATAAAAGAAATTTTGAGGTATATCTCAGGATTTTATGCAGCTTTGTTGGCTGGAAAGCTTCTGTTGTGACATAGGAGAGGGTTCATTTCATAGGATTTTTATGGCATAATTTTCACTTCTCCCACAAATGCACTTTCCTTTATAGTCTTTACTTGACCTGTGAATAAAAGGTCCCTTGGAAGGCAGTGTGGTTTGATTTTATAGGTTATTGGGTTTTGTTCGTATTTTGAAGTGCTTTTTCGCAGACTAGGATTGATTTAGTGTTGACCTAAATTTACTGACAATAAATTTTGTTGGTAATTAGACTTGGCTCCCTGCTCTCCAGAAACATATCCTTTATTAATATGTATCTTTTTGCAGCTTAGTTCTGTGATATGGCCAAAAAGCCAAGAGAGTGAAATAGGTGCAAAATCAGCCTGAAATGAGCTGCAATCCCATTATTTTGTCCAATTTATTTTTCAGCAGCACGACTGTCATTCTTTGGTGGCCTCTCAGGAAAGGAATCCTAAAGAATCTTTTGGAACTTGTTAAGCTTGGGAAAGACTTGTAATATCAAGTCCAACCATTCCCCCAGCACTGCCAAGGCCACCACTAATCCATGTCCCCAAGTGCCACATCCACCTGGCTTTTAAATCCTTCCAGGGATGGGGACTCCACCACTGCCCTGGGCAGCTGTGCCAGGGCTGGACAACCTTTTGGTAAATAATTTTTCCCTAATATCCAAATTTAACCTCCTGTGGTGCAACTTGAGGCCGTTTCCTCTCGTCCTGTCCCTTGTTCCCTGGGAGCAGAGCCCAACCCACCCCCCCAGCTCCACTTCTGAGGGAGCTGTAGAGAGCAAAAAGATCCCCCCTGAGCCTCCTACTTGAGCATGAGGGACAAGAATTGAGGATGTGATTTTTTTTTTTTTTTTTTTTTTTGAGAGCTGCTCCTGTGCTGCTCCTGATAAGGCTGAGATAAGTTTCATAAGACAGATAACCTGCACATCAATGGCTTGAGCTGGAAAAGCAGATCACAAGCACAAAATGCGCCCCAGGGCAGCTGTTTGTGGCTGATGCCTGATGTGACAGGGAAGGAAGGGATGTGTTTCAGACACGCTGCAGAGGTGTTGGTAAATGCAGCTTGGTTCTGTTTCTCTCCCTGCAGACGTGGAGATATATATTTTATTTTATTTTATCTTTGCTGTTGAAATGTGTGTGAGATGTGGAGAAGCCCCTGGCGCCCCGGCAGTGCCTCCTGCCACTGGGATTTCTGGGATTATCCTTACAGGAGCGAGCAGCTCTGCCAGGCATTCTGTGCTCGGAGCTATGTGAGCCAATTATCCTCATTTTCTTCTCTTCATGGAGAGAGATTGACTTGAATCTCACAAAATCAGAGCTACCCGTTGTCGGTTGTGCAGCTGCCAGAAAGATTTCTGGGCAGCAAATCAGTTCAGCTCTTCCATCTAACAAGGCTTTGAGTTCTTTATGAGTCTTTCTGAGAATCATTAACTCATATCTGCCATTTTTCTGATTTTTTCCACTGTTAGCAATTGATAATAATGTCTACAGAAAAGGCCTTGTGGTTACTGGTCCCACAAAGCACATGGGTGAACTCTTTCCTCTCCTCTTCCCACCCCAACCCTCTCAAAATGAGCTGGTGTGGCTTCCCAGGGTGTGATTTCCTTGCTTTTCTACATCTAATAGGCTTTAAATTTGCTTGTCATCTCACAGGGCACAACTCTTGGTTCTTTTAAATGCCTGTAAATAGTTCTCTAGAGCCTGAAAATATAATATATTTAAAATTATTCTGACTGGGAGATAAAAACCTGGTTGCTTTTTCCAAAGGGACCTGGTTGCTTTTTCCAAAGGGGCTTGCTCTGTCAGGTTTGTGTGTCTTTTTAAACACAAAGTTTCTGTTCTTCCTGCTTGCCAGATGTTTCCCTACATGAATGGAGATGTGGAGATGGGATCTGGAATTTAATCTCCTGCAGATAGGTGGAAGGAAGTCACTTTTGGGGGTGAGGAGTGAGGGGCACCCAAGCAATGGGAAGGAACAGTGTCCAAGCCAGCTCTTGGCAGGGTGGAAGGAGTTGAGCCTCAGTTTGCCAGGCTGGGTTTTCCCATGGCTGGGGGAATGTGCTGATGGTGCCTTGTGGGGAAGAGGGAAAATTGCAGTAAAAAAAATTCCCTGTGACTTCCCCTTCCTTCCTCCCCCAGTATTTGCAAGTTGGGTGTGATGAGACTGAGGGCTGTACATGGAATATTTTGTTTACATGTCCACAAGTAGATTTTTCTCTAATATTTCCAGGGATACAAATACACAGCCAGGTCCTCAGTAACGTCTCTTTGGGAAAAAAAAAAAAAAAAAAGGTGATTTCACTTTGTTGCAGCTTCAACCAGTCATTGATCACCCTGAACATTTATTTTCCAGTCACAGGAGGAAAAATTTGATGTTCTAATGTGGCCAGAGTCTCTCAGGTTATTCCATTGAATCTGTGGGATGAGCACTTATCACATGCTAAAGCAAAGTATTCAGCACTCAGGGTTTCCATCACTGGGGTGGGACTACACAAACTGAATGTATTCTATAAAAAGCTCACCCTTTTTTTGGCTGATCCATCCACAAAGACGAGTTTGAAGGGCAGAACGTTCAACTGAGCTGAAAAAATGGATCCTTTGGGGTGGTGGTGTTTGCTCCTGGGCGTCTCTGCATCAGTTGGGAAGCAGGTAAATAGAAGGAAAATAAAAATAATGAGTTTGTAGATGCAATTTAACGAAGTGCACCTGTATTTCTAAGTGTGTGTTGTCTTTGGGACCACTGAAGGGAAATTCAGATATTGTGGGTCTTCTGATTTGCCAAACAGATCTTCCCAAATGGTGCTGGGAGTGCAGGGAGGGACCAGCAGCCACAGGACTGGGCCAGTCGAAATATATCTAATGTGCAGGTCTTGCTGAAATGTAACTTAATTAGTTTTAGATTGAAGGCCTGAAAATTAATCAGAATTACTTTTATAGGCTGTGCATTGATTGACTTGGAATAAGCTCTCCAGGAATATTAAATAAAAATTAATATTATGAGGGGGGGACTGTGGAACAGCAAAGTATGAATTCCTTGGAGGAAAAGAGTTGGAAATATAATTTGGATCTTCTTCCTTAGTCTCCTGGGCCTGTATTTTTTTACCCTAAAATGTACATGTGTGTGGCTTGTCTCTATGAAACTGGTTTAATGGTTTGGGCTTAGAAGGATGGGAGTGGATTTGTGCTTTGAGTGACTGTGGACCAGAAGGTACAGGGGAAAAACCAAGATAAGGTTCACTGGACCAGGAACCACAAAGAACTAGGAAGGTATTTTAAATATTCACTGCTTTGAAAGTTTCCTTCTTTTAGAGAAATTGGTTTGTTACAGTGCAGGAACCAATTACTGCAAATTTAAGATGAAAATGCAAAACAAACTGAAGAGGTGACAATATTAGTACGTGTGTGTTTGTAAATTATAGTGCTGGAGATTTTGGTGATGCTGTTTTAAACCTGTTTCATCTGAAAGGGTTATTAAAAGGAAGGAAGTCAGGTTGACCGGTTTAGTTTCATATCCTCTGAGGCTAAAAGTGTCATTTAAGTAATTTCAAGGTCTTTCTGTGTGGTTTTGTTTGGAAGGGACCTTAAAGATCATCCAGTTCCACTCCCTGCCCTGGTCAGGGACATCTTCCTCTATCCCTGGCTGCTCCAAGCCCTGTCCAACTGGGCCCTGGACACTTCCAGGGATGGGGCAGCCACAGCTTCTCTGGGCAACCTGTGCCAGGGCCTCCCCACCCTCACAGAGAGGAATTTATTATTTGTATAATATTCCCTGATAAAAGCCTGAGAGCAGCCCAGCACGGGGCCAGTGTGAGGTCTGGATTAGCAACCACAGTGTGTGTTGTGTCTGGGACCTTGGGAGACCTCAGTGTCCCCATAATCCCTTGGCATGGAACAGAGTCATTCCCAGGAACCTTGTGGTGCTTTGGCTCACGCTCCTCCTGGAGTGTGAAATGTGTTTTTCCCCCATCCTTGCTTTCCCCCCCAAAAAAAAAACACACCCCTGCTTGTATTTATCCTCAATGTTTAACGTGAAATAAGTGACCCAAACATGATGCCAGGGCCTGCCTGACCCCCAGCCCTGTGGAGCAGAGGGCAGAGGGTGGCTGTGGATCCTCCACGTGAGTCGGGGCCACCAGCAGGTTCCCAGTGGCACCAACAGATGGCTCGGGCAGATGCAGAGCCCTCGCCAGCTTTCTGTGTTCAGAGGATGCCATAGCAGACACTGGGGGAGAAAAAAAAGCCTCCTTTCTGATTAAAAACACACCCCAAAATGTGCTGTTTCAGAAAACAACTGGTTTTGCAACAGGAGAGCCTTTCCAAGCCCGTGATTTCAGTGGATGCTGCTGGTGCTTGGCACTGAAGCAGCAAGGGCAGGACGTGCTCCTGGCAGATTGTGCCACGGTGTGGGCTCTGCTCCTCTGCTGGTTTATTTGTGAAAATAAAGCCTGCAGATCTGGAGCTCTGTGTCCTGCACAAATGCTGGGTTTCTATTTGACTTTTAGGCTAACATACTTCCAAAATAGACATATAATTCTCTTTGATCTTAGGTCCAGGATACAGCTCAGTCCAAAGAGCTATTCCCATGGTAACAAGCCACACTTGACCAAAGGGTATTTTCCACCCAAAAATATTTTTGGATGGAATTTCAGCATCTCTAAATCTGATGGTCAAATCTACAGCTTTGTGTTTCGTTCCAAGGAGGTTCCAACTGGGACTGTCCTCTATTTTCTACACGTGGTGTCAGACAAAGCTGTCAGGGGCTGGTGGGAAAACACTCTGCCATTTTTTTTTTTAGTCCTGTCCTGAAAGAAGAGCATTCCTTTATGCAGAAATCCAACTTGCAGAGTAAGGAGGAGAAATAAATAATTACAAAAATCCTCTAGAAATTCAAAATGATTTTTTTGTGAGCTGTAAATACCCTGATCAGCTCTCAAAACTCACTTGTGCTAAATATTTCCCAAGAGGACGTTTCTGTATTATTGCTGTGATTGCTGTGCTGTTATTCACATACAGTTTTTCTTCTGTTCCTTAGTAAATATGTTCAAGAGTAGCAATTCCTTTTAATGCCATGTCTTGATAAGAATTTTTAAGAACTTGAGTGCAAACTGGCTGTGGATGTTCAGTGCTTTGCCAGGGATTTAAGATACATGCACATTTTACACAACAATGCCATCAGGAATTCCAGTGATGATTTTGAAACACATTAAATAGTAAAATATCAGTTTATTCTGCAGAAAGTATGACAGCAAATGCATACTGATGCTGACACCAGCTGTCATTGGAAAGCAAACATTCCTTGGGTTGTTTATTTGTAGGCAGCAGGAGCGATGACAGCAGCCCATAGGAAAATCAATCGCTGGATTTTCCATCAGCCACTGCCTCTTGCCAAACTGAGTGATGCTGCCTGTTAATTAGTGCTATCAGTGTCTGAGCAAAAGGGAAAGAAGATTGTGAGAGTGGTGAGGCCCTGGCACAGGTTTGCCCAGAGAAGCTGTGGCTGCCCCATCCCTGGAAGTGTCCAAGGCCAGGTTGGATGGGGCTTGGAGCAACCTGGGCTAGTGGAAGGTGTCCCTGCCCATGGCAGGGGGGTGGAATGAGATGAGCTTTAAGGTCCCTTCCATCCTAAACCATTCTGTGATTGTGTATTAGGAGCAGATGTGTCCCATCCCAACGTGCTGCTCCCATGGGATCCAGGCAGGTTTGCCTTCCTCAATATCTGAGGGGAGACCTCGTTGCAGTTACAACTTCCTTGTGAGGGGAGGAGGAGGAGCAGGCACCGATCTCTGCTCTGTGGGGACCAGGGACAGAACCCCAGGGAATGGCTGGAGCTGTCAGGGCAGGGTTAGGTTGGATATTAGAAAAAGATTCTTCCCCCAGAGGGTGGTTGGCACTGAACAGGCTCCCCAGGGCAGTGGGCACAGCACCAAGGCTGACAGAGCCAGGAGTTTGACTTGATGATCCTTGTGTGTCCCTTTCTACTTGGCATATTCTGTGATTCCATGATTTTCCTCCCTTGTGGTTTGGGGAAGAAATCTCATCATCCTTTGATTTATTTCCCATCCTATTTTCCCAGGTACCATATATCCAGATCATCTTCCTTCCCCCTGAGTGATGCTTCAACCTTTCTTTATTGCTTTAAATTTAATTCTTGAACTTATTTGCTGATTAAATGTTCCATTGCTATTTTCTGATTGAAGTCCAGCCCCACCAACCTCTTTCTTGTCTCCTTCCAGAACAGAAGTTGAGAAGGGCCTACAAGGACTTTGTCCACAATAAGCAATTGCAGACTGGGCCCTTTTGGCCTCATCTGCTGCTGCTGTGGGGAATTCTTGGACAGGCTGTGATTTCTCTTCCAGTTTGAGTTGAAAACTGACTTTAAACCTCTGATTCAGCATAGATTTGGTCCTGATAAAGTCCCAGAGGAGACAGGTACCACAGTTGCCCTGTTTTCTGTGCTGGTCTTTTCCCTCAATGAGTCTTCCTGATTTTCCTTAAATACAGACAATTCCAGTGGTATCCCAGAAACCTGCTGACATCCATCTGCTCCCATGCCATGCAAGTATTTCCTTCTCCCAGTCTTGTTTACATGTGCTGCAAGTGCATTTTTCACTCTTCTTTCACCCACTCACTCCCTCCCAACCGTGTGTGAAGCAAGTGAGGCAGTGATTTACTGCACAAAAAGAGGGATTATAGCAAAAGGAAGGAGGAAGTGTCATTAATTGTGGAAAACAAGCATTTCTTGAAGTTAATTGAGGTGTAAATGAACTTGCTTTGCTCTCATTAATGTCAGTGAAACTGAATATGCTATTTGCTAATTGCGGTGAGGGCACACAACTCTCCAGATCCAGACTACTCTGGGTATTTTTAGTTGTTCCTTTAGTCATCAGCTTCCACTTTTGTCTGTTCCAGGCACTGGTGGGAAAACACAGCAGCCCTTTTCTCCAGCAGGGTCACGCTGTTCTGAGGAGACAGACTTTTTTTTTTTTTCCCCACTTCTTTTTTTTTTTTTGCATAAAGGGAAAACACAGGGCTTTGGGCTCTTAGAATTCTTGTGGTGAATGCTTATTGCAATCACAAAACTGTAATGTTTCTTTCTCAAGGTGTCAGCTTCTTGAGGATTACTGGATAGGTGTTAAGCAGGTCTGAGTTTCTCAGTAGAGATAAGAAACCATTTCTCGTGACAAGCAGCTGAATATTTTCTCCAATTTAATTTTCTTCTGTCTGAAGTGCAACAGTGGCAGCAGGTTGGAACTGGCTGGTCTTTAAGGTCGCTTCCAAACCAGTCTGTGATTGGGCAAAATGTTCTGTAACACACCTGGAGATGTGCCTTCATCTTTTGGCCATTTCCTTGGTTTTATAGGGGATTGGATAGTCACCAAAAGTCCAAGCAAACTCAACCATTCTTGGCAATTTGACAGTGGAATTGCTTTTAAAATGGCTTTAAAAACTTGGCTGGATGAGGCCACTGTGAAGGTAGTGAAGAGGATATTCAGTGTTTTAGCAGAAGGTCTCAGGAACTTGCGCTCTGGTGGGGTCAGTTTATTGGGGTTGAAGCTCTCCCTGGCTGAAGGCCTGTATTATACTATGGCTCATCCACAATAACACAATATTTTCCATTCTTAAGGAACTTTGCTCCTTTTTCTCTATGTAAAATTTTTCAAACTGGTTTAAGGTGCTGTACTGCTTTGTAAACCTGTACTGACTGTAATGAGGGGGTTAAACAACAGTCACAGCTGGACCCTCAGTGAAATGGGGTAAGAAAAGGGGAGGAACAGCCACTTGTGTTTCCCATGTCAGGCTCCAGCAATAATTAAGTATATTCAACTGCAATTCAAGGCTAAAGTGAAGTTTACAGCTGATGGGCAAAGCTGGGATGAAAAGGGGAATGTGACACACAGAGAAACATCCAGGAGTGTTGAAATGGTGTAAACAAGGTCTGGAGGAAGCAGAACCTTTCATTTTCATTTGCTCTTAGTCTGTGGGTTCAGAAGAGACCTTGGTATTGTAAATTAGGGAGTATCAGCCTCTCAGGTGGTTATTCATGATGATAATGTTGTAGAGTGTTTGTCTCCTTCAGACAAGCAGCTGTGAGATCTGTGTGATGTTCATTGATGTGAGCACTTACTGTAACCCAGTCTGTGCACAACTGAAATTTAAAAAAACAACACATTTATTATTTATGCAGTATTATTTAATAATATATTGTTAAACATTATTTGGTAAAATTATTCTAGTAATATTATTCAATTGTATTTCTTGAATATATGTAGTTATTTAATATTTATTATTACAAAATTCACTGTCAGCATGGGCAGCGCTTGAGCATATGTTTGCTGTCAGCTTGGCTTGCAGATGAAAACCTTCATGTTCCAAACCAACTGGCTCTTGTGGGCTCTGGATATTCAGGGAGGGGGTAGCAGCCCTGAGAGCTTTGTCTGTGGGCAGACTCAGTGGTGGAATTCTTGTCTCAATGCTGCGGATTCATTTTCCTTTAGCTTCTTAAGTATTTTCCTAATAATATCAGTTATACCCCATGATTTATGTATATACTTATATAGTAAGTTTATAACTTGCTATTTAATTATTTTGATCACTGCTGTGTTACCTGGCTTGCTGAACACGATGTTTAATGATCTTTCTAAGGTTGAGGAGTGACTTCCCTCAGCAAGACAAGGGGGGTTTACACACAGCCAGGCGTCTGCTCATCGTGCTGACAGTGCTGATGTGCAGGATAACCTAAATACACACTTTTAACCAGCTTCAGCTGAATTGATGTGACCTCTTTTCTTTGAAATGCGAGCAGTACAAGGGAAGGAGGCAGCTTTTGTTGTTAATTTTCGTTTTCAGTCTCTCCAACCGCCTTTGTGTTCAAAGGGCGATGCGTCGAACAAGCTTTGTTGTTCTGGGGCAGGTGGGTACAAGTGACACGTTGCTGCAAGGAACTGCATACACAAACCAGTTCATTGAGGGCATGGGATTTTGAAATAGAATCATAGAATTGTTAAGGTTCGCAAAAGACCCTCAAGATCATCAAGTCCAACCTTCAACCAAATCCCACCGTGCCCACTAAAACATATCACAAAGTGCAACATCTGCTTGTCCTGTAGAACACCTTTAGGGATGGGGACTCCACCACCTTCCTGGGCAGCCACTTCCAATGCTTAACAACGCTTTCCGTGAAGATTTTTTTTCTAATATCCAACCTAAACCTCCCCTGGCACAGCTTGAGGCTGTTTCCTCTCATCCTCTCCCTTGTTCCCCGGGAGCAGAGCCCAACACCCCCCTGGTTCCACCTCTCAGGGAGTTGCAGAGAGCCAGAAGGTCCCCCCTGAGCCTCCTTTTCTCCAGGCTAAGCCCCCCCAGCTCCATCAGCCACTCCTGGTGCTCCAGACCCTTCCCCAGCTCTGTTCCCTTCTCTGGACACACTCCAGCCCCTCAATGCCTCTCTTATCTAAGAGAACCAGAACTGCCCCCAGGATTTTAGGTCCCTCAGCAGTGCCCAGAACAGGGCGGGGGGTCACTGCCCTGGGCCTTTTAACTCCACTGGGATCAGATGATTTCCCATGATTATAAAAGGAAGAGAACAAAACAAAACCCACAGCTTGCTGGGGACTTTTCAGTTTGTCTGTGGGGTGTTTTTTTTGACTTTTAAATTTGTAAGCATGTCTTGGCTCACAATTATTTTAATTTTGGCATCAGGAAGTGTTAAGTTAACACTCACTCTGCCTTTCCTTAATTTAAGAATGTATTTTTTTATTTAAAAAAGAGGTCTAGGATGTAAATTGGTTTGTGTTGTATTTTCATTTTGGATTTTATACTCTAAAAGTCGAATAATTTGTAAATAGTGTATGTATGTTTACACAGACCAGGGATCTGATCCTATCCTGTGCTGTGCTATCCTATCCTCTTTTTCCAGACTAAAGCACTGTAGGTGATGGGGTTTTGTACCTTTGTCTGCCTCAATTGATGAGTTGAAGTCTGTTGTTCTCTTAGTAATGGAGTCATCTAAAGCCTTAACTTCTCTGAAAGGAGAAATCGTGTTTTTTTGGGTGTGCTGAAAGTAAGTCTGACTGGAAGTTAAATTAATATGAATTATGGCAAAAAAGGCATCTCTTGTTCCAATTCAGCAGCAGTTTTGCTGGACTAAATGCAGAGTATTCTCAAGTAGATTTTTTTTTTTAGTGTGCTCAAGTTGTGCAGAGCAACAGGAGAGTGGCAAACCTTGTCTTGGTGGGAAACAAGAGGATAAGAAGTGGATGGGGACAAATTCCATCTCTAGAGGTTTAGGAAAGTGTTCCTACTTGGACTCTACTAGGAGCTGTGGGGAAAAAAGCTCCAATTAATGAGGAAGGGGCAGAGATTTCTGCTTGCAATTTAATTTATCAGCTCCTGACAGCTCATGAAGCACCAACTGGGTGCAGTTCCAGCAGGACGTGGATGGTCTGGGGAGGGACCTGCACCGAGGGCTCCTCTCCCACTTTGCACCATGACCAGGTGGGAAGCCACAGAAACCCAGAGCAGCTCTGCTGCAACATCACCATGGCAACCAGCACAAATAAGGGCCCTTCCAGGAAAAGAGAGAGAGCAAATTTTGTTGCAGCCAAGAATTATTATTAGGGTGTGATCGCAGCCCCGTTTCAAAGTTTCTCTGCAACAAAACCAAAGGGCAGTGGAGATCTGATGCTCAGGTGAAGGGACTTGCAAGCTTCAAGAAAAATCAATGGGATTAAGCCAAAAAAAAGAGATGAAGTGCTGCATTAATTACATTTATAAGGCTATTAAATGCAAGATTAAAAAAGGGCTGTTGCAGTCCTCAGGTTTGTGTGTACAACATCAGAACACTGATTTGTGTGTGCAAACACTGAAATGTGTGTACAAAATCAGAGCACTGTGATTCTGTGAGTGAAGTTTAAGGCCTAGTTATTTATTTTACAATATTGGGAGGAGAAGTATCTGTGCATCCAGTAATTTCCTGAATGTGAAATCCCTGTTTTTAATATTGGGCTCCTTTGCCAGTCCTCAAGGTGTCAGTTCTCTCAACTTGTTTATACACAAATATCTGAAATGTATTTTTCTTTTTTTTTTTCTTTTTAATTTTTTTTTTAATGAGGAACTTTTTAAACTATTTAACAGAACTCAGAAACATGTAAATAAATATGAGGAATTCTGTAATTGCAAAAGCAGGGTGCTGTTGAGTCATGGCTTATTTTACATGGAATTACCATTTTTTGTCCTCTTGAGCTACAAAACTGCACTATGTAAGAAAATACCATATGATATTGCATATGGCATTTTAATAACATGTATTTCATGGAACTTCTGCTTAGCCAGACCCACAAATGTGAGACGGAAAATTTCAAGGACGTATTAAAATTTCTCATGGGAAGTCAAGTTTCCTTGGGATGCTAGATAAAGATTTTATTTTATTTTGTTATTTGTTTTATGTTAGTTTAATTTTTGTTTTAGAAGGAGGGCGAATCCTGTGCCCCCATCAGGATGTTTATTCCTTCATTGGCACTTCCCAACCTTGACAACCGCCTTCCTTTTCTTCCACCAGTACTTTTATACCCAATTTTGAAGATGTGGTGTTTCACACTCTGGTACTTAGAAGTAAATATGAGCTGGTTATAAATTATAGATGCTGTGAGTTTATCTGTGGGAAAACTGCTTTTGTCATAGAAACATTAGATTTTGAGGGAACTTGCTGAAATATTTTTAGCCCTCTGCATAATTCAGGAAGTTGTGCTTCCACTGAAGAGTTTTTCCAAGGTTTACTGTGAATTCAGGAAGGTAAGGAGCAATCATTACTCAAACAAACAGATTAACTTTATTTCCTAAATGCGATCTTACCATTAGGCTGCTTTCAAGAAATATTAATATATTTCATTAAATTTGCCTTTCCTAAGGTGGAGAACTTGGAATTGGCAATAAAGAGCTGACCTCTACCCCTTCCCTCTCATGATTAACTTGTGAAGCCTGAGGTGGTTTTCCTCTGTTTGTTTATACATGGCAATAAGTTGACAGTGGGGTCCATCAGCTCCATTTCCTTCCTGTGAAAGTGGAATGTTTTAGGGGCTTTTTAGGTAAAATGAATATTGAATATACATAATTTTGATCATTTAAACATATTATTTTCAAAGTTATTGTTGCTACTTTGATATTAAAACCAGTCCTGGGGGAATGGTTGGACTCGATGATCTTAGAGGGCTTTTCCAATCTTAATGATTCCATGTGGAAAAAAACCTGTTTAATTTTTTTAATCAGAACACTGCCCAGCATTCCTATTTGCAGTCCACTGTAGTTCTCTGTCACTAAAAGATGGAGAAGAATCCCTGGCCACATTTCTAATAGAAAGTCATTTAATATTTCCTGTAATCTGAGGTTGAACTGCATTTGAACGAGAAGGTCTCCAAGGACACTTTACAAGATTGAACAGTGTTTGAAGTTATATTTTTTTCCAAAGAACTGTACCCAGGTCAGCATCAAAACAGAACATTTTCAGCTGTTCTTGAACATTTCTGAGAATGTTCTGTGAGTTTGCAGCTGAGCCCTCAGAATTATTCTGTGATTATCACATTAGTGATGAGGTTATAAAAGACATGTCTAGAATAGCCCCCAAAAATGCTTAAAGATAATTTTAATGCTTTTGGCTTAAATTTCCAAGGGCTTTGCTGGGTTTGCATGGAGAATTTCAATAAATATGTATTGGCTGTATTAGCTTAAGTGGTTAGAAAAACACAGTGATGGGAAGGGATTGTAATCCTGTGCTTAACAAGAAGGGAAAAGTATTACAGGCTTAGTGCTTCCATTGCCACAAGCATTAGGCTGCTTTCCTAATGGGATATGTTCTTTTCCCAAAGTTGATGGACTTACTGAATATGGGGAATCCCTGTTTTTGGGGTATTTCTAAGGCATTTCAGCAGATCCTTTCAAAATTCCTGCCCAGCTGCCATTTTCCCGAGGTTCTTCTCAATTAAAATAATATAATGAGGTAATTTATATGTAGTCACAATGAAAATAGTTTTATGCAGGATATTTACCCTCCAGAGTTCAGTGTGGGCTGCAGAGCTACTCTGCAATGCAAATGAATATTGAAGTGTTTCCTGTTCCTACAAGTGCTGATTGATACATTCACTTTCCTTGGAGAGCAACAGATTGCCTGGATCAAAGTTTTCGTCCTCATTTAAAATGTAATCCCTTCCTCTTCCTCATCTCTCTTTGGTGCCTTGCTTCTCTTGTTCGTATTATGCTGCTTTATTACCAAATGAAAGTTGGTTTACTTTCAGATAAACAATATACTTGCTGTTGATTAAAAGGAATTAAAGATTATAGTAGCATAAAAGACAAATAGAAATGCTGAAGATGTCTTAGCAATGAGTGTTTCTGCATCACAATAGTATTCTTTGACAGTTGTTTATATATGAAAACTCACTGTTTTCTAAGTAGTTTTCATTTTGATGAAGAAATGAGCCATAAAACTGCACTTTCAGATCCATCTGTGCATTTTAGAAATGATATGGGAGTGTTCTACTTTTTCAAGGGTTCTGGTGGTGTTGAGTCAAGCACTTTGTGGTTCAAAGCACCAGTGCTTTGGATTTTACAGCTGTTACATTTCAGGGGCTGTGATTTCATAGAATCCCAGAATGTTTTGGTTGGGAAGGGACTTTAAAGCTCATCCAGTTCCACCCCCTGCCATGGGCAGGGACACCTTCCACTAGCCCAGGCTGCTCCAAGCCCTGTCCAACCTGGCCTTGGACACTTCCAGGGATGGGGCAGCCACAGCTTCTCTGGGCAACCTGTGCCAGGGCATCCCCACCCTCACAGCCAAGAATTCTTTAAAATTAATGTTGTGTCTTTGAAATCCTAATCCTTGCCTTTTGAGGTGGGATCTTAAAATTACTGAAGTGATAAATGTTGTTTGGAATAATCTATGTAATGAGATCAAATGCCGAGAGAGCTAAATTGAAAATTTATCACTAAAAGCCTGTTAGAACCAAGTGCCATGGACACACTTCTAGTAGAAGGTTCCAAGCATCACTTCAGCTGGTCAGTGTGTGCATTGTAGTGTTATTCACTTTTCTGAGCCAACAGGATATAAATATCCAGGAAGGAAAACAGAAGTTCAAGTGTGAACCTCTCACATCAAAGGAGGCCATTCAGCATCTTCCAACCTTCGTTCTGCTGATCACTGATGAGAAAAACATATTTTTTTCTCTTTCACAATGCAAATAAACCAACCAAAAAAAAAAATTCCCTGAGTTTATTGGGACTAGTAATAGTAAAAGGAATAGTAAAAGGTGGGAGTTAGGAAATGTGTGGATGGAGTGTCAGGGATGCAGGGTTGGTACAGCTCAGGGGCAAGAGCAGTGACTGACACCAAATCCTTGTGCCATGTTTTCCCAGGAAGGGTTTTTAAGTAACATTTACAACTGTATTGAAGAACATAAGTGAGAATGTGCCATGTTTAAATGTGTTTTTTTTTCCCTGCAGATAATATTTCCAAGGAGACTCAATATGTTATGACACTCCCAGAATTATAACTGCAGCGGAAAGAGTTTATTTTCTAAATATAGTGATGATATTTAATTTATAGTCCTCTCCTCTTCTTTGGGGCAAGAAAAGCTCCCTCTCCTCGAGTTTCTGAGCTGGTGAATATGACTCCTGAGAGTGTGGGCAGCAGTGGAAGTAATTTGTAGTTTTAGATGCTGTTCTCCTACCCATCTAAAATTGTGTGGGATTATGGTGGATGAGGGCCCAGCTTGCCAACAGCACCCACTGGAAGGGTGACTGGTAAACCTGGTGATTTACCAGAGGCACCTGGACCAGCAGGAACCTGGTGAAACTCAGTGAGGATGTGCCAAACCCTGCTCCTGGGGAGGACTCCTGCCTGCAGGAATGCCACTGCACATTCAAATCTGCTTTAAGACCTGACTTGGGAAAGCTGCCCTTTTCTGCACTGACACGATCCATATTTGTCCTACATTAGTGTTTCAAACCCATTTTTTTAACAGAAGCTCTTGTAAAAGTGGTTGGCATTTAAGTCTGGCTGTGTGCATGCAAATATTCATGGTGGCTCAATGACTTTGCTCCTTTGGAATAAACCAGTGGGTTTTCAGTGATATTTAAAGCCTGCAACGTGGTGTGTGATGCTTCTACATTTGAGCTGGAAGTAAAACCTTGTGGGAAGGTGGGTGGTGATGACCTGCAAGGTCTCTGGTTGTGCAGGGGAAGCTTCTGCATCTCCCAGCCAAGCTTCTACATCCCTTTTGTGTTTTTGATGTGTCTTGGGTTGAACAGCAAGTGCTGTAGGATGGCTGTCACACAAAGATGGATTTAATGTTGCCTTTTTTAAAAAAACTATAGAACTTATGGATATTTGTGGCACTCACAGAATTATAACTGCAGCAGAGACAGTTTATTTTCTAACTTTAGTGGTGATATTGAATTTATCATCCTCTCCTCTTCTTTGGGGCAAGAAAAGCTCACTCATCTATATATAAATATATATATAAATATTTATATATTCTATATATACATATATAAACCTATGTATATGTAGTTTTATAATTCTATGAGCGTCATCAGTGTCCTTAAGTTCTAAAGTCTGGCTTTGCTGTCAATGCTTATGATGGCTCTTCCTGGCTTTATTGTCAATAGATTGATGCATTTCAGATAATTTGCACTCTTTGGCACAATTTTGTCCTTTATAGACGTGCAAATTTTGGAAACAGGCCTTAAACAGATGAAGCTGTTTTCTGATTATCCAGACCATATCAGCCTGCTGAAGGTAGTGCAGTCTCATCTCACAGATTTATGAGAAGATCATCTGTCCCTGCTAAAGCTGTGTATGGTGGGACTTCCATAACTTTGAGATCCCTGGCACCCAATCAGATCTACAAATACAACATTTATGGCATAAATGTGTTGTTTTAAGCAGCAGTAAGTAAATGGATTATTAAATTCAGCCAGGAGAAGAGAAGGTTGTGTGGAGACCTCACAGCACCATCCAGTACCTGAAGGGGCCTACAGGGAAGCCAGGGAGGGACTTCCACCAGGAGTTGTAGTGATAGGATGAGGGGGAATGGATTCAAACTGAAAGAGGGGAAATTTAGGTGAGATATTGGGAAGGAATTCTTCCCTGTGAGGGTGGGGAGGCCCTGGCACAGATTGCCCATGGAAGCTGTGGCTGCCCCATCCCTGGAAGGGGTTGGGTTGGACAGGGCTTGCAACAACCTGGGCTAGTGGAAGGTGTCCCTGCCCATGGCAGGGGGTGGAATCAGATGGTCCTTAATGTCCCTTCCAATCCAAACCACTCTGTAATTCTATTTCCCTTCAGGTTTTCAAATCTCCAGTTGACCAGCAAATGAATTTGTGGCTTGAAGGTTGCTACTTATATTTAGGTGGCATTGAAGAAAGAAAAATCCTGATGTAACTATTTAGCAAAGCCCTCAGAACTAAATAAATAATGTGCCCTTGGCTGCCTGATCTAATGATACATATTCTCTAAAGACAAGCAGCTCCACTGCAGAGAGATTCCTGTATTTTGGGTAAGTGGAACAGTTTTTGGAGAAGGCGGGGAAGTCATTGACCTAAATACATGTTTATCTGAGAACTCTTCCATTAAAGGGAGGCTTTTAGTCCTCTAAATCAGTAGGGGGTTTGGAGATATTTGAGGTCGTAAGACCCAATAAATTTGCATGGATTTTTCTTGCTTTATTCTGTGTTTATTACACAGATTCAGTTTGTTGTTGGTTTGGTTGTTTGTGTATTTTACTGTGAACTCAGCGTGAAGGTGCAGAGCAGATCTCAAGTGCACCGTGTTGGACTGAACATGGTGCTTTTTGTTAATTTTTAATTAACATTTCAATGATTTTTCTGGCTGTAACAGTTCAAATTTCCTTAATACTCAGAAACCCCACTTGCAGAACCATTTCTCTTTACTCAGGCAGATCTGTCAATAATTTTTACACACCGCGAGCAGTGACTTCTCTTTTTGTTTTCTGATGTTCTCACATTTGTAAGTGGCATCTCTAATGCGCTGAAGTGGCTGCAAATGTACTCTCTGGTGTGTATTTTAGTTTTCTTCCACTTGAACTCACTTGCTGCTTCCTGTCAGTCCCTATCCCTGCTCTCAGCTCCCTCCCCATAACCTGCCTGTCCCCAGAGAGCCCTGAGGCTGCTGCTTGTGGCTTGGAGAAGAATTGGTGATCAGGGAGGTGTAGCAGAGGCTGGAAAAAGGGGGGTCAGATCAACCATGGGTGTGTTTGCAAAGCCCTTGTTTCTTCTGCAAGGCTACAGCACAAAAAAATGTGGATTTCTTGTGGGGATCCTGGCGTGCCCTGCTCCCTCCCTGAGCTGAGGAACCATTTGTGGTACAGGGCATGGCTGGAGGATGCTGTTAGTCAAGTATTTGTGAGGATGAAAAATCAAATTAAATAATAATTTCAGCAAATTGTGCTGCCTGTGGAGAATTTTCCAGAAATCAAGGATGAAGAGAGGTTTATCTTGGAGGCAGAATAACTTTTTTTCGTTGAAGAGTGATCTGAGTGTAAAGGAGCAGAGGACTGGGTAAGGCAGCAGCTTTTCCTGTCACAAGGCATCCTGTCATCCTGCAGATATTTGGAGCAGAGGTGGATATTTGGGGAGAGAAGTTTTGTCCTGTCACTTGAAGGAGAAAAAGGAAAAATAATGTTTTTTAGGAAAACTTTCTGTGGACTTGAGTAAGAAATCATGAGCTTGGGCTGTGCTCTGTGTGCATACAAGGGCTGCCCACAGATACCAGCAGTCACAAACCTAATTTTTGAAACTATAACAACTGTGTAACTTTTTTTTTACTACTCAGCTTTGTTTCTGATTAATTACTAATTGATTAAGTTCCTGCAGATCAGAGCCTGGGGCTGTTCTCATTGACAGTTGGGATGCTCAGAGGGTGGTACTGGATTTTCAGATGGGGAAAAAAACCCAATTTAATAATGTTGCAGTAATGAAATTTATATTTTCATTCAAAAGGAAAGATTAGAAGCCATCCAACATTAGACAAAAATTAGGCAAGAAGAATTATTTGTGTGCTTTTTGATGCTTCAGCCTTTTCCTGCCTGAAGTGAGCAGCATTGGGGCAATTTAATTAGAGAAGGCAAATGAATTTTTCTGAGGCTTTCTGTATATTTGAGATTACAGTTGAGAATGAAAATATTTTCTCTAATTAACAGAGTTTAAGTTTTCCAATTTTCACATTGATAGTCAGTGTCCAGGTGCTCCTGATGAGCAGGGATATCATTACACACTTTGATCTTCTGCACAGAATCATAGACTGGTTTCGGTTGAAAGGGACTTTGAAACCCATCCCATTCCAACCCCCTGCCATGGGCAGGGACACCTTCCACTAGCCCAGGTTGCTCCAAGCCCCGTCCAGCCTGGCCTTGGACACTTCCAGGGGTGGAGCATCCACATCATCTCCCTGGGACTTAATTTCTAGCCCTAATTTCTAGCCCATAATTCCTAGAAAATTTTAGTTCCTTGCTTATGGTTACTCTTGCTCATGGTTTCTGCTACTTATGGCATCACAGACCAGAAACACAGAGCAGTTTTGGTGTTTATTTCCCCTCAAAACACGTTTTTAAAGTGTAGTTAAAATGCTCTAATGTGATATACATTGGTCAGTCAGGCCTTGCTTATCTTTCTCAAGGGCAGGTAGCACAAAAGCACTGGTTTCAGCCAGCTTTTTTGAATTACTAGGAAAATAGGCTTAGGTTATTAATTATTATTTTGATAACACCTTAATATGTTCAGTACCTTGATATAAAAGGTAGTTCTGATGTGCTTCATTGCTGTGCTCTTGCTTTTCATGGCAGTTGATGGAATAATGGAAATACCATTCCAGTGTTCATTCTGAAGATGAATTCACTTTTTCCTCGACCTAGTCTTTGACCAGAATGGCTGTACCTCTGCCAAGAGTAGATGTACAACACCAGCTTCCTCAGCAGGGGGCTGGATGTGGAAATTAAAGGATTTTGTTGGGCACTCTGCTGTCAGAGAGCTCAACAGGCTTCAGGAAGTCCTTGGAGTCATAGAAAGACTTGGATATCTGTCATACCTCTGTACTGAATACAAGCACCAAAATGTAGAAAATGTAAAGGAAAAAAACCCAATTCTGCTGTGTTTTAGCAGCTCCTGGCCAGTGTCCAGCAACTCTCCCTCAGCCAGGGCAGGGGTGGGCTTGGTGGTAAACGAAACAAAAATACAACTGGAAATCTTCAGTTTTGTTCTGAGCCGTTTCCTATCTTAGAAAAAAAAACCCCAATAAATGTGTGAAAGTGGAAGGATTATTTCTGAGCGAACTGCTGCTCTGGGAGGCCAGAGGCTTGGAGAGCATGGCTGGGGAGTGGATCAGCAGCAGGACAAGGTTTGCATGGGGGGTTTGAGGAGGGGAAGAATCTGGACTGAGAGGAATGGAGGGGAGTCAAGAATTACCACCAAGAAACTCAGTGGGGCAGTAGGAAGCACTGGCAGAGGAATTTTTTTCAGATTTTTTTTTCTTTAGATCTTTTTTCATCTCTTTTTGATGGTCTTTTAACATGTTTCTCAGGCTTTCACTCTGTATTGGACATTTTGCCATTTATAATTGGTTATATTTTTACATAGATTAGTTACGTGGTCCCAAAGTGTGGCCCAATCACCAAGAAAAAAGGAGATAATTAATGGCTTGTTGGGTGTGTGTTATTTTATGTTTGTTTTTTTTTTTTTTTTTTTTTTTTTTGTTTGTTTGTTTTTTTTTTTTTTTTGGTTTTGGTTTTTTTGTTGTTGTTGTTGTTGTTTTTTTTTTTTTTTTTTATGTTTGTTTTGCCTTTTATATCCCCCATGTGAATTTTTGGTGTTTGATCAGGGCATCTCCAGGCTGAGGCTTAATCCAGTTTCTTGCGGGCTGTGCACACAAAATGGGACAGTGAGCAGAGAGCTGAGCATGAGAGATGCTCCTACTTTTGTTTTCATCTCAGAGAATCATGGAATGGTTGGTTTGGGTTGGAAGAGACCTTAAAGCCCATCCAGTTCCACCCCTGCCATGGGCAGGGACACCTTCCACTCTCCCAGGTTGCTCCAAGCCTCGTCCAACCTGGCCTTGGACACTTCCAGGGGTGTGACATTCTCAGTCTCTTTGGCAAATCTGTTCCAGAGCCTCACCACTCTTTGAGTAAAGAATTCCTTCCCAATATCCCATCTAACCCTGCCCTCTGTCAGTTCATAGCCATTGTCCCACATGGAAACCCGAGTTGGTGCAGTGGGAGCTGTGGGAGAGAGTCCACCTCTCCAGCTCTGATTCCAAGGGGTGACAAATCACTTTTTACAGCTCATCAAGGGCCAGGCTTTGCAATATGAATGTCATTGCTTTAAGGAACTACCATGAATCCATCAATTTGCGGGGCTGTAAAAGTGACATGATGGTGATGAATGGGAGGCGAGTCAGACCTGGAAAGGACATCTCTGGTGGCGTAGCTGTCGATAATTTGTGCAGCTCTGTGTCTGTTATCAGTGCAGCCACCAGAGATCATCATCTTTTTTGGTAGATTTGACCCCTACTCTCTGTATCCTTGATTTCAGAATAATCTATCTAAAGTGGTGTTCAGCTGTCATGTACTTTTCAGGTGATACTGAGCATCATTTTCACATTTGCAGCTCAATTTTTAAACTTAACTATGCCAGTAGTGGTGTGGAGAAAAACTTGAGAGGAGGTGAGGAGAAAAACACCTTTATCCTTTTTTCTGAACTTGATATAAAACTATTTTTACAGCTGATTGTCTTTTATCATGCAGCTTTTACTAAAGACAGTCTGTATCCCTTAGTAAGGTACAGGGAAGTGATATATCACAGTGCAGGGTGTTTCTAGACCCAAAATCTGCCCTATCATTTATTTTCTTAGTGCTTCTCCTCCTCCCAGCTCCCTGTTTCTTGCCCCCATTGCAAGGGGATGTTGCTGAGAGGGTGAAAAGCTGGATTTTTCTAAGCCTGCTATTTAATTCCAGAGTATTTTAAAGCATATTAGATAACAAAACATTTAGCATTATTAATTCCAGTGCACTGAAATATATTATAATCCATGGGAGAAGGATTTAATTCATGTGTTTGAGTACAGCCCAGGATGGTCACCTGCTAAGTTGGGCTTAGCTGACTGAGTTGTGTCCAGGAAGCTGAACTTGGAAAATACTCTCTGAGCTCCCCTTACTAAAATTTATTTTAAGAGAATGTGGCCACCATAGTAAATTTTGAATAGTGTACAGGTGTTTTAAGTGGAAATATTTTTTTTCCTGATTTTTGGCAGGGGAGCAGTTGCCTGAGCATCACATGTGTCTCAGAGAGGATTTCTCCCCAAAACAGAAACTTGATTTTCTCCTTCAGTATCTTTCCATTTCTTCAAATCCAGGGCAAGCTTAAAGTTTGAGAAGGCTTCAGACTTTGAAAGATGCTCCAAGGACTCAGTTCAGCCCAACACTGTTTTATTGGGTTTTCTTGAATTTTCCCAGTCCAAGGCTCATCTGAACTTTCCAGTGGAAAATTTCCATCAGATGATGAGAAAACTACTACAAAGGTGGTTTTAGTGGTGAATTCCCCTCATAATCTGTATTCTGTGGAGGAGTTGGGAGTTCCTGCTGAATTTATCCTCCCCCAGCTGCTGCAGAGCTCAGGGTGTCAGACCTTGATAGCGAAGTAATTTCTCAGCTTTCCCAGCCTCTGTCAGCATTTTCCTCTTGGGGTTAAATTTTTTTTGTTGTTGCTGTTGTTCCTCTTTTATGGTACTAATTCTTTTTCAGACTTGAGCAAAGAAAAATCTTCTCCCCCCTGCCAAGAACCCTCAAAATCCTGTGTTCTGCGTGAAAAGCTGCAGATGGTTCATTCAGGAGGGATTGGATTTGCTCAGTGCAGACCCAGGGCATGTGTTAATGCTTTCAGCACTGTTTGCAGAGATGCTGGAGCTGGGTGTGTATGGGAATTCCAGGGATGCAGGCTCTCAGCAGGCCAAGGATGCTGCCTGCAGTTTCTATGGACTGCCTGCATCCCTGGGATTTGATGCAGCTCCAAGAGCTGCCTGTACAACCCCACTGCAGGCTTGGATTTTACATTTCTAACAACTGCAGAGCTAGCTATTTAATTTCAGTAGTAACTTCAGTTTTTGTTTATTTCCCGAGGCTCCAGGCTGTAAAGAACTTTCCCAAACTTAAAAATTCATATTGGTAATGATCTTTTTTTGAGATAAATGGCTTATTAGCAGGGCCTGGGCCTTAATGGCTGAGAAAATCAGAGGCATTTCATGTCCCAAAGCCGTATTTAGAATTAAAGCTGGTGCTGTTGATACCATAAGTTTAGTTCTATGAAATAAATATATCAGCTAACTTAGGGAATGTCAGAGGAAAAGAGGAATAGCAAACCCTGGTGACAGATGCTCCGATATATCCGTAACACAGGCCGTGCTGTTGCTTCAGTTCCCGGTGCTGGAGGAACAGAGAGCTGCCTTCTGTCCCTGAAACAGCCTACTCCAATAAATAATTGGAATATCAGACTTTGGATGGAAGCTCAGCAAGCAGCTCCTAGAAAAAAACAGATGTTCCCCCGGAATCCCAGCGCACGTTTCCGAGCGCTGTTGTTCCCGACCCGACACCAGGCACGGAACAGGTGTTCTATGGAATTGTCTGGGGTGGAAGTTCAACATCTGGCACCTCTTGCTTTGTTAGGTTTGTAATTATTTTGTACTCATTTAATTTCCCGTGCAGCCTGGTTGGTCAACGGGAAGGGCTGGGCTTGGAAGGGTCTGCACGAGCAGGCCTTGGATTTCATTAACCTTGGATGTGGGGGGCTTTTTGCTGGGAATGCTGCTGCTCCCAGGGGGTTATGTGAAGGATAAACACTACAGAGTAGCTTTTAGTAGTTGAAGTTTTAGTCCTTCTTTGTAAAAAAAAAAATTGGAGAGACAGAGTGTTACACATATATAAAAATACACATATATAAATACACATTTCCGAAGAGGAAGCTGCAGGGGGTGGGAATAGGCTCCAAAGGCTGTGGATTTTTGCTGTAAACCTTAATGTGTGCTGGTTAGAAGCTGGTGCTTCCTGAGACCTCCTGGGATGTAGGGAGTGAAGCGTGGTCCTGTGTTTGCCTCACGTGATGAGTGGCTTAGTTTGAACATCGAAAGCTCCTGTTGCTGCAGCTTGAAAAATAATCCCCAAAGTTGACACTTATTGTGTTGCTCTTGTGTTTGGAAAGATTCTGCTTCGTGCTCTTGTCAGTGTGTGGATACAGCTGGTTCAGTGTGAGGAAGCTGCATCCAAACACCCCCATAGAGGGGTGTTTTCCTGGGATGGTTTGGACTCCTGGCTGAGGGGGGATGCCCATGGCTTGGTGGTGGTCACTATTGCCTGGCTGGCAGCTTGGGGTGTGGATCGTGCATCCTTCTGCTGACAGGAGGGTCCAGATTGGCCAGGTCATGGGCTTAGGTTATAACAGGAGTCAAGAGGAGGGTTGAGCATGATTATAGAAAATACTCTGTGCTTAAAGAAAGGGGAGAACCTGGGGTGGAGGCCTCAGGGAATGAGGTCTCTAAAGGCATTATTTCAGCTTGAAGAACAGGTACTTGTCTGCCTGTCTGACATCAGAAGGGCCCAGAGCTGCACAGGCTCTGCCAAGGAGGCTGTGAGGAAACAGTCCTTGTAAGCAAAGAGATGTAAAACCCACCTGCAGTGCCTGAGTCACCTGCACTGTGACATTGGTCCTGAGCAGGCTGGGACAGACACCAAGGAGAGAATCATTTTTAAATTTGCTGCTCAGTTAAGTTTAACTGTGCCAGTAGTGGTATGGAGAAAAAAAAACTTGTGAAACCCCTTATCCTTTTTTCTGAGCTTGATATAAAACTATTTTTACAGCTGATTGTCTTTATCGTGCAGCTTATAATAAAGAGAGTCTGTATCCCTTAGTGAGGTACAGGGGAAAGATATATAACAGTGCAGGGTGTTTCTAGACTCAAAATCTATATTATATTTATATTTATATATTATATTTAATTTATATTAATCTATTATTATATTCTTAGTGCCTCATCTCCTCCCAGCTCCCTATTTCTTGGCCCCGTTGCAAGGGGATATTGCTGAGAGGCTGAAAAGCTGGACTTTTCTGTGCCTGTTGTTAATTCCAGAGTATTTTAAAGCATATTAGATAACACAACAAAACGTTTGTCATGTTTAGTTTAAAATGCACTGAAATACTTTGAAATCTGTGGGAAAAGGGGGGGTCCTGCCTGTTTTCAGTGCTGCTGCCCTGCAGCTCCTGTCCTGTGCCTGCATTGCACCTCAGTTTCACTGGCTCAGATCATTGGTTAGGCTGTGCTTGTGGGTTTGATCATTAAACTGGTTCAGATTTCAGAAAAAAAGTAAGTTTTCCTTCCTCCCCCCTGCTGGTTTTTGCCTGGTGTGTTGGCAGTGAGATGTATGGGTGTGTTGGCGTCAGTAGGAGCGAGCTGGGGGTAGAAGACAAAAGGGATGAGAATGTGTAAAGCCTCGTGCTATCAAAGCCTTTGTGTTTGAGAGCAGCTGATCCAGCCCCTCTGGCATTGCCTCTGAGCTGTGCCTGTGTGTGCTGGAGGAGGAGGATTCACAGAAACATGGAATGGTTTGGGCTGGAAGGGAACTTTAAAGTCATCTTGTCCAACATCCCCCTGAAATGAGGAGGGATGTGGACTAACAGAATAACTCAGATTGGAAAAGACCTTTAAGATCATCAAGTTGTCTTCAACCAGACTGGGTTGCTCCAAGCCCCGTCCAACCTGGCTTTGGACACTTCCAGGGATCCAGGGGCAGCCACAGCTGCTCTGGGCAAACTGTGCCAGGGCCTCCCCACCCTCACTGGGAAGAATTCTTTGGGATTATTTTGTGTCACTGAAGTACTAATCCTTGCATTTTGAGGCAATATCTTAGAATTATTGAAGTGATGATTTCTTCCTTTCAGTCTTGGCAGCTCTGTGCCCGGTAGACCTGCTGGAGGAGGGTGTCAGCCACGTGCAGATGTGGTGCAGAGGTGATGAGAGGAATTAGAAATCTTGAAACACTGACACTGTTCCTCCAGTTATACAACTGCTAAAAATAAATTGCTGTACATGGGAAGCAGCTCAAGCTTAACACCATGAACTTTTTCTACTCAGAGTACATACCAGTTGCCTTAACTGCAGAGTGGAGGGCTCTGTGGAGAGCACTGAGCAGAGGAGGAGTTACCTGAAGCAGCAGATTTGAGCAGCTCTGTGGTGGGGCTGTAACTTCTGCCCCATGTCACCACTCTGCTGACCTTCCACACCAGCCAAGGAGAACCTTTGCTATTAACTTGAATATCAATCTCCATTTCAATCTTTATCACTGATCAAATACTTCTGTCATTAAATTCTGCCAAGGGATGGAGTTGACCCTGAAAAAACGCGCCCAAGACTTGGCTGCTCCCCTTTTCCTCGCAGCTCACAGCTTTACCAGGTGTGCTCTGAAGGGTGTTCCTGGTGCTGGCTCCTGCCTGTGGGGTCCTGGGCCACCAATCCCCAAGGGCCTGGTGTGGAGGGAGGTCATGGTGGAGTTAGAGGAGCAGAAGGAGGATCAGGAGTGAGCTGGTCCCATGTGTTATGGCCAAGCTTAAGACTGGCACTGAAAGCAGTGTCAGAGCTCCCTGGGCACAGTTAAATCCAGTGTTTGACTTGGAGACACAAGCATTCCTTTCACTGCGGGGTCACTGGTTGGGTTTGGATTTCTGGCAGTGCAAAGCTGTGCTAGGCTTTGGATACATTTGTAAGGTTTCCAGCCTGCTGTGCTGAAAACTTTAAGCCCTAACCCTGCTCCCTTCCTTCCTGTATTACACCTCTGATGTGTTACGAGTGAATTCTCACGCGTCCAGATGTCGTGTTCTCCTTTTCTCCCTTGTCTGACTCTCTAGACAGGGCACACACTTCTGCTTTTGGGTTTTCCCTTCCTCCCCTTCTCCAAAATGAAACACTTTGCTGCTGAAACACAAGCATTTAATCTGGCCATGATACAGTATTTAAATTCTGTATGTATTTTCCCTTGTATGTAGTAAGTTTTTGTTTTCAAAAAGCAATTTTAAATATTCATCCAGATCTGTTACAAAGGAACATCTGTATGATGATACATTTTCTGCAGCTGAGGAACAGAGGAGCCACTTGGAAGGAACCAAAGGCAACTTCTCAAGTTAATTGTAAGATTTTATTGGTGTTTCACTCCACTGCTCAAGGGTTTCTTGTGCAAATCAATCTCAAACTGCCTAATTTATGTATGAGCCCTGCTTGAAAGGCAGCACAGATTGATCTGCTGACAATGCATGGGAAAGGTGACCCTAATTTGTGACTTCAGTCACAGGCCTGTTGGGAGAGGGGGATGCTGGAGACTTGTGAAAATGTAAATGCAGATTTTTTCCTTGGCTTGAAAGGTTCTCCATCCATGTTCAGTAAAACATAATTAATTTGGGGTGTGGGTGGTTGTTTGCTATTACAAGAGAGATTAACGAGGTGTTGAAAATCAGTCAAAGTGTTTTTCCTGAAGTGTTTGTTCCACTAAGATTTTATAAGAAAGTCCTGAAACTTTCTTGTTGGCCAGAGTTGAATTATTTGATTAGTCCCTCGGTTAGTCTGACAAGTCTCTTTTCCTTTTCCATGTTTCTGTGTTAATGAACTCACTCCTTTGGTGAGCTCACAGGTAAAATAGTAAATAATTCAAAACACAGTGTTGCTGCAGAGGCCTTTATTTGTCTAAAATGAGCCCAAGAAGGATGGACAATTAATATTTATGCAGCAAGAGACACATTTGGAGGTGAAATAGGAGTGTAAAACTGCTGTGGAATAGACCTGATAGCAGAAAACATGTAAAAATAATAATGTAATAAAATTATCCTATTTTTTCCCCTTCATTATCCCCATAAGAACACCCTGTGCCTTAATCTCAACTCAGTCTTGATCCTCCCGTTGGGTGTTGGGCAACTCTTGACCTGTGAGCATCCCCCGGGGGCCGTGACCTCGGCGGGAGTGGCTGTGGTAGCCATGGCCGGGAGTCACAGCTGCCACCGCCAGCCCTGCAGTGACAAAGTCACAACCACTTCCTTTCCCTGTGCTGGGGGCCGTGGGGACGGTGGCAGCGGCCAGGGTTTCCTGCTGACTCAGCACCAACATCCTGCCCCGCCACCTCCCTCGTGACCACGAGGGATCCTCACTCTCAGGCTGTAACTTGTTCTCTGGGTGTCATTTCTTCTGTGCTGAGCATCTGCCTCGAGACTCTAAAGTGTCTTTTAGGATTTTTCTTCTGATGTGGAATTCCCAGTGGTCTGGGGCAGGAGAGGGACTGACAGGGCAAGGCGAGGTTGGCAGCAAGAGCTCAGGCAATTTATAAACCCCCTCTGCAGAAAATCAGACGAGGCCTTTTCTCCCACGCTGTCTTTGAGTAGATTGGCTCCTCTTTGTGCTCTCCAAAGGCTGGGCTTACTCAAATGTTCCTCAAAACAATGGTGCTGCTGAAGGGGGGCCAGGGGAGGGCTGGCTCCTCGCTCCTGATAAGCATTTCTATATATAAAATTGCGTGGCTGGCTCCTGATACGAGATTGTTGTACTGGCTCCTGATAGCACTGATGTGACAGGGAACGTTCTCTTAACTCTTTCATCCGTTCAGCAGTAGTCAGAGGTGTCACTTGCTGTCCCCAAGTCATTCTGCTGATGACTGAGAGCAAGGCTCAGCTCTGAGTTTCGTGCACTGCATTGCAGAAACCACTGCTGTTGCAACCGGGAGCAGAAGCGAGGAGGAAATGGTGAAAGCAGCTTCAAAAAAAGGCTGTAAGTCCAAGCCAAACTGCAGGGTAGAAGTAAAAAAAAAACCCAAAAAAACAAAGGCAACAAACTGAAAATACTTTGTTCTCCCTGTAAAAATGTCGTGGGACAGAGATTCACGTTAGGGGATCGATTATGGGGTGAACCTGAAGAAACATGTTGTTTTAAATACTGCAGAGAAAGAATTCAGCTCTTCCTGAAGCTCCAGGAAATTTCTGTTAGCTCGAGAAATGCTTTCACAGCAGGTTTTGTGCTTTAGATGGAAGCAGTTGGTGGAGAACCGCATGTGGAGTCACCTGGGCGTGGACAGTGGGTAAGGCGAGGTTAGCGGGGTGGTGACACCATGTACATGTGGGATGGTGGCCTCCAGCTCCAGAATTTGCTCTTCTGCTTCCCAGTTTCTGCCTTTTCTGCTCCAGCTGAAGCTGTGGTGAGGTGGGATTTGGGTTCAGAGCTGGCATTTGAGGTCCAGGTTGTCACTGCAGCCAGGAGCTCTCCCCCCAGAGCTGCAGTTTGCTGGCTGAGGCATTGCAGTCAAGAGGTGAAGTAAATCGACCCTCTGCGGGTGAAAAGAGAAGAATCAACTTCTCTTGAATTTTCTGGTTTTCTGAAAAGGCTTCTGGTCTTGTGGAGTTGTTGTTCTGCCCCTTTGCAGCTGGACCTTCATGAGAAGACTGAGCATGGTTGGGCTTTTGTGTCCCTGAGGGAGATGTGTGAAGGTTGAAGGTGGGTGAAGGAACAGGGGAAAAGCTGGTGGATTAGCTCTCCTCATCAGCAGAGGATGATGGAGATGGCTCCTGCCCTGCTTGGGATGAGCTGGGAATGGGCAACCAAACCTGCCAGTGCCATGTGGTAATTTGTGTGCAGGGATGGGGACTTGGGGTGTGACAGGGGAAGGACAAACTGGCGGTAGGTGAAGGTGGGTGTGAAGTCAGTGGGAAATTCTCACCTGAGAACAGTCTGGAGCCATCTCTGGGTTTGGGTTGCAGGGGGCAGGAGATGTTGTGTGACCAGGCCCAGGGCATTGTGTGGGTCCACTTTGGGAATCACAGAATCATTAAGGTTGGAAAAGAACCTCCAAGGTCATCGAGTCCAACCTTTGAGCAATCCCACCTTGTGAACCAGACCAGAGCACTGAGTGCCATGGCCATTCATTAAAGGAGACAAGGTCTGGAGGCTTCACAGCTTAACTCAATTTCCATAAAATGACTGAAACTATTAAATGTCAGTCCTGGAAAGTGTTGGAAAGGTGTGTAGGGAGTGATGTGTCCTGCCATGTCACACTTTGTCCAGTGACAGTATAATATGCCTTATGGATTTCAGCAGAACCTGTAAGTGTGGTGGGCTTGACCCTGCTGGGTTAATGCTTGGGCTCAATGATCTTAGAGGGCTTTTCCAACCTGAGGGGATCTAAATGCTTTTGTGCTGTGGTGGGGTTTTACTCCTGTCTCAGAGATGATGCTTTCTCAGAAGCATGCTGAGAAAAGACAGATGTGATGGAACCTCAGCTTGCAGAGCAGCTATTAATTAGAAAAATGAGATCCTGAAGAGTGCAGGGGTGTGGCCTTCACAGCAGCCTCAGTTATTTAATTGTGTCTATGAAGGCTTGGCCTGCATGGGGAGTGTTGTGTTCGTGGCATTCAAAGCAATCTTGGCTGATTTGGGGAATGCTGTGGAGAGGAGCCATCAGCTGCACCATGGAGATGGTGAAGAACTTTGCCTCCACAGGAGAGCCAAGGAAAGGACCTGTCTGAGCCTTCCCATGGCATGATGCCAAATAAATGAAGGTGTGAGGCAGTGTCTGTATTGTTATCTGTGCTTTGGGCTGATGTGGCCTTACCCCGAGCTTCAGGGTTTTGGGAAGGACCTTGGGCTGAGGGAGCCCTGAAGGGAGTAATGAGAATTGCTGGAGCTTGGGAATGATCTTTGGGGAGAGGCTGGAAGAACTGCTGCTGTTAATTGAGTTTACAGAAGAGATGGTTAAAGGAAGATGCCTGCCTTCAAACACAGAAAGCTCAAATGGGAATAGTGTGGAATCCATCTTTCTGGGAGTAAAGGAGCAGTGGGCTGAGTTTAAAATAAATTTAAATAATTAAAAATTAAAGACAATGTGAAGGACTGGAATATGGAGCTGAGGGGTGCTGAAGAACTGGAGGTTTGGGTGAACACTCCAGACTAACATGCCAGGATTGGGGTAGGTCTACCCTGAGGGGAGGGAATGGCCTGGGTAACTTGTCAAGGACCTTTTGCCAAAAAGGCTCTCTTTGCTTGGCCATATTATTGAGTGTTTTGCACCTATACTGATGTATTTAGAATTAATCCTCTTGCAGCTGTTAGGCACCTAAATAAAACATGACTCATTTAATTAATTACACAGAAATCATGGGACTTTACACTTCACTTTAGGTAGGAGTTATTTTATCTCCTTCCTTAATGATTAAAGCCTCAGCTCATGACACAAAATGTATGAATCTTAAAAAGATATGATTAGGAGATTTTTTTTTTTAACTAATGTGGGTATTTATATTTGGGGTTTGGTTTGGGGTTTTTTTAGTTGTTTGCTTTTTTTTTTTTAATAACAGAAGGAACTGCAAGATGTTTGTTTACATTTTTGGGAATATTTAAATACTTTTCTGTGCATCAGGTAAGAAACAATGAAATAGTGTCCTTTTGTTGTATTGACTTAGGAACTAGATGACCACTTCAGAAATGCACCTGCTGAGATGGTTGTTTCCTGCAGAAGCTGGTCAGGCAGGGGAAAAAGCTGGCTCAAGAGTTCTTTAAACAGTGTTTGAGAGTAAATGTGCATCTGGGAGAGAATATACTAATCATCTTGACCTTTTTTATTGCAGCATGGAAATAGAGTTTTGAATTTGAAAATAATTTTCCTCTCTCTCTGTGAAGCTGTAGTTCCTTCTCCCTTTTTGTGTGCTCTTTTCCTACTGTTGTCCCCTGTGCTGGGCACTGCTGAGGCCCCACCTTGAATTGTGGGGAGAGTTTTTGGGACCTTCACGACAAGAAGGACATTGAGGGGCTGGAGCATGTCCAGAGAGGGGAACAGAGCTGGGGAAGGGTCTGGAGCACCAGGAGCAGCTGAGGGAGCTGGGGGGGCTCAGCCTGGAGAAAAGGAGGCTCAGGGGGGACCTTCTGGCTCTGCAACTCCCTGACAGGAGAGGGGAGCTGGGGGTGTCAGGCTCTGCTCCCAGGGAACAAGGGAGAGGATGAGAGAAAACAGCCTCAAGCTCTGCCAGGGGAGGTTTAGGTTGGATATTGGGGAAAATTTCTTCATGGAAAGGGTTTTCCAGTCCTGGCACAGCTGCCCAGGGCAGTGGTGGAATCCCCATTCCTGGAGGGATTTAAAAGCCGTGTGGATGTGACACTTGGGGACATGGGTTAGTGGTGGCCTTGGCAGTGCTGGGGGAATGGTTGGACTGGATGATCTCAGAAGGCTTTTCCAACCTAAAGGATTCCATAATTTTTGTGATATGAAAAGTGGCTATTCCCAGTCTGACCACATAGCTTTAGATGTGATGTCCCAATACCTTCACAGCCTTTGTGTTGCTCACTGAGAGCTGCTCAGACACAGAAAAGAAAACTTTCCTTCTTTTTTCTCCCTTCATTTCCATAACTATGGGGCTGCAGGTAATCCCTGCATGCAGTACAAGAGTGGACATGAGTGTGTATTTTACCAAAATTAAGTTTGAAGTCAGAGTTCCTTCTGTCCCTGGTTTTAAACACATATAAGTCAATTCTCTTTTTCGTTCAGTTTATCCCACAGCATATTTTCAAAATTCTTTAAATCTGATCCTGATGAACAATAGCACCAAAGAAGGCAGGGAAATAGTAAAAAAGAGATCACTGTCCCACTCAACAGTGCTGCCTCCTGGTGATCATGGAATAACTTGGATTAGGAGGGACCTTTTAAGCTCATCTAGTCCGACCCAAGTCCAGCTTGTTTGCTTAGTCCAGCCCATCTAGTCCTGGGTACATTTGTGGAATCCTATGGATTGAAAAATTCCCCTCCATTTTTAAGGTGTGAAATGTCACTTTGTAAGGCTGGAATGTTCCCCCTGGTGTCCCCACTGTCAATTAATCCATGTTGGAGCAGACCTGCTAATGCAGGGTTTAATCTGCTGGTGACAACCTGTGATTTATATTCCCAGGAGACCCCAGCCTTGCTAATTGAAATGGATTTGAACTCGTGTTCACCGTGCTAGGCTGGACTTGGAGACTTACTGAGAAAGACAGATAGAACCAGCTCTACTGGGTCAGTAGAATTTAAAAACTAATGTTACAAAAGTGATCATTTTTGTCTGTATTCAGTAGGTATCTTTAAACATCAACTTTTTGAACAGATTTTCTCTATATTTTTCTATAAATCCTGATCTAGTCCATGAATGAGTGTCCCATGGGTGGCTCACCTGCCTCTAGCACATCAAAAATGATCATTTCTTGTCTTGTATGCTGCCAGTTTTTGTCACCTACATCCTCTGTGCCACATCTGCTGGCCTCCCTTTACATGAAAATCAAAGCAAATATATTAATTTGTCCACCTGAATTAGGCACAAAGTGACTAAGCAAGAAAGACAGTCTATCGAGCTTGATTATTCCAAAAGGAGATTCATTTTATTTGGTTAATTGGTGCTTTGCCTCACTCAGTCTCTTACGTGTAAGTGATTATTCTGACTTGTAATTTTTAATCTAATTATTTCCCTCTCCTTTAAATGATCTTTACTGAGAGTGATCATGTAGAATACATGAGGAATTTTTACTGTCAGATATAATTTTGTGAGCAGTTGTATTAAATTGTAAATGATTTTAAAATTAGATATTTATCCCTTAAATTCTCTTGTTATTCCTGAAGTGGTCAGAAACAAAGCTTGTCTTGCTGTACAATAAACTCAACAGTGAGTGTGCTGTAGACAGTGCCATTAAAAAATTATAGGGTTTTATGGTGAAATTTAACTATTCATGGCAAAATATTTTCTAACTTGTTGTGTGGCTGAATTTTAGGGAGTGTTTTCCAAGCAGAAAGGTGCCTGTCTGATGTTTTGCCACTTGCTGGGCTGCACTGAACATGTGTGCAAAAATGTCCACAAATATCTCAAGTCCATTTTCTTTTTTTCCTCTGGATTTTGAAACTTCTGGAGTCTTTGAGGCAGAATTACAGGGAACTAAAAATAAGAATATGGAAAATCAATGTATTGGGGTTTTTTTATTTTTTTTTATTTAAAGCAGGTCAAAACATAGGACTTGAACAAACTTCTGGACATTTGCTTTGTGGCCTAATGTATAACTCCAAGTAGAAAATCATTGTGGAGTGGTTACTCCTAACAGGAGGAATACTAAGAAGCTGATCCCAGCTGGTGTCCTTAGAGTGGTGGTGTGATGGGTGGGATGTGCTCCCTGTGGAGCTGGACCCAGGAGCCCGAGGTCCTGTTGCTCCACAGGCTTCAGTGCCAAATGCCCAGGGTGGGAATGGTGGTGGAGGGCCTGGCTTTTGGGAGAGGGGTCTGTGGGACTCAGCACCTCCCTGTGATGACCTTGGAAACCCATGTAATGAAGTGTCCAAGGCCAGGTTGGACAGGCTGTGGAGCAACCTGGGCTAGTGGAAGGTGTCCCTGCCCATGGCAGGGGGTGGGACGAGGTGAACTTTAAGGTCCCTTCCAACCCAGACCATTCCAACTTCATGCAAGTTCCTGCTTTCCCCCTGCTGGTTTCAAAAAGGAAGGAGTGCTTCTTTTTCTAGCTATTTTGTAAAATCATAATTCAGCTGAACAGTTTGCCTTGAAATAGTGAAGTAATGATTGCTCACCCTGATGACATAATGGTGCAATAAAGTTCTAACAAAAAATCAGGTCATGCGGGAGCTATTCCAGTTAAACTGTAACTTGGCACTGCCTGGTGTGCTGGGATGGGTCACAGAGTCACAGTCCATGACTTTCCTGAGGCCAGAGCTTGAGGAAAGAGAAAATAGCTGCAGTCAGCCCAGCTGGAGGTAAGAGCTGCTCCTGGTGCCAGGGATTCCTGGCCAGGGAAGCTGCTGCTGTGCCGGCTCACTTGTTCCAGGTAGGGAATCCCCTAGGCTGGTGGAGAAAAGACTGGGGATTAGGACTTGTAGAATGACAGAATGCTTTGGGTTGGAAGTGACCTTAAAGATCATCTGATTCCACCCCCTGCCATGGGCAGGGACACCTCCCACTATTCCAGGTTGCTCCAAGCCCCGTCCAACCTGACCTTGAACAATTCCAGGGATGGGGCAACCACAGCAACCATGTTCTTTAGAGGGACCAACAGTGTTTGGGCTTTTGTAGGTGAAAAGCAGGAAGAGTAAAAGAAGAGCATTTTTTTAAAATTTATTTTATTTTATTTTTTAAAATTTTTTATTCAACTCAGTTTTTTGGGTAGGCACTCGCTCTTGCTGTGGCCAACAAACTAAGTGCCAATGCACTGATCAACACACAGTGCCAATGCTTTCATGTCTCTCATTTTTAATCCTCTTTTCTAAGTTGATGGTGCTTATCCTTGAGAATATTACTTTTATAGCACTAAAAATCTGGGCCATGACCTGAGCTACACGATTCTAAAGCCTGGGGGGGGAAAAAACAAATCCCAGCAGTCTCTCCACCCTCCCCTGTGTGAGCTGGGATGTGTCACTCTTTTATTCCAGCTTTAGGAGGACGCAGGGGATGGGTATCAATTTAACCTGCTCTGAAGCAGCTTGTGCATCAGATTCCTTGGAAAAGTCTCACAGCTGTAGCAGAGCCACGTGCCATGAGCAAGGTTTTATTGGCCTATTTTCTTAAAGCCAAGGTTTTACTTCTGAGGTCTCAGGTCAGATGAGGATTCAGTTCTGGGGCCAAAATAGAAATTAGCCATGTGTGGTAATCCATTAATCCCTGAAAATAATGCTGTTTGTTCACGTTTTGGGGAGCTGGGCTGTCCCCTGTGACATCTCCGTGGGCTGTGTGAGAAGTAGTGGCAGCAATCCTGGAGCTGGGAAGGGCTGTACGGAGGTGTCACACACTCCCCAAATTTCTGAGCTGATCCCTATGGAATTGCATCTAAATTCCAGGTGCTTGGCCTCCTGGGACAGAGACCTTGTGGCTGTGCCATCCTTGGAATTTTTCGAAGGCAGGTTGGGTGGCACTTGGTACAGTCTGATCTAGTGGGAGATGTCCCTGCCCATAGAGGGGGGTGGAAATGGATGAACTTTAAGGTCTCTTCCAACTCAAACCATTCTAGGATTCTGTGATTCTTGGCAGGATTTGAGATACCTGTACACTTTTACATTGATTTTTTAAAACTTTTTTTTCATGGTATCAAGTTCTCTGTTGGACACAGAAGTGTTTAGATGTAACAATGCAGCCTTTTAAATCTGTGTTTGCAACAGAAATCTCTGGCACCTCTTCAAGGCTCCAGATAATGAGTAATAGCTAAATAATAGTGGTAGGAATAATAAAATACATGGAATAGTAATAGGCTGCCAATAGTTTATCAATAAATTACAAAATTACTGCTAATAAATTACAAAAAAATATTAGTCCATGGAGTGCACTTCAGGACTGAAGTGCCTGAGCCATTTAGAATACAGAATCACTGAGGTTGGAAAAGGCCTCTGAGATCATCAAGTCCACCCTGTGCCCAATCCCCACCTTGTCCCCCAGCCCAGAGCACTGAGTGCCACGTCCAGTTGTTCCTTGGACACCTCCAGGGATGGGGAATCCACCACCCTGGGCAGCCCCTTCCAACGTTTAACCACCCTTTTCAGGAAGAAATTCCTCCTGATGTCCAACCTGAACCTTCCCTGGTGCAGCTTGAGGCCGTTTCCTCTTGTCCTGTCCCTGGTTTCCTGTCAGAAGAGGCCAACCCACACCTATCCAGGGAAAAAAAGGCTGGAGGCAGTGGGATGTGAGCAGATACATGCACTGCATCCCCATGTGGATATGAAATCAGTTCCTATTTCTTTTACAGGAGGGGCAGCAGTTGCCTCCCAGCAGAGCTGTGTAATAATGACAGTGTGCCTCTACCTGGATCTTTTGCTTCCCACTTTTATCAACAAGAGGCTTCTTTCGCAGCACATGGTTGTCCTTTCTTGTTCAGCTGTGCTTTTCTACCCACCTGTTCTCTCTGGGGAGTTGTTACTATTTTTTGCTCCTTGTTTTAACAGGCTGTATCATGACACTGTACCTTTGTGAGGATGGAAAATGCTGCTGCGTCTGTAGCTGTGGGGTTTTTTGATTCCAAAAATTATCTTGTTGCAGTCGTGTTTGTGGTGGACATAAATATAAATAAACAGTGAAGCTCAGGGTGTTTTTATGCGATTGCATCTTGCTCCCCTCCCCTTCCACCCCAGTCTGAAGAGAAGTAGTTCTAATTTCTCTCAGGGAACAAGAGACAGGATGAGAGGAAATGGCCTCAAGTAAAACCAGGAGAGGTTTAGGTTGTAAATTAGGAAAAATGTCCTCATGGAAGGAGTTGTCAAGCATTGGAGGAGGTTGCCCAGGGAGGTGGTGGAGTCCCCATCCCTGGAGGGATTTAAAAGCCATGTGGATGTGGCACTTGGGGACATGGATTAGTGGTGGCCTTGGCAGGGCTGGGGGAATGGTTGGACTTGATGGGCTCAGAGGGCTTTTCCAACCTAAACCATTCCATGATTCTATGAAATTTTAGGGTCTTAAAGGTCTTTTTCAACTTGAGTGATTCCACGATTCCACACTGGGTCTGTGCAGTGTTTGGTCATGCTGAGCTCAGTCCTTTGCATCCCCCTCTGTGCTGCAGCTCCTGAATCTCCTGTAAGTTTTAATACTTGTTTCTTCAGCAGTGGAAATGCAAAGTGCTTTGGCCAAAGAGTGAGATCTCACAACTGGCATAATCTTTGTCGATGTGTTTATTTCTAATAAATTGTAGGACTTCAAAGTGCGCTCCAGTTCCACTTTATCACATCCAAGAGAACAGATTCAAGGTGTCTGGCATGGAATTGGCATCTGTAAAACCCTCCTAACAGTGATTTTTGTGGGAAGTGTTGATATTCCTTCCACCTTCCGGTCTCTTGGAATCCTGCCAGCAGCCTCAATTACTCTGTGTTGGGTTTTGGTTTTTTTTTTTTTTTTTTTTTTTAGAAGCTGGATGTATTTTAAGGATGAGCCAGTGAACTAAACACTGCCTGGCAAAATCAGGCAGCACAGCCACTGCCAGAATTGATTACTCGAATTTCCAGTGGATTTCAGCAGACTTTGCTGAGGATTTGAAGCATCCCAGGATTCAGCACCTCTTCCCTGGCAACACCAGCCCTTTCCCTACTGATTCTACTTTTATTCCGGCTTTCTTCCAGATTTCCAAAACCTTCTTTTTCCTTTCTTTCTCTTCAGTACAGATTAATTGCTGCTGCATGCCCTGAGCTTCCAGCATTCTATTGCTTTATGATTATAAATAGAAGTGTAGATTTTTGAGGTTTGTATATGATGCTAAATACAGTGTAGGTACACTTTGCACTCAGGTGTTAAACATAAATATCTAATCCAAGAATGGGATTAGATAGTAAGACATTTAGACTGCTTAAATTATAAATAGTAGCAGAAGGAATTGAGTGAGTAAATTGGTCAGCAGGAAGCTGAAACTGGAGAAAAAAATATGTTTAAGAAAATAAATTTTGGTGCTAACAATACTATTTATTATTCTTTCTTCACCTATTATGTTAAAGAAAAAAATTCATTGAGCTTCCAAAATGTGTATCTAAAAAATACCCTGTGTGTGCTGAGCTGGAATTTACTCCTGGGTGTAGGACTGGGTATAGAAGAGGCTTGGAATAAGGTTTACTAAGTACCAGATGTGCATGTGGCAAAAAGGTGGTGTGGGATTTGTTGTTACAGAAGATTTTTATACATATCATCTTATCCAGAGATTATTTCAGGTGGATTATCCCACTTTACATGGAAAGGAAGGATTTTCTAATGGTTATTCTAATAACTGCCAAGTTCCTGGATTTTTTTAATCTGTTGTTAGGCAGGACTGTGGAATACCCCGTGGAAATTGTAATATTAAATGTGTTTTACTGTGTCAGGGAGATTTGTTGTGCAGTATTTGGATGGTTGTAATTTCAGCTGTGGGTGCAGAGCCACCATCTGGATGTGTCCTGCCATTTAAAAAACACAGAAAGTAACAGTTGTGTGAAAATATTTTTAAATCAAGCAAACTGCTTAATGGCTGAGATGGCAGCCTCTTATAATTAATATGTTCATTAGAGACTGGATAAATACACAGCAGATTAATAACAACAGTTCTTTTCCACCTTGACTTTGAGGGATTAGAGTATTTCTGGACCAGCTGATTTATCTACATCTATTAATTTCCCCCAAATCTTCAAAGTGGCAGCAGATTCTCATCACACTTTCCCTTTCAACTTTTCCACACTGGAAATGTTTTTCTGGCCTCAGAAACCCTGAAATTCTGTATTTGGGAAACTTTGGTGAAATGCTTTATAGGAATCAAGTGGCATAAGGAAACTCTGAAAAGTGTGTGTTAAAGGGACTTTAAACTTCATGGGGTTACTGGTCTGCTTGGTGGTTAAAACTTCTCCTCTTTGTTTTGATCTCAGGGCATCTGTGATGCCAAAATTCCACAGGAGTGACACGGTCAAGGAATGACTGGATGTGGCACTCAGTGCTCTGGTCTGGTTGACAAGGTGGTGATGGGTCACAGGTTGGACTTGATGATCTTGGGGGTGTTTTCCAACCTGAACCATGCCCTGATTCTGCACTGGCCTTGTGGAGGAACGTCCTGTGGATCCTTCAGGGATCTTCTGGCCACGCTGGGATTTTGGGCCCACACTGCTCATGCTCTTTGCACAAGGTCTAATACTTGCAGTTAAGGCAAGAAAACACCAAAAATAGCTGAATTTTGCATTTATTCTCAAGATTTGTGTTTCTTCTCAAGATTCCATCTGCTGGTACTTAGGAATTATCTCTGGGAATATGCTCCAGACTCCTTGACTCAGTGTCCTCAGCTGCCCTGTTTTATGGGTGGAGCTTCTCTGCCCTGATTTTTATCATCTTTGAATTAGCTGAGTGTTACCTTCCTCATCTTGGATTTAAAACATCCTTAATTATTTTTTTTTCATGTGCACAACTGGTATTTTCCTTTTCTTTCTGCATCCATACTGGACATTCACTGATAAGGCAATGTGAGAGTGTTAAACAAGATTGAAGTAAATTTAAACTTACATTAAATATCACCTTTTTTTCTTTTAGCCTTGTTCTGACACAAGTTAAAACCAGGTAATGATTTCACCTGAAAATTTACCTTTTGCTTTGTTTTGGTTTTTTTATTTTTAGGTCCAGGATGGAACATTCCTGCTCGCTCCTGCTGCTCTGTATTAGTTTTCTGTTTGCACAAGCTCTGCCACCCAATGGAACTGAATTTCCAAAACCAACCACAACAACCAGTAAGGACATCATTTATTTGTGGGGATAGGAGTGGGTGTGGAAAAGGGACTTCTGGTGGCATATTCCTGGATAGTTTTCCAGGACTTTGACCCCGCTAATGTGCTCCTGATCATGGCAGGTGATCTCTGTGTTTGGTCTCCCTATGACTGGTGCTGATGTTTTACTTTCTCTTTCCCATTTATGGGAAAAACAGAGCTCTGGGAGAGGTGGGGAAGCCCAGGGTGTCTCCTCCTGGCTGGGTTCCAAGCTCTCCACGCCCCTGGAGCTGTCACTGTGCATCTCCCAACGTGGTGGGATGGGGACACAGATAATATGAGATAAATTATCAAATAGACAACAGTATGAGCATATTGAAACATAATGAGGAAATACGACCTTTGTATGAGTTCTGTGTTTTTTAATGATACAAACTGCCTAAGGCAAGCTTTGAGGAGGAGGGTAAAGTACAGGTGTCCTGGGTGAGATTATGTCAGGTGAAAAATAGAGTGTTTTTCCGAGACCTGAGAACAATCCTTTACTCACTGGTCCCTCACAGCATCTTTAATTCATCCTCATTTCTGTTTTCAGAATTTCTTCCTCTTGCTTCAAGCCCTCCTGCACCCACATCCTAACATATAACAGTCCTGGGGAAGAGCTTGTTGAGGGGAAATAAAGGTTTTTTGGGGAAATATGAGGCAGTTTTTTTAGGTTTCCTAAGGCAGTTTGGATGGGCTTGGGCAACCTGGTCTGGTGGAAGGGGTCCTTGCCCATGGCCAGGGGTGGAATGAGATGGGCTTTAAGGTGCCTTCCAACCCAAACCATTCTGTGATTTTATGAAGATACTGATTCTGTTCTGTTCTGTTCTTTGATGGGATGATATATTTTACTTGCACCTTGTCCTTATCCTTCATAATCCTGGCTCCCTGCCTTGGAAATCCCTGTTCTGGGGAGTGGTGTTGGTCAGGCACTGACAGTGTGGGTCATTGAGCTCCCATCAGAGAGGGATTTCTGGAGGCAGAGCTGCTCCATGCTCTTGGTTGAAGGGAGACAAAGCTGCTGATGTTCCGTATAAACAGTGTGGTGAAACCTTGATAAGTTTTCAGGTGATGGTTGTTGACACCCAGTGTTTTATTGAAGGGTGTTCATGTGGTTTATTTGCTTTTAATCTGCCTGTGAACTTTACACCCAAATGGAAGGAGAGCCAAGCAAGAATTAAGTGCCAGTCCTGGCTGATGGCCCTTTGAGTGTTTTGGTCCTTAGTTGTAATAATTTAAATGGAAACAAGGGAGATTTAGATCAGATATCAGACCGAAATTCTCCCCTGTGAGGGAGGTGAGGCCCTGGCACAGATTGCCCAGAAAAGCTGTGGCTGCCCCATCCCTGGAAGTGCTCAATGCCAGGTTAAATGAGGGGCAAAATCTTGGTGTTGTTTTGCTCAGTGGTTTCAAAACAAACAAATTACTGCTATAAATAAAGATTTAGCTAAGTGCTAATATGCTAATTAATTGGTCTGCTGAAGTGTTGTCAAGTAGCTGTTGGCCCCTGCTTCTTGTCTGGCACCTGGAGCAGCAGAAAAACAAGTTACTAATATTGGTCTGAATATGTAAGAATATGGGAATTGAGAAAGGGAAGTAACTTGCAAGTGGTGTGACTTCCCAGAATTTTAATACCATGAGCACAGAGGGAGTTTTGCCATCGATGTTGCTCATCTTCAGAGCTTAATTTGAAATTGTGTTGAATTTAAGTGTGATAATATGGATAAGAGTAATCTAATCATCCGTATTTTAATTAAATCTTAATTTCAGTGATATGATTTAGAAATGATTAGTATGACTAAACTGTTTTTCCTAAATATCAAAGCCTTCCTTGCTTTGCAGTGAGGAGCAAGGAAGGGTTTTGTCTGACAGACAAGTACAGTCTGAAAAGACATTGCTGCAGAAAAAGTTCCAAGATAATAGGATTATCTAACACATTTGATAGCCACTGAACTAATACGGTATTTTTTAATACAAAAATAAAGATTTTTGATTGAAGCATAAAGAAAATTTCATTTAAAAGACTCTGGAAAGAACTAAAGGTTCCTAAAAAAAGTCCAGCTCTCCTTTTGCATGGTAATTTGATGAGTGATCCCAAAAGATAAGATGCTTTTGATTCTGAAAGGAATAGTTATAATTCATTGCATGTCATTATTTTAGCTGACTTGATTTTTTTAAAACATTTGCTGAATTAAAATGCCAGCTTTATTCTTATTTTAAACATGGTTGCCCAGTCTGGATGGCTCCATTTTTAGCACCGATGCCATTTTTGCTTCCTACAAGAGTACCATGACATTGCCACCATGAAATTTCCCTTTCATTAAATGAGAATATTCTGGGGTTTATTGCACTGCAATTTAGTGGAGAAATTGCCCTGACATTTACTCAGTTTATTCAACTGTATTTAAAAAATATAAAGCAAAGAATCCCAGAATGGTTTGGGTTGAAAAGGACCTTGAAGATCATCTTGTTCCAACTTCCACGCCAGTGTTTATTTATTTGGATTTGTATAAATAAATAAAAATATATATTTCAAGTACATACAACTTTATGCTCTCAAATACGTGTTACAGACTGTTTATACCTTATACTGTCCATAGCATTCACACAACTCCTGGTAACTCAAATATTAATTAGTTCTCCACTATTAATCATAGTCAGGATTGTTTTACTTCCTCTCGTATTTTTACTTATAAAGTGGTTTAAATGTGGAAGCAGCCTGGGAATTGCAGCTGTAAAGCTTTAAAAACCTTTCCAAATGTTTAAATTCATTTAATATTTACTCAGTGAGTGTTTCATGGGGTTTGTGCCCATCTTTACAATTCCTTTCCCAAACCAAGGTATGAACATGCAGAGGGAATGAATTTATCAGGTGAGTTGGAGTTCGAAGGGCAGCAAATGGGGCAGCTTTGGGTGCCCTGTTTAATGCTGGTTTGACCTCTCAGGAAGTCAGTGGATGTGTTTGAAGATGGGAGTATTTACCCCTCTGCTCTGCTCTGATGAGACCCCACCTGCAGAGCTGCCTCCAGCTCTGGGGCCCAGCACAGGAAGGAGCTGGAGCTGCTGGAATGAGTCCAGAGGAGACACCAGGATAATCAGAGGGATGGAGCAGCTCTGCTGGGAGGAAGGGCTGAGAGAGTTGGGATTGTTCAGCCTGGAGAAGAGAAGCTTTGGGTTGACTTGATTGTGGCCTTCCAGGACCCGAAGGGGCTCCAGGAGAGCTGGAGAGGGACTTTGGATAAGGGCCTGGAGGGACAGGACAAGGGGGCATGGCTTTAAACTGCCAGAGGGGAGGATTAGATGGGATATTGGGAAGGAATTCTTTACTCAAAGAGTGGTGAGGCCCTGGAAGTGTCCAAGGCCAGGTTGGATGGGGCTTGGAGCAATTTGGGCTAGTGGAAGGTGTCCCTGCCCATGGCAGGGGGTGGAATGAGATGGGCTTTAAGTCCCTTCCAACCCAAACCATTCTAGGATGCTGTGACAGCCAGAATAGGACTTAGAAGTGGCACTTCCATGCTGGACTTGTGGTGCTTGTTTCATGTCAAAAGTGAGGCAGCTTCAGAAAATGAAGTTTTGAAGGAGTCTGGCTCATTTTCCTTGCTATTTAAATGCCAAAGGGATGCTTTGCTGGTAGATACTCAATTTCAAGACTTAGTTTGAAAAGCAGAACTTCAAAAATAGGTGGTTTTGGATTGAGGTTTGGACTGGATGACTTTTAAATGTCCCTTACATCCCAGACTGTTCAGTGATTCTGTGAGTGCAGTGGCAGGTGGGCTGTGCTCGCTTCGGCTGAGTGTGATTCAGCTCTGAGGTGTTAAACACAGGCTCCATTACTGCATTTACTGCTGCTTGCCTTCTGTGTTCTGCATGCTCTGGGCACTGGTTTCCTTTCCCTGCATTTCTTTTTCCTTTGCCCTTCCTTTATTTAATATTTTTTTTTCTAATTTGGGCTTTGTTTTTCACATGCACCAAACACAAATCCTGGTTATCAGCTGCGCATCAGCTGCTTCCTTTCTGCAGCCAAGATATGGCAGGGTTGGGGTTTTCCCTTCCAAAAATAGCATGAGCAGGCTTAGTGTGGACTTTGTGATATCCCCTGTTTGATATGTTGGTGATATCTCTGTTTTTTGGGAAGAAGATCAGACTGTGCATAAATAGAGCTGCTGTTGTGGGATTTCTCCTGTGCTCCGATAAACAAAATCTTGTCTGTTCTTTGTCAATCACCAGAAGAATTTCAGGTACCTGATGTGCTGGTGGGGAAAAAACACACACCTTGTCTCGCTTGCTTTACAAGAAGGGGGAAAAAAAAGGTGTTTTAAACACGGTTTTATTCATGGGCAATTTTACCCTTCATGTCCTGCTTACAGAGGAAACAATCCAGGGATGAAGGGAATCCAAGTTTGGGAGGGAGGATCACGGGGCAGTTACTGCTGTTGGTTCCCTTTTTTCCTGGGGGTGGCTTTGGTTTTGACACATGTGGAAAGTGGGAACATCCTCACACTGAAGGAAATGCTGATACATTTCCAGGAAGAGCCCTGGGCCAGCAGCACCAGGAATGACACTGGGAAGGACCCATGAGTCAGCCTGGGGGGTGGCAGGGGAAGCACAAGGGGTTGTCAGCACCCTCCTGGTGATAATTCCCCTCTGTCTCAAGATGAAAGCCACAGTTTCATTTTATCTCTAAAAAAAACACCCTTGGGAGGATCTTTGTTGTGTGGCTGCAGAGATAAATCCCTGTGGGTTTGGGCTACAACTCTTGGAGTGGGAGCAGTGGAAAAGTTTCCCTGGCAGAGGCTGCAGCAGAGATCTGGTTTGGAGGATCTGCCTCTTCTCTGTGCATTTATTCCCAGGGTTCAGTCATTAATTTTTGAAGCAGCAATGATTAAAAATTCATTGCAGGTCTGTGTTTCAGTCTCCCCTTAAATCCCACTTGGTCTGTAGGCAGTTGTGTTGGCCAGAGATCTTCCAGCCTCTGAGTCTTCGGTGGCCTAAGCCTAGTTGGAACTTTCCTATACGATTTTTGGGCTACATTTATATCAATGAAGATATGAAAGAAAATACAGGTAATAAAGAAAGCTGTTTAAAACCACAGATGTGAAGGGTGAAGCTGTTGGTGAGCAACTGCGAGGTTTTGAGAGCGGATGTGCCCATGCACAAGAAAGAAGGGGCTTTTTTGGGGTTTGACCTAATTTACTTGTGAAATGGTAGCAGGAGAGGTGAGATCTTGGGGCAGGGAATTGCTTCAGTCATGGCAGGGATTCTGTGTCCTCAGCTAAGGAGATGGAGGCAGTGATTTGACAGGAGGTTGAATGTCTCTTCTGCTGGGTTGGATTGAGGCTTCCAGTGTTTTTCCGGGAACCAGTTTTCCAAAGACACCCCAAAAATGCAGTGTGAGGTACATCAGTTCTCTGAAAGGACCAGATGAGGTGATTTTTTTGTGTTGTGTAATGGACTGAAAGAAATTTTAAATCCCTCGTGATACAAACTTGTTGTTTTTCCTCCCTCATGTCATGAGTCTTGATATGGAGCCAAAGAGAACTAACACAAAGTCCCTAAATCCTGGAGGGTTCCAGGATACCCAGTCTGAAATTTCTAAGCTCCAAAAGTGTCTCCATTTTGTCTGTGGGGGACAAAAATATGTATTTCTTTGTTTGTTTCCCTGTCAGCCCCTTGGTCTCCATGCAGAGTTGCTCAACACCCCACAGAAAGTGTTCATCTGTCTCTGGTGATTCATGTTCATCCAGTCACTCCTTCCAATAGTGATTTCCTGAAACCCTGCCAAGTCATGGTTACTGATTACAATTTTGTCATGCCTGTCACTTTTATCTTTATACCCCACTTAAATGTCAGGTTTCGTGCATTTTATTGCCTTCCCATTCTATGTATTATTGTGTTGACTTAAGATACCTTCTTTCCTTGGATGTCCCTAGTTCACCTGTGTCTCTAAAGGAATTTTCTCCATGCCCTAATACGCTCTTGGAGCATCCAGAGAGTTCCCAGCTGCTCACAGGACACAAACCAACACATTTGGTTTGGCAGGAATCAATTCTGGACAGTTGGTTGATCCGTTTCCTTTCTAAAACTTTGTAGGTGTTATATAGTCCTAAATATTTTATAGAATCATGGAATGGTTTGGGTTGAAAGGGACCTTGAAGATCATTGTTGTCCACTCCTTGCCATGGGCATGGACATCTTCCACTAGCCCAGGTTGCTCCAGCTGTGGCCTTGGACACTTCCAGGGATGGGGCAGCCACAGCTTTCCTGGGCAACCTGTGCCAGGGCCCTCCCCACCCTCACAGGGAACAATTTCCTCCTGATATTCCACCTAATTCTGCCTTCAGGCAGCTTTTAAACCTGTAGAAATGGTAAAAAAAACTCACCAGAAGTGTGTAAATGCAGTTTAAAAGAGAAGAAATACACCACACCAGCAGCAACCAAAATTGCCCTTATTTTGGAATCGTGGTTGTAGGGTTGTGTTTTGCTTCCTGAAGGTTCAGGCTGAAAGTTTTGCTTCCTTAAATAAAACATGGTGGGGTTTTAATGATTTTAATGTGTGATATATTGAATTATTCAGTAGAATTAAAAGGTTACAGAAGCATAATGAAAGTGAGAGAGTCACATACATAAAACACTGTTAACAGAAGGGTGAGACTCAGAGTTTATACCAGATATAGCAAAGATATATTTTTTTAATCTCCATTCTGAGTATTTGTTGAACATGTAATTATTCCTACTTGTTTTTATATAAAAGTGAATAAAATATGTATGAAAGGTGGCATTTTTGGGTGATTTCTCTCCGGTTGAGAAACAGCTGATGCACATAAGGGGACTTCAGCAAACCTTTAATAGGCTTCAAATTCAGCTTAAACCTTTATACCTGTTCAACTTTCTCTGAGAACAGGTAAATGCTTAGTTAGCCACTAGAAAAAAAAAAATCCTTGATTTTTCTCAGCAGGAGATGATTCAGTTGTTAAAAAAAACAGGGGGGGTGGGGGGAATGTAAAAAAAATTGAACTTTCAAGTTGAGCTTGAAAAGTTGAAAGAAGGGGGAAGAAAAAGAGAAATTGTAAAAAAAAAAAAATATTTAACTTTCATGTTGAGCTTTGCCTAAGCAAAATAATTTTGATCATTGTGTAGAACCACAGATTTTTGCTGCCCTGGGCACAGTTTTTGTACCAGCTGAGGAAGCCTGTGTCAATATTTCACTTTGTGTTCCATCCACAGACTCCACCGAAGAGAACAACTTGCACAAGGACCTGCTCACTTCTCTGCTGATTCTGGGCCTGGTTGTCATCATCTTCCTGGTGCTAGTTGGGTATTTTTTCAGGTAGGTGTGTGTGTGTGTGTGGGGCTGTGCAGGCTGCAGTAGCTCAGCCCTGTTTCGATGTGACCTCACGAGGAAGCGAAAGACGCGCGGGGAGAGGCAGAACCTCCAGCGCAGACCACGGGCTGTGGCCACGGGGAAGATGAACAGAAAGAGTTTCTCTAGAATTACATGGTTGGTGAAATAATGGTGTGGGGAGAACTCTGGTTGCCTACCAGCAGTGTTGCTCAGATGACTTGCTCTCCGTGTTTCAGGTTCAGGAGACACAGGAAAGCCGTCGTGACCTCCGGGGACAAAAAGATGCCGAACGGGATCTTGGAAGAGCAAGGTATGGAGAGATTTGCTCGCAGTTTGTTTGTGTGCACACACCCTGGCTCTCTAGTTCAAAATTATTTACTTATATCTGCTTATATTTATAGTTTAAAATAGTATAAAATAGCGTAAAGGAATAGAATCCCAAAATTTTTTGGGTTGGAAGGACCTTAAAGCTCATCTTGCTCCACCCCCCTGCCATGGGCAGGGACATGTTCCACTATCCCAGGTTGCTCCAAGCCCCGTCCAACCTGGCCTTGGAATAGAGATCCATATTTAAATATGTCTATATATAGTCTTAACTTTCAGTTTTTGGTTCTAAATAATATTCACTTCAGGTTGTGATGCAGCAAATGATTCTTTGTGAATGATTTTTGGGCTCTTTATTAGCAGGATGCCAGATGAAGTCCAGGTTTCTGACACTGATATTTGTATTTAGAGAAAGAATTGCAGAATTTCTTCTTCAAATAGGGGAAAAAAGAGGTCTTAACTCTTTGTGAAATTATTGACTGGTTCCTGAGTGTGAAGATAAAGCAAGAGGCTGAAATAGGGCAGTTTTTTAAGATAGTGGCACAAAAATAAAGCATTCTGAGAGTTCAAAATGTTTTCCTCTGGCTTTTTATTGTTTCTGTGGCTGGGCAGCCCCGTGGGTGCATCACTCTGTGGGGCTCAGCTCAAACCCAACAAACACAGAGAGGCTGGACAAGTTCTTTCAGCCATAACCAAGAGAAAAATGATAAATTTAATGATAAAAATAATCAATCTGTGCTTTGTGGAAGTTCCACTGGGCTATGTGCGACCTAACAAGTGGGTAAAACGGGGTGGCAGTCAGAGGGAAAGTCAAACCTCTAAATACACCCTTCAGCTTCCTGCTCTGCTGGGGCTTGAAAACAGGAGCAACCAGTCTTGGTGCAGAGTTTCTGGTGGCTGCCAAATTAAAGATAGGGGGTTTTTAAAATTATTTTTATTTCCCCTTCACAAGTGAAATTATCTCACAGCATCTCTTTGGTGATAGATGCCAAAAGCTGTCCCTGCAGTCCCTGCTCTCTGTCAGCAGAGTGAACTTTCTCCTTTTCTAAATAAAACTTGGTCACATTTTAATCCAGTGTGAATACAGAAACCATTAATTTCACCAAGTTTTTCTTGATATTATTAAGTTCTCAAAGCAACTACTTATGATTTGGTTTTTTATTTCCTTCAAGTCAGTTTTATCACCAGCTGAAGCCTCATGTGAGAAGTTTGTTTTGGCATCTTCCAGCGTAAAGATGAATCTGTAGTTGGAAATATCTTGGTCTCTGTTGCTCTGGACATGCCTTTAACGTGCCCTTCCCTTGTCCTGACAGAACAGCAACGGGTCATGTTGCTCAGCAGGTCTCCCTCAGGCCCAAAGAAGTATTTTCCTATTCCAGTGGAAAATCTGGAGGAGGAAATCCGGATACGCTCAGCGGATGAAGGGAAGCTCTTCCGGGAGGAGTTTAATGTAAGTTCTCACACGTGGGTTAGACAGACTGATGGCCAAAAGAGGGGAGTGGAACAAAAATGTCTGCAAATATTATTATTTCTTTAAAGTGTTTGGTGGTGGTGTCTCAGAGCCCCAGCACTGAGAGTGTGTGGTGACTCCTCATCTGGACAAAATCTGGATTTTCACTGCTTTATGATGTTAAATTGGCATTATATGAATTGTTTGACACTTGGTAATGTTTAAAGAAGGTATTTAGTGTGTGCCTGAAAGCTGGAGGAGAGGAACATTGAACATGAACCTCTAGCCCTGATTTTCTTGATGGCAGTGGAGGGATTTTTGGGTGAGTCTGAGTCTTTCACCTCTGTGGGAAGTACTTGGAGGAGAACACACAGCGTGAGACCTTTAATATCACCCTGGTGAGGTTTGACTTTTTTTTCTCCTTGCTCATTTGACTTTTTGCTCTTTGTTATCATCTCATCACTTCCCTGTTTGCAGCTCCTGTGCCCTAACACCCAGTTTCTATGGAGGAGCTCCAATTTTAGGGTTTCCCTTTAAACTGTTGCCTTGGTCAGTGTTTTCTACCCCACAGCCTGAGCTGCAGCCACGTGTGGTTGTGCAGATGAGTTGTACCTGGAGTCTGTGGTGACCTGGGCCAGTTCCTATGGAGAAAGACAATGGGATGAATCTGCATTTGGGGCCTTTTCCATACTTTCCTGTTATTTCTTTTCACTATTTCATTTCATTTTCCTCCACAGCAGAAGCAAGTTGTTCAGAGCAGTAGCTTAAATGTCAAGCAGGGATTTGTGAAAGCACATGTTGATTAGACAGGCTGTTGAGTTACCTCCTTAATTGGGAGCATATTTATATCTGCAATTTGTTTGATGATATCTTTAAAACACATAATTTTCCCTTATCAGAGAGGGAGCATTGTGGAGATATTTATCAAAGCTGACAAAACGAATGTGAAAACTATCTTGACAAGGTGTGTGCTGGTGGATTTTGACTCGCCTGATTAATTTGTTCTGCAGTTCAGAGTGAAACAAAGCATCAATTTTAATTTTTAAGCCCTGTTTTGCTTGGATCATTTTCTGCCCCGTGCTGTGAGTTTGTGAGATTCTATCTGCACACACGAAAAATCCTGGGGTCTTCTCCTCGTAAAAGCTTGGTGGTACATGAAGTTTTCTTGATGCTTGATGTGGTTTTTTTGTCTCCCTGCTGGAATGGATGTATGAGCTGTTTGCTCAAGCCTAAGAGGGGAAGGAAGGTGGAAAGACAGCTGGAGATCAGAGTGATTGATGTCGTAGCATAAAGCAGGAAAACTGACACACAGAGGTTTGTTCTGCAGCACTGGAAGGAAAGGGGCTGATAAATCAAGACCCTTCAGCACAGACATGTGTGTGATGACTCCTCCTGCAGGGCATCCCCCAGCACACAGAACTCACACCCCCTGGACTCAGCTCCATCCTCCCACTCGCTGAGGTCACACCTGGATCTGCCCCATGAAGCCACAGCTGCCAAATCCCACAGATTTTCCAGAGTCTTCCACTTTGCACGAGCCTTTTTGTTGGTTGCTGCTGAGCTGTGGTGGAGCCTGACTGGCACAGGTTGCCCAGAGAAGCTGTGGCTGCCCCATCCCTGGAAGTGTCCAAGGCCAGGTTGGATGGCACTTGGAGCAACCTGGGCTGGTGGAAGGTGTCCCTGCCCATGGCAGGGGGTGGGACTGGATGGGCTTTGAGGTTCCTTCCAACCCAAACCATTCTGTGATCCTGTGCTGAGGATACACCAGGGATCTCTGCCCACAGTGGTTTTTCCTTCACGTGGTCTGATCCCACACATCAAGGGGTCAGGCATCTCTTGGAATGCAGATACAGGGACTCCAGTGTGAATTTGAAGCCAATTGGCAAGTCCTGTGAGCCAGCAGTGGCCAGGAATGTGCACCAGGCAAAGAAGTTTGGTCCCAACTGATTTTTTTTTTTTTTTTTTTTTTTTTTTTTTTTTTTTTTTTTTTTGTAAGAGTAAAGCAAGTGCTGATAGATGAAGACATGCAGGAGGCAGAAAGGATTTTTGAGGACAGTTCCTGATTTTTGAGGACAGTTCTCTTAGATTTATGTACCTAATGGTGTTCTTCAGTACCTTTGAATTTGTCCTTAAAGCCTAAATTACCTTTAAGAGGCACATTGCACTCCTTGTACACCAACCAAAATAGCAGAGGCTCCTTCTACTCTCAGTTGCTTCCTTTTTTGTTATGTGATTCCTTTGTGCACACTGGGCACTGGGAAGAGTGTGTTCTTTCTTCACAGGAAATAAAGGAAACTATTTAAAAAATCCCTATTCCTTTCTAGGTAGGGTAAGGCCCCTACCTCTATTTATCATCCCTAATGGAACATGAGTTGGATGCTGGAAGTTTGGGATGAGTGGATTATTGCCTTGATTTTCTGAGATTAATTACTGGAAGGCTTCCTGTAAGAATTTGCAGTTGAAATTTTAATTTTGACTTGATTAAGAAACCCCTGTGGCTCATTTAGTGGAAAATAAAGGAGAACATTATTCTGGATTGAGCCCCCCAGAGGCTTCAGTGAGACTTTTAGGGTTCCTGGGAAGTGGGGGCAGGTCACAGTGTGGTGCAGCAGATGACCCAGTGCCACCAGGACTCAGTTCCTTGTGACTGGGGGTGATGGAGAGGATGTGGTGAGGTGCAAGCCTCGATGAATCACATCCTGCACAAAGGGTGGGAGCTGGAACTGGGCTGTGCCCTGGAACTGGGGTTCACCACCCACCCTGGAGCTTCCTATGGAGATGCCAGGGCCTTGCAGGGGTCAGGAGAGGTGATTTTGCCCAAGATAATTACTTCTCATCCATTTTTCAAGTGAAGATGCAGAACTTTTATGGCTATTTGTTGGGAATTTGTTGCCCGACTTTATTTAAAGAAATCGTGTTTAAAGAGATAATTATTTCATAGAATCAGTGGTTTGGGTTGGAAGGGACCTTAAAGATCATCCAGTGCCAAACTCTTTTGTGGGTAGGGACACCTTCCACTACTTGTTTTCCTACAAAAATTAGGTTTCTTTGTTTTATAAATCATAAATGTATTTTAATCAGCAAAATGGGCAAATTAAAATCCACAATCTTCATTCAAACAAGGAATTAAGCAGTTTGCTAAAAGCAGCTTTCTTCCTCGAGCCTTTTTTAACCTCCTCTCTTCTTTCTTTCACATTCACGGGTTTAAGTGACATTAAAAAAAACAAAACAAAACAAAAAAAAAACAAAAACAAAAAAAACCAAAAAAAAATCCCAAAAAACACAAACAAACAAACAAAAAAACAACAACAAAAAAAAAAAAAAAAAAAAAAAAAAAACAAAACAACAAACCAGCAACCCAAACCCACAAATGCACGTTGCTGTTTCCTCTGTGGTGGAGGAGTCCTCCCCACACCCCCTCTTACCCTCTGTCACCCTGGCAACACCACTGCTGTTTTCAAGGGGGAATTCCAAGCCCTGTCCCCTGCCAGCCAAGCAGGGATGGTTTGAGCTGTGCCATCGCTCACCACTCTTTCCCCTTGCCCTGGGTGACTCAGACTGGGTGGTGGGAGGTAGAAGGGTGGGAGAAGATGGTTGTGCCTTCCCAAAACCGCTGGGATTTTACCTTGATGGAATCCACATGCTGACACTGAGGTTTTAGGAGTTCAGTGAAAGGATCTTAATGAAGCTGAGTTCTGGTTTGGTCCATTTGCAGTGGTTGGCATCTCAGCAGCTCCACCTTGGGCATTTCCTTGTTGTCATCTTCACTCTCTACCTCTCCATTTTTTATCTTTAGTTTGATTACTCTTCAAGACTGGTTTTATTGTGGGTTTTTTTAAGGCTGACTAAATTTATCTGCACTCTTAGATCTTGCTGATGACTTGTAGAATTCGACTCTTGCTCCTGCAGCATAAAAAAAATCACAGTTTATTTTCTCTTCCTCCCTTTCTGCCAGAGTTGGGCCTTCACCTTTGGCCCTGAGCAAGATGTTTGATATTTAATGTTCTAAGCAGTGAATATTAACAATCAAACTCTATTTCTGTTATTGAACCAACTGTTGTTGTGGGTCGTGGTGCTGTGAGTCACTGTGGACAGATGGCAGCTTCAGGCAGCAGCTCAGAGTTGAACAATTTTCTGAAGAACTGTGATCTCTGGTGGAAAAAAAAATTACTTATTTTTCCAAAACTGCTGAGCTCGTTTTCTGTAGTGAAATCTGACAGGGTGTATTTTCCTTTTATAGGGCATTTAAAGTTATTGGGGGAAAAAAAAAAAAGTTGAAATATGTTTAATTCTCTTGGATGCAAGGAAAAGTGTGAAAATGCAGATTTTCCCTACCCCATGTGCAGTCAAGAGTTTGTTGTTTTTTAACATATTGACTTCTGCATCTTTTTGGGTTTTTTCAGTCATTAACATCTGGATACGTGCAGGGAACATTTGAAATGGCAAACAAAGAAGAAAACAGGGAGAAGAACAGATATCCCAACATCCTGCCATGTAAGACATTCCCTTTCCTTTTAAATCAGACAATTAAATTCCAATTAGCAGGCTGGTTGTAGTGGGCTTTGCTCAAAATATTAAATTATAACAATTTCACTGGTCAGAAATGCTTTTCATATGTTGTATGTGCCATGTCTCTAATAGTGCTTGAGGAGCTCTGTGCTTATCCAGGCCTCCTGCTTGCAAAGAAGTAACATCTTTCAGAGTAATTAACGTGCTTGTTTTCTTTCAGATGATCATTCCAGAGTGATTTTGACCCAAATTGATGGAGTCCCATTTTCAGACTACATTAATGCATCATACATAGATGTAAGCTGACATTTGCCCACTTCAAACTTTGTGAACTAAATATTTCTCTGCTAACACATGCTGCCATTCCATCTTTTAACTGATATTTATTTCCACAGGGTTATAAAGAAAAGAATAAATTCATAGCAGCACAAGGTAACTTATTCTCATTTTTCTATTCTGTACATCTTAGAGCTGAGCATGTTTAATTTTAGAGGTGTTTTAAAGGCTATTTTCAGTTGCAGAAAGTGGTCAAATATGAGGTTGGATTTAGAGGCTGAAATGTGTGAGGTGACCCAGTGGCTTTAGACCTGCAGATACTGCTCTGAGCAGAGGCTCATCTTTCCCCCACTCCACCCCAAAACTGATATCTCCTGACCATACATTCAGCCTAAGCAATCCTGCCACAAAAATCAGCATTTCCACAGGAATTCTTGTGCTGTATTTAATCATAAATGTGGGTAACTTTGTCACCACAATCCCAGACACAAAACCAGAGCTGCCCCAGCCTCTCCTGCATGATGAGCCGCTCCCAGACAGGGATTTGTTGTGGTCACAGGTAATGTGGACCTTGCCATGGGAAAGGCTGCAAGTAGCAATTCCAAATGCTGCTCCTGCCATTGTCTACCTAAAGGATTAAATAATATTTAAGACTGAATACTTGGGGCATCTTCCAGTGCCTAAAGGGGCTCCAAGAGAGCTGGACAGGGACCTGGGAAAAGGGCCTGGAGGGACAGGACAAGGGGAAATGGCTTCCCAAAGGGCAGAGTGAGATGGGATATTGGGAAGGAATTCTTCCCTGGGAGGGTGGTGAGGCCCTGGCACAGGTTGCCCACAGAAGCTGTGGCTGCCCCATCCCTGGAAGTGTCCAAGGCCAGGTTGGATGGAACTTGGAGCAACCTGGGCTAGTGGAAGATGTCCCTGCCCATGGCAGGGGGTGGAACTGGGTGATCTTTAAGGTCTCTTCCAAACCATTCTGTGATTCTATGAGTAACATTTAAAAGGAGGAGATATCTGCTAGAAATGTAGACTTGAGTGCATATGATTGTGTGAAATAAAATTTGGGAGTTTTTAAGGAATATGTGGTATGTTCCAAACCTGTACAGGTCTGGGTGGGCACCCAGGATGGGGGTATTGTAAATTAAATAAGTATTTCTCTGATCCATACCCCTCCTGAGCACTGTTCTGTTCTGTCTGCAGGACCGAAGCAAGAAACAGTCAATGACTTCTGGAGGATGATATGGGAGCAGAAGTCAGCCATTATTGTCATGTTAACAAACCTGAAAGAAAGAAAAGAGGTAAAGAGCTTTCAGTTTGCCCTGAGGTGTCCTTGTGTGCTCCAAAATAAGTTGTGGCTGCTCAGGCTCTGGCCAGTTGCATTTCTGACCATTTCCTCCCCTGGTCCCTGCCAGCACAGCTAAGTTTCTGCTCAAAAAATGTAGTTTTCATTTCTAAAACACAAACTTCTATCAGTTGTTCTTAAAGAATAAGTTCTGATGGCTCATTGTGTCCTGCATAACCCACAGCCAAAGAAAAATTCTAGCGGTTTTATCCCACCCTGAGGCTGCACTTGTAGATGGGTCTGGTTAGGAATAAAGATAAAAACCTTTTGCATTTTCAAAATGCTTTCTGGCACATCCACAAAAACATTAAATATTGAAGGTGCTTTGTTGTGAGAGTGGTGCTGTTCCTTCCTGTCCCCCATTCCTCCTCTGTTACGTGGATGGGCGTTCCTTGTTTGCCTCTTCACGATGTTACTTTTGCTTTCTTTTCCTGCACTTTTACTGCTGCCTGATGAAGCTCAGACAGGAAAGGCAACCCATAAGGGCCCATTCCCAGTGTGAGCAGCCAGAACTGTTAAATCTGGATGTTCCTCGTGACTGCCCAGAAAGGCTGTGGCTGCCTCATCCCTGGAAGTGTCCAAGGCCAGGTTGGATGGGGCTTGGAGCAACCTGGGCTAGTGGAAGGTGTTCCTGCTCATGGCAGGGGGTGGAATAAGATGGTCTTTAAGGTCCCTTCCAACCCAAAGCAGCCCATGCTTCAGTGATTCTGTGAAATAAGGTCTGCTCTGCATTTCTCACTGGCTGCACCTAAAGCTTGAAAATGCAGTCAAAACATCACAGTCCCCATGATTGGACACCCCCTCACAAAACAGCCAAACTGAAACAAAAGCTGTGTAGGTCTGACTAGGTTAAAAAACAGCTTCAAAGCTGTTTTCACCTTCTCTGCAAAAGTTTAATCAGTAGCACCAGCAAGGTGTTAAAGCTGCCTTGTGCAAGGTGAGAAACTCCGATATCCGTATTTATACATCGTCCTTTCAAATAACTCCCTTCTTTTCAAGAGTGACCAGCAGTGAAAGCAAACTCAGTGTTACAAAACTCACTGTGCTTTTGTGCAGGAAAAATGTTACCAGTATTGGCCTGACCAGGGGTGCTGGACTTATGGAAACATCCGTGTGTCCGTGGAGGATTGTATAGTGCTGGTGGACTACACCATCCGCAAGTTCTGCGTGCAGTCGGTGAGGAGCAGCCCTGCTCTGGGGGCTTCTTTTTAACCTTTAGAGAAAGAAGTTTACACTGTAAAATTCTAATCCTCAAATCAGGCTTGAAGTGCTGCAAGAATTAAAATCATAAATAAGCAGGGCAGTTTGTGCCTAAACTTTTGCACGAAAACTGAGATGTCCAACAGTGTCCGTGTGTTCCTGCAGCTTCATGATGGTTGTAAAGCTCCAAGGCTCGTCACACAGCTTCACTTCACCAGCTGGCCAGATTTTGGGGTGCCTTTCACACCTATTGGGATGCTGAAATTCCTGAAAAAAGTCAAAGCGTTGAATCCTGCCCATGCTGGACCGATTGTGGTTCACTGTAGGTATGTATGTGCTCCTCAAGGCATTCTCATAGCTTTGTCTGGAGTTATATATATATATATTTTATGCATAGATCTATTTATTTGCATATTTATGTTATTTATTTACATATTTATATTAATGGGTTATAATATGCTGAGCTTTTTGGGAGAAAAGGGTGTAAACAACTTCAAAAGATCTGTCTTTGCTGTCACTTCCATACTCAAACAGAAGTTGTTGTTTTGTTGTTTGTGGGGTTTTTAAATCCGTGAGTGGTATCCATTGTTTGGTACAAATATGTTTCTTGTCAGAAAAACAGATGAATCATACAAATCTGTGACCTTTGCCACTAAATGCTCCTCTGGGAATCCATCCCCCACTTCTCCCACAGTAAAATTGCAATTCCCTATGTAAATTAGCCATTTGAGTGCATAAAAAGTTTGGAATAAAGAACTTCATTCAAGAGACTTCAATGCTGCAATTTTAAGAATGTGCTACATATGAATACAGAACATTTTCCCACTCGTGGGTCACACACACACAGGTCCTGCTGTCAAAGGCTTGTGCTATTGAAATCTTGTCTTAATGAAACCAAATCCAAACTCCAAATCTGTTTGAAGACAATAATTGCAATCTCTATAGCAACTGTAAGCTCAGAAATGAGCAAGAAGTATCTTTTCAGGAGCAATTATTGTAATGAGTTTAGAATGAAAAGAAAAGAAGAGCAGCTTTTTCTTTCAGGGTCTTGTTTTTTGAGGAAAAAAGGCTGTAGATTCATGTATTTATCTTTTTTTTTCCCCCTTGTTTTTGTCAGACATCTAGAAATACTCCCTTGAAAGAGAGTGTTTGTCCTGACCAAGGCAGTGTTGATGGTTGGTTTACATCCAGTTCTTGCCTTGCTGGGATTCAGCTTCTCTCCCAGGTGTCATAAATGAGAAGCTTGAAGAAAATCATTCAATGGAAAAAGCAGATTTTAGTTGTCTCACAGCCTTTTCTTGGAGTATTTTTACAGCCCTTTATTATGTGTGGAGATGCATTTTGGCCTTGAGCTTTATTTGCCACCGGCAGGAAATGCTATACTTGGCTTAATGAGCAGGAGTAGAGACAAAATAAAGGAAAATACAAAGTATCTTAATTAAAATCTGCAGAAATTTAAGTAGAATGGGCCAAGAGAGCACAGTGTGACCTGTGTCAGTGCTGGGGCCTCAACCTGTGTCAGAAATCACGGAGGAGAGAGAGGGGTGACACTTAATTTCCGTTGGAGCTCAGGATGTGACACCACTGAATTGTTGGAAAAAGGAAAGGGAAGCCCATCAGGAGTGAGTAACCGTCCATTTTTAGTGAGCTTTTAGAAAAATATTACCCAGCCACTGTGACAAAACCAGCTCCATCAAAATCTCGGGGAACTTAATAAAGCTCTAATTTGGCATTTGCAAGGAAAGAAGTGAAAACAAGGGCAGGGGGTGGCAGGATTTTCTGTCAGTTCTTTTATTCCATAAATTTTTGGAAATAATTTATTTTCTGTGAGCAGATGAGGATTAGCTGAGTAAGGGATACCCTGGAGGAAGTTAAGGATGGATAAAAACAGGGAAATTCCAAGGCAAATGTCAAGGTTGGTGAAATTCCCAGCTTGAGGAGGGATATGCAAAGGTGGAATTCAGAACTGGTCTGAAATAATAAAGGAACAAGGGGATGGAGCAAGGATGTGTAGAAAGGGATTGTGGCTGTAAAGGGAAGAGAAGTGATGGAGCTGAGTGTGGGGCTCAGGGGTGAGAGCTCCCAGGAATGAGCAGTGAAGGAAAAATGTGAACTGGACATGAGTGACCCGTGCTCAGAGTGGTTCCCAGGATGTTTCAGGAAGAGGAAAAAGTTTATAAACTGGGAGCCAAAGAGTAGGACATGATAGGGGACTCGTCTTTGGTGTCAGAGATCAAACATGAATGGAAGGGGTGGAGCCTTGGCCACTGTGAGGTGATCCATGGCCAGTGGCTGGAGGGGCCAAGTGAGACCAAGGGTGGGAGCACTGGATTGAGACTGGCAGGAGGGAGGACGGTGTGCCAAATGGATGATTAAATCCAAAAGGGTTTGGGGGTAGAAGTTTTGGTGAAAATTTGGTGAAGCTCCGTGGTACTCCATAGATCCATCATCCCTCCAGACCTCTGGAATAGCGAGGCTTGGGGGGCTTTGATTTCACATTCTGTTTTCTGTTAAAAGTGTGTGTGTGACAGAAGAACTCAGCTGTGTTATGAACACAGTATTTTTTTCCTGGTGGTATTTAAAACCTTTTAAGTCCTTGCTGGAAACTTCTCTGTTATCTTTGAGCTGGGGATGAGGGAAGACATTTTTATCCTGTTCCTGGAGGTGTTGGTGGCCATTCCAGCAAAATAAACCAGCCAAAGGTTAAAGGAGAGCTATTAATGCCTAGGACAGGATGCCATGCCCTTTTCCTCTGGAAGGAAGAGCCCAAAGCCGCCGGAGCTGTGTAATTTCTAATGATCGTGCTCCCTCTCGTGGCTTGTGAAGGATATAAAACCCAAAAAGTGTTTTGGGACGGTAGTGTTGGGGAATGTGGAACTAAATATTAAGAAAAAAAAATAAAATTTTCATCTTAGACTGAATTATTATAGATGGCCAAGCAAATTTGTTTTTCAAAGGTGTTTTTAAATATAATTCTGATGTCATCAAACCTAAGCTGCGAAGAGGGGAATTTTTGTGTTTAAAAAATTCATTTTTTAAATTTTATTTTATTTTTATTTCATTGATGTCATTGTCAACAAGAAAAATGTAGGGGTTTAGATTTGGTATTAAGAAAAATTCCTTTATGGAAAGGGCTGTCCAGCCCTGGCACAGCTGCACAGGGCAGTGGTGGAGTCCCCATCCCCAGAGGGATTTAAAAGCCGTGTGGATGTGGCACTTGGGGACATGGGGTTAGTGGTGGCCTTGGCAGTGCTTGGGGAATGGTTAGACTGGATGGTCTTAGAGGGCTTTTCCAACCTTAACCATTCCGTGATTCTGTGAAATTTTACGTTTCCCAGTGACCATTTCAGTTTGGTCTAAGCTTGAGTTCTATCCGTAGAACTTCTTGCTGTAGCAATTCCCGCAGATTGTTGATTCCAGAGGTCTCAGTGTGCTCTGTCCCCCCCCCAGCGCTGGCGTGGGCCGCACGGGCACCTTCATTGTCATCGACGCCATCATCGACATGATGCACGCGGAGCACAAGGTGGACGTGTTCGAGTTCGTGTCCAGGATCCGCAACCAGCGGCCACAGATGGTCCAGACTGATGTGAGTGGGCTTTAAGGGCAGCTTTTCATGGTCAGAGAAGACACTTCTGTATTTCTACTCCACAGTGTCTTGTGCTGTTGCCTGCCTGGGTAAGACCAGGCTGGACAGAGCTTGGAGCAGCCTGGGACAGTGAAAGGTGTCCCTGCCCATGGCAGGGGTGGAACTGGATAATCTTTAAGCACCCTTCCAACCCAAACCATTCCAGGATTCTGTGTGCTGGTTTAGGTTGGATATTAGGAAGAAATACTTCTCTGGGAGGGTGGTGAGGCCCTGGCACAGGTTGCCCAGAGAAGCTGTGGCTGCCCCATCCCTGGAAGTGTCCAAAGCCAGGCTGGAGGAATCTGATCAAGTGGAAGGTGTCCCTGCCCATGGCAGGGGGTAGAACTGGATGAGTTTTAAGGTCCCTTCCAACCGAAACCCTTCCATGGTTTTGTGATTTTAAATGAGATAGGTAAGGCCCAGAATGCCTGCTTTCATCCCTGTATCCTCACCTGCCTCTCTCTCCCTCCCAGATGCAATATTCCTTCATTTATCAAGCCTTACTCGAGTACTACCTCTACGGGGACACTGAGCTTGACGTGTCATCCCTAGAAAAACACCTCCAGACATCCCACAGTGCGGCCCCAAACCTGGTCAAACTGGGGCTAGAAGAAGAATTCAAAGTAAGTATGGAAGTCCTTTGCCACAGGATTTCTAAGGTTTAATCCCAAAAGATAAGGGTGTCACCTTAAAGGTCCATAAAAGGGAACAAGTTGTTCTTTTGGGGTTGCTGTGAATGGTCCTGTGGAGTGGGTGAATGGGGCCCTTGCTGAACATCCTGTTCTGGGAATGCTCATTCAGAGCTGTGTTGTTGTACAGGCCACTTCCTATATGTTTTTTGTTTGTTTGGGAAGGAAAAGTGGAGTGATTCTCTGGGTCTGGTCTGCAGGCCAGATCAGATAATGCTGGAAGAGGAAACTGGATTACATGTGTCTAATTTGCATCTCAGTGGGATTGTTAACTCAGAGGTGACTGACAGGGAGAATTGCAGGGAATTTTGCTGAATGTCCAGACTTGTCAGGAAGGTAAATTAAAAAAAAAAAAAGGCATTTGTGTTTAGTGGAGAACCCCAAATGCAGGAAACAACCACACTGGCTGTGTCTGATCATTGTAAAACTAGATTTTAGTGTCCTGAGGGAATAATTAGAACTTTTTCATTACTTTGGCCATCCTAAAATATTTATTCGCCATAGAGGTCTAACATATTAAATGCCATCTAGGTGTTAACTGGAGTTATCTCTTTCCTTTAAAGGAATAATTTAATCAGTAATTGGGAACTGGGAAGAGGAAATTATGTCAAAATAAGTCTGGTGATAGAGCAGCAAATTCAAAAATCAACAGTATTGGTCATTCTGAGGGAAGAAAGCAAAGCATTGTTTCCTACTATTTTCCAGAATTCCCAAGTTTTTTCTGGAAACAGTGCAAGCAGAAAAAAACATTTAGTTCTGCCCTGTATTGTGAAAAGCACTGGGATGGCCCAGGAGCACTGAGCCCACCTGCACCAGTCAAGAGTAGAGTCATTTGGAACCAGTGTGACAGTCCTGACACAAAACCAATCGAACACAGAATTCCAGAGTAGCTGAAAAGGGATTCTTTTGGAGGGTATGGGTTTCTTTTTAATACTTTGTTGCCAGTACTTGGGGTTTTTCTGGGCTTGTGATCTGCTCCTGAAACACGATGCCTGCCAAATACATGCTGAAAAATCTGCTCGCAGTTTGAAAAGTAAATTAGTTTTAATTTAAATTGAATTTATATTGGATAGTTGCTGAAATGCAGGTGTGTAACTGATCACTTTTTGGTGAGTCCCAGCCCAGCAGAGGCAGTTTGTTGTTGTGTGTTCTTGCATGGTCTTGTGGGGGTGTAATATATATATTACTATTGTTATTATTTATATGTACTATAAAATAATCACTAAGGCAAGAACAGTGTTCATATTCTCTGTCCTGGGAATGCTGTCAGCATAAACTGAATAAACAATAAGGAATATTGGCCCATTCATTAGCAAAAATATTATGTAGAAATTCATCCCTGTGAGGGTGGGGAGGCCCTGGCACAGGTTGCCCAGAGAAGCTGTGGCTGCCCCATCCCTGGAAGTGTCCAAGGCCAGGTTGGATGAGGCTTGGAGCAACCTGGGATAGTGGAAGGTGTCCTGCCCATGGCAGGGGGTGGAACCAGATGAACTTTAAGGGCCTTCCAACCTAAACTGTTCCATGATTCTGTGACTGTTATTCTTTCTTAATTTTTATGGACAGGACGATGAAGTGGCTTTTGTGAAAAGTCAGTGTCCCTTTGACTGTGTCACTGTTTTATACCCAATAAAGACACTTTAAAGGGCAGATATGGTGAGTGGGACCCACTTCTGTTCCAAGGAGTTTTCATCCTGGTTTGCCTTTTATTCCAGAAGTTAACAAACGTTCGGATCATGAAAGAGAACATGAGAACTGGGAATCTTCCAGCAAATATGAAGAAAGCAAGAGTCATCCAGATCATCCCGTGTAAGAGGCCAACTTTTATGTACAGAAGCCAGTGCTGTAAATACCTGGTTATCCCCAGGCTGTTGTGACTACATACTATGACTGTATGCTGGCAACATATCAGAGCACAGCTCTCCTTATAAAATATATCCTTATATAAAATGAAATGCTCTTATGAAGCACCTGCAAATGATTTAATGAATGGATTTTTTCTTCACTGATATAAAATCTGTTACAATCAGGTATTTTTGATTAAATAATTCAGCAGTTTCACCTCTTAAGCCAACCTATTTTCTGTGGGATTCTTTGCATATTCTTTGTTAAAATCCAAAAGTTCCAGAACTGCAATGTCTGCACCTACAAAATGAAAATTTCAGAGGAAAGATATTGCGGGTTTTATTTCACATGCAGTTGGCAAAAGTAAGACTAGAAGTGTCTATTTTTTTTTCTTCCAGATGATTTTAACAGAGTGATTCTGTCAATGAAAAGAGGGCAAGAATATACAGACTACATCAATGCTTCCTTCATAGATGTATGTATAAACCATTTCTGTCTATTTGAATTTTGAATCTGATATTTTTCTGTTACTGATAAGTCCTTTTAGAGACACAATCAACTTGGCTTATGAAGAAGATGAGCTTTTTTGGTTCAGTTTGGTTTATGGGAGTTTCCAAGTCCATTTCTCATCTGGTGTTTTCAATTCCAGTTGAAATGACTGTGTGATTTAGACATCCTCCTTTGTTGTTAGATTTATAAATGAAAGCTTTTATTAAATTCTGACAAACAGGCAATGAAACAAATTAGCTAGACAACTGACATCCAGCTGTTCCATTATCTGCTTCAGGTTAACAGGTGTAAATATTTGCTCTTCTGAGAAACAGAAAAGTCTGTATTTAGCACAGGGAAAGGCTGTCACAGTGTTTGGGAGCCAGGGTTTACCTGGATAGTCCTGGATTAATTCCAAGCTTTCTTCCCAGCTGCCTGTTGGAACCTGGGCAATCCAGGATTGTGTCTTGTTTTTATTTCAATATGGGAATTAGTCATGTGTTTAAGCAGTAAAACTCCATCAGCAGCTGAGGATTGTGGATGATTCAATCAGCATGGAAATAAGGAAGGACTGGGTGTGGCACTCAGTGACGTGGTGTGTTGGGTCATAGGTTGGATTTGATGATCTGAGGTCTTGTCCAACCTAATGGATTCTGTGATTTTGTGAATGAAACTGTACCTTAAAACTGAGTTAAAAGTTAATTCTATAGAAAAGCCTCACAGCTGCTGCTGTTACAGTGTCACTGTGAAACCCTTTCAGCTCCCTGTTCTTGCAGAATTTCATCCCTTCAGCCACGACTGTAAAAATTCACCTCAGGATTGTGAAATTAGGGGAGTTTTTAGCATCACAAATCATTTAGGTTGCAAAAGCCCTCTGAGATCATCAGATCCAACCATCCCCCAGCACTGCCATGGCCACCACTAACCCCTGTCCCCAAGTGCCACATTCACACGGCTTTTAAATCCCTCCAGGGTGGGGGCCCCACCCTTGCCCTGGCCACTGACAATCCTTTCTTGTGGGGAAATTCTCCCAGATCTCCAATCTAACCCTCCCCTGGCACAACTGGAGGCTGTTTCCTCTCATCCTGTCCCTTGTTCCCTGGGAGAAGCCCCCATTTAAGGGGTGATCTCCTTCTGCCCATCAGCTCTGTCCCCTTCCCTTTTCCTCTCCCACCCCAACGTGTGATCTCGGTCTCTCCCCGCAGGGCTATCGCCAGAAGGATTATTTCATTGCCACCCAGGGCCCTCTTCCACACACAGTGGAGGATTTCTGGAGGATGGTGTGGGAGTGGAAGTGCCACACCATCGTGATGCTCACAGAGGTCCAGGAGAGGGAGCAGGTACGTGTGTCCCGTGTCCCACAGCTCCACAGCAAAGCTCTTCCTGTTCTCACCAGCAAAACATGACCACTAATATCAGATAAAATGTTTGTTGCCTACAAATTCCAACAAAACAAGGCCTTTTTTTTTTTTTGCCTTTCCTAAAACAATCACTTGCTTCACTATTTGGTGTGGGCCGGTGTTGCTGCTTTTCCGTGAATTTTTAGAAAACCCACCAAAACTAGAAAATATTACAGTTTTTTTGAAGCTTCAAGTTCACATTTAAAGGATGCCTGACATGAAATAGTGGTTTGGGATTTGGGAAGAAGCTGGGCAAAGATTTTGTGTAAACTTTCCCCCCAGTTGTGCCAGTATAAGCTCCAGTGACTCATTCTGAGCCTCTCCTTGTGCATCATTAATTAATGAAGAGATTCCTGCATATCTCTGTGTGCTGCAGATTAAAGATTCCTGGTTCAACACTGCATCCAGGGTGCTCTAGTGCTGGGAAATCCTTTTTCTTGGTGATTTTGTGAGGTTTTTAACATCATTGCATTGCTTTCAGGAGTTACATGTGTTTTAAAGCAACATTTGCCATCTGTGCCTCCTGAGCCCTTTTCATCTTAATGGTTTATATTACAGGAACATTTTATTACTTAATAATAGTTATTAGTGCTGGCAATATAAACTGTTTAGAGCAGTGCTGGATGTCACCTTCTGTATCAGAGATTCACGACAATGTAGAGAGCTGGGAAAAAATTCAAGGAATGTTTACGATCCTCTGGATTTTTGCAGGAAAAATGCTGCCAGTACTGGCCATCGGAGGGCTCTGTGACTCACGGAGACATCACCGTGGAAATCAAGAGTGACAGCCTGTTAGATGCCATCAGTGTGAGGGACTTCCTAGTCACATACAGTCAGGTAATTCTTTCAAATTTCCAGGAGGTTTTTTTTCCATTTCAAGGTATTTACAAACATGACTTTGTGTCTTAAATGTGGGGATTTTTATCTAAACCTAAATGTGATTAATCTGACATTCAGAGGAAGCTTAAATAAAATACTTTTGCTTAAAGCAAAATCTAAAATTCTAGTCGGTAAAGCAGGTGGTTGATCACAATAGCACATGAGTTTAGGGAGGGCTTTTAATTGTTTTGTTGTGGCTGTTATTCCTAGATTTTCTACTGTCTCCCACATATATGTAAAGGAAAATTTGATTCAAAATTATTAATGGAATCACAGACTGGTTTGGGTTGGAAGGAGCTTAAAGCTCATCCTATGGGCAGGGACACCTTCCACTATCCCAGGCTGCTCCAAGCCCCGTCCAGCCTGGCCTTGGACACTTCCAGGGACGGGGCAGCCACAGCTTCTCTGGGCAACCTGTGTGTGCTTTTACTGTGCTTTTAATCACAGGCCAATGGCTGTGAAATTTCAGAGTGTTGTGCAAAGCTGAGTCCATGATTTAGGTTGTTTCAGCAGCCCTTTGGATCTGGCCTGTGCAGAAGGAAAGTTTTCCACTGTTCCTACTCAGGATGAACAATCTCCCAGTTGAAGCAGATGAAACAGCTCTGCAAATGCAAAGGAAAATTTTGGAGGGGATTTATGAGCAGAATGGTTGGGAGATTTAAAAACAGGTCTGTCAGGTCTGCACAAACTGTTTAGAGCCATGGAACATTAGAGCTGGAAACAAGATCATCAAGGTCCATGATATATCATGGATCAAGTTGCAAATATTTTAGCAGTGCAGAATTTCTGCTGTAGATATTCAAGGGGTGTGTTTATTATGAGGTAAAAAGTGACTAAATGTGGTGTTTTCCTGCCCACAGAGTAACCAGGAGAAGCAGAGCAGGCTCGTCCGGCAGTTCCACTTCCACGGGTGGCCAGAAATCGGGATTCCTGCGGAAGGGAAGGGGATGATCGACCTCATTGCAGCCGTGCAGAAGCAGCAGCAGCAAACAGGGAATCACCCCATCACTGTGCACTGCAGGTGAGTCCCCTCTGGGCTTCAGTAACTTTTGGGGTTTGGACTTGAACTTGGGCTTGGTAAACTCTGGGATTGTGCTCAAATGTTCTGTGCGGGGCAAAATGGTGCTGGATCTCACAAACTGTCAGGAGAATAAAATATATCCCTAATCTAAGCTCAAGTTCCTGTCCTTGAGAGCAGAGAGAAAACAATATTTTAATAATATTAATGATAATAACAATAATAATTGCTGATTGGAAGCTTGATTATTACTTGGGACATCACAACTCAAATATGTGTTTGTCCTATGTCAGATTTTCGCTTTTTGGTTGTTTTGGTTTTGTTTTTTTTTTTAATTGTATACTTTTAATGCACTTTTTTTGCCTTCCTTTTTGAAACTTATAACTTGTGCTTTTCATCTGTGTTTTTTTTTTTAAATGATATTTTTCAGAGTGTGGGGTTTTTATCAGTCTTTAAATTTGTCTTTGCTCTTTCTGTAGTAGATCTGCTGATTTAGAAACATGAAATAGCAGTAAAACTGGTATTCTGCCTTTTCTTCATTTAGAAATCATACTTTGCTTTTATTTTTTTTTTTAATTTTATAAACTAATAAAGCTTCTTCTGTTTTCTGGTCCAGACAAAGCCAAGTTGACAGGACACAGAGACAGGCTTAGTGGGGTTTTAGAGTCCTAAAGATCATGACACAAAAATCTTGTTTTGTCTTTAATTACCCCAAAAATGGATTATTTAATTTATTCCAAATTCTGGCCTTTTAAATCTTTTCCTCTTGGGCATGTTGTACAAGCTAAACTGACTTTCCTGGACCATTGATCATCTTCCATCAATACATGGATCTCAATATAATTCGTGAATAATTTTATATTAAAAAACACTTGTTATATTAATTCCATGCTACTTCTTCCACCTGTCTGTGATCCCACTGAGAAATGCTTGGCAGCATTAACTGCCTTTTATTTTGCTCTGATTTGAGTTTCCAAGGTGCTCTCTCAGTCTCTGGTTGATGTTTGACTGTCTGAAGTCACCTATATTTTCAAATATAGCAAAGAAGTCCTGGGAGTTTGAGCCACAACTTGGATTTATTGTTTTTTTTTGGGATGTGATCTTATAAAAACACATATTATTGACAAAACTTTCTCCTCCTTGCCTTGGAAGTGTTTTGCTCCCTTGGGATCTGAGGGTTCTCCCACTCTGGGGTGATGATATTTTGGGTTTGATTCTGCAATTTGACAAATTTTAACGCTTGTTTTGAAATATTGAATTATAATAACAATGGGTAAAACATCAAGGAGTTCTTACCAGTAATTTAAGAGATTGAAAACTAATGTCTTTGACTTGCACAAATTAGTTTTGTGAGAATTAGCTGTGCTATTTATAGCTTCTACTTTTACAAGCTTTTAGACCTGAGTTTAATAATTAGCATGCATTTTTCCTAAATTTTTTTTTTTTAAAAATCTACTTCAATCCTTTTAAAATGGATTAAAAAGAAAACAAAACCCAACGCACACAATGTATTCAGGATTTTTAATGTTGAAAATTGCCTCCTGTCCCTGCTTGAACAGCCTGTACCTCCAAGCTTTTGAGTTACCTGAATTCCTCTGTGAAGTCACACCTGAGTCTTCAAATATAAATGAATATAATGTTATGAATAATTAAACACATTTCAAGTCTCAGTCTGATTTTTTCAGAGTGGTCACATGAACTTGTGAAAATTCTGTTCGTTTTCCCAGCTATTTAAGAACAGTTTAAGGAGCTGCTAAAAAATGATCATTTTGAAATAGAATCAAGGCATAACCCTAAATAGTTTAGAAGGGGTTTGCTGAGTTGCCAACAGAGTTTAAAGTCAGTCTGCTCTCAGTCCTTGCTCTCTTCTCTTCCAGTGTTTGTCTGCAGCTGCCTCTAATGAACTATTAAAGGTTTCTGTGTTATTTAGAGGCCAGTTAATTCTGGGTTTTGCCCAGTCTTTGTCCATTCTGAGTGTCCTTTGCCTTTTAACTTTCTGTCTCGGGAAATGAAATTTCACTCAGATTAAAACTTATCTTTCATAACTTCTTGTATTTTAAAGGTATTTGCAGGAAGAGAAGTGAGCATGCAAAGAGTAGTGCTGTGTCTCCAAGACACAATGAGTATTTTTCTCCTGCATTTCAAATGCCTGCATTGTAAAAATTCTTCAATTAATTAAAATACCTAAAATTGTACGGGCTGTAAGGATTTGCTAAAAGCCTGTTTCCAGAGGAAAGAAGGAAAGTGAGCACAAGGAGATGCATCTCTGTTACACAGGCAGATACAGGCAGGACAAGGGGGGATGGTCTTAAACTAACAATGGAGAGATTTAGATGAGATATTAGGAAGAAATTCTTCCCTCTGAGGGTGGTGAGGGGCTGGAATAGAATTCCCAGAGAAGCTGTGGCTGCCCCATCCCTGGAAGTGTCCAAGGCCAGGCTGGACAGGGCTTGGGGCAACCTGGGCTAGTGGAAGGTGTCCCTGCCCATGGCTGGGGGTGGAATGAGATGATCTTTAAGGTTCCTTCCAACCCAAACTGTTTCATGAGTCATTAAAATCATTACAGTTGGATAGGACATTTTCCATCAAATAGCTTTGGACTAATGATAACAAGAACAATAATAATAATTCTTATCCATACAGGAATATAAATCCCAACCTAACAGCTGTATTTGGCTATTCTACGTCCCTGTTATTCCACTTTTACCATTTTCATCCCAGTTTATGCCATGCAAACGTGTTTTCCTTGCAGTGCTGGTGCAGGGAGAACAGGGACCTTCATAGCACTGAGCAACATCCTGGAAAGAGTGAAGGCTGAAGGGCTCCTGGATGTGTTTCAAGCTGTGAAGAGCTTAAGACTGCAAAGGCCACACATGGTGCAAACATTGGTAAGATGTTTAACAACCCAGATATCTGTTTGTAAATATTCTTGGGGGAGTAGAACAAAGGGGGTTTTCTTGCAGGTCGCTATAAATTATGCATGATGTGTGTGTGTGTGTGTACAAGGTATTATCAGATATCTGGGCTTTTACAGGGTTTTTTTTATAGCATTTCTGAAAATACAACTTTTCTAAATGTTCTGTGTCTTCTAGGAACTTCAGGCAGTTAAACCAAAATTTTTAGTGCTGCAGATGATAAAACATATAATTAAATAAAAGTCTTTTAAGCTATTTATCAGTTGTTCTTTCTTACCTTAATGTGTTTGATTATAAATTGGCTCCAAGTTGATCAGTGGAAGGCAGAAACACAGAATCATGGAATGGTTTGGGTTGGAAGGGACCTTTGGAATTATCCATTTTCATTCACTTGCCATAGGCAGGGACACTTTCCACTAGCCCAGGTTGCTCCAAGCCCTGTCCAACCTGGCCTTGAACACTCCAGGGATGGGGAGTCCCTGGAAATGTCTCAGACTTGTTTAAAATCTCTTTAAAGTCTTCCTATAAGTCATCTATAACTAATATATGAAGCCTAACTCAGATACTTTTCCCTATTGAATAAACATTAAAAAGTTTTTTCAAGATTTTTAGGTTTTAAATGTATAAAAATACTGATATTTTGTATTTGCATGGCAGGTTTCATTCAGCACTTTGAAACTTCTTTATAAACAGTTATCTCAAACCCCCTTTTCCAGCTGGATGCTTTCTCTGTCCTTCCAGATGGGAAGAAAGGGGAATTCAATTATCCACATTCATGCCGAGATGGGGATAAAATGCTTTTTTTGGGGTCTGGCTCTGGGATTTAATAATGTCAGTTGAGGGTAGAATTGCCACAGATATTCCCAGCTGAGCCTGGGAGGGCTCCTGCTGAACTCAGCTTTCCAGCATGAGGGAATTCAGATGCCAGTTCTGTTTGTTATCAGTGTTGTTGCAGAGTTTGTAATCCAGCAAATCATGTTGAAGGCATATCAGTGTGCCTGGTAAAACCAGGATGTGTCCCTCTTTAGGATGGAGAGGGCCAACCAGCTGGATAACAGACAGGCTGGGAGAGCTGGGAGTGTTCACCTGGAGAAGAGAAGGCTCCAGGGAGACCTGAGAGCCCCTTCCAGGGCCTGAAGGGGCTCCATGAGAGCAGGACGTGAGCTTGGAGGGACAGGACAAGGGGGAATGGCTTCCCACTGCCAGAGGGCAGGGTTGGATGGGAAGTTGGGAAAGAATTGTTGGGTGTGAGGGTGGGCAGGCTCTGGCACAGGTTGCCCAAAGAAGCTGTGGCTGCCCCATCCCTGGAAGTGTCCAAGGCCAGGTTGGACAGGGCTTGGAGCAGCCTGGGAGAGTGGAAGGTGTCCCTGCCCAGGGCATGGGGTGGGACTGGATGAACTTTAAGGTCCCTTCCAAACCATTCCAGGATTCTGATTCCATGATTCTCCATGGGGAATGCTCAAGAGGAGTGTCCTGCTGTAACAGTGATAGCAGGGACTGTGAGCTGCTGGATTTGAATGAGAACCAGGTCTAAGAATGGATTCAGTTTAAGGAGCATCACCTAGAAAGCTTAAAGAATTCATTTTAACTGAAGAGCATCATCCTGTATTTGACAAAAAAAGCAAGATAATATATTTTTTTTAATTTAAAATAATAAATACATAAATAGAAATCACAACAGACCAGTCCTCAGCTACTGGTCCCAGCTAGAATATATTACATTTATGACTGGGATTTGCAGAAGTCTGAATGTAATTAGACACACAATCCAAGCAAATTTTGATGTGTTTTTCTTGTTTTTCAGGAACAGTATGAATTCTGCTACAGAGTGGTACAAGATTTCATCGACATCTTTTCTGATTATGCTAATTTTAAATGAGAATTCTGCCTTATTTTTTAATTTGTCTGTACAAAGAGTTGTATATTCTGTTAATTTATTCCATGTCATTTTGGTTGTTGAGTTTACTGTAAATACAATGTTGTGTTTGCTCTTAAAGTTGCATTTGCTGTACAGAGTTCTTTCTTAAATATAAATATCTTCTAAAGGGAAGTATGATGTTCCTATATTGTATAGATCTGTAAGATGGGATAGAAATCTTTATTCTGAATAACAGTAAATTAATTCCTTAGGGTCTGTTTCTTGAGTTTTGCCACTTATAAATATTTATCAATAATGTTATCACCCAATTCTTGAAGTTTTTGACAGGTGATTTACACTTTATACTAAAATGCCAGTTGTGGTACCTATGTTTAAACATGTTTTGGCCATAAATTTCTCTTCACCATGGAAATAGTTATTTATTTTTAAAGGCTGTTTTTAAGAGCCTCTAGGTTGATGGCAGTTTGATTTTGAGTCTTGCTGTCCATAAAGTATAAACACAGATTTGAATTTTTGAGTTATTATACCTTTAAAAGTCAAGTTATTTTGTTCTTTCCTAAGTTTCACATTTCTGAATGGATTTAAAAAGACAATAATGTGAGTTTACCACTGTTTTGAGAATATTTGACATATGTGAAGAGTTTATTTTGCAGCACCTGAACTTGTCCACTCAAAGAGCAAGGCCAGAAATGGAGTTAAAGCTTCTCTTTTTCTATTTACAGAATTTCCCACTTCTTTTAGCCAAGGCAAAAGAGAGAAACTCTTATTGCTTGATGTGATTAAGAATATTGGTAAAAATTTGAGAAAATATTTAACTGATAGTTTATTGTCAGAAACATTTGGTGTTGAAGCAAAAAGCTCCTCACAGTTCTTACCCTCCCATATATGTTATCAAAAAAGGAATGTTTTGTTTCTCTAAAGGGGGTGTGTGATTGTGTACAGAGGTATATTTTTAATGGAAGTACTACTGATAATAGAATTGGTGAAATAACATTTCAAAGTCTTTATTAGAGCCCTGAACAGGAGGTTTGGGGGTTAGAAAATCCAAAAATCACAGAGCATCTGAATGTTGAACAATTCAGAAGTGGATCTTTTCCACTCTTTCCGAGGCACCTATGACTTAATGAGCACAAAGGAGGTGAATCTGTACTTTAATTACATAATTAATATGCAATTCTGTTTCGTCCAGTTGGGCTTTTTTGATGCAAACATAAAAAGTATTTAAAATAAGCAGCTTCCACTGAGCACTTCCCTGCTGCTCTTGCACTGTATTATCCCATTTCTGATATAAATCACATTGTACCAATGCCAGGGAACGGGAAGGTGTCCACACCTCTCCTTCCTTGTCATGCTGGATGGAAAAGCTGCAGGTTAGGAATTCCTAAGCTATTCCCACACTGCTTCTTGTCTTCCCATCGATGCACTTCTGTATTTATTTGTACAGTGAATTATGCACTTAAAAAAGAAAAAAAAAAGAGATTGTTGAAAGACTAAACCTTTGTTGTGAGTCTCTATGAGAAGATACACTCAAGCCACAGTGTTGAGTAATGGAAATGAGCTCTGAGGAAGTTACCATTTACTACTGCATGCTGAAATTCCATCAAAATTTACAAAAGCCATCAAATAAATTCAGTGTGGACACAGTGGGGGTCTCAGAACGGTTGTTTGTAGCACAGGGAGACTCAGAGAGGTTAAACAAGGACGGAGAATAATGCAAAGAAACTCCCACTTTCTGATCCTGATGTCAGGATCTTTCCAGGCATTTAGTTTGGATAATAATTTCTCTGTTGGGTGGATTTTGGGGTCCCTTGAGTAAAAACTCGGATTGGAAGTGGCCTCAGTGCAACAGTGATGTCATTGGGGTCTCACAGCACAACTCCAGCTGCCCACAGGGTTTGCTGCAAGGGCACTCTGTGGTTACAACCAGTTGAAGGATGGAGTTAAGCTGAAACATTAAATACTCAGTGGGCACTCAGATTTTAGTTGATAGCTGCATTCAGGTTTCTAGGAGGAGAGAGAAATACCTAAAATGTATTTCAGGAGTCACAACTAAAGCTCCATAATGAGGTTCTTTTTATCATTTGGAAAGCTTTGCTTCCCAGTCCTTGTGTCCAGCCTGATCCCTGGGGAGCTGTGTCCTGGTGGGAGATGAATTTTCCTTTCAATTCCCTTACATTGCATGGAATGGCTTTCAAAGGCCAGATAGTTGGATTGGAAGTTGTACATTCTGATCTGTCTGTGGTTTTGGTCACTGTGTGACTTGACTGTTGATGTGTTCAGATTGGTTCCAGTTCACCTCAGCATTTAAGCTTTACAACATCTTTATTCCATAATCCGTGGGGGTTCCATGGGTTCCATGTTCCCAGAGCAATCCCTTAAGTGCTTTGCTGAATTGGGCCTTAATGAAGAATGCATATTGTAATTACAGTGTTTTTTAGGCTATTTTTATGTATCAGTTTTTTAAACTTTTCAAACAAGCCTGACCACCCATGTTCAGTATTTTGAAATGTTTTCCTTTCCCTCATCCCATTTTTCCATGTAAAGTTATGGAAACTTTTCTGTATAACCAAAATGTATTTAATTCGTCAAATCTTTATAATATATGGATGTATTATACAGTTTCAGCTCTTATTATTTCCTTTTATTACATTTCTAATTTGATCTTGTTGTGTTTTTAATGCCGGTGAATGTTGCTGAATTATTTGTACATGCAAATCACAGGATCTAATACATTCTGATGCAAGAACAAAGCTTCCTTTTTATTCTCAAACTGCTTTACTTCCTTTAAATCTTTGATTTTCATTCCTGTGCTGTGGGTTCATTTGAATTAAGTATTGTAAAAGAGTTGAAATCCATTATCTAGATAAGTATTCTCAGTGCTTATCTGCAGCTGGTTGTGGGGAATATTCTGATTCATGTTGGGGCTCAACATATAAAGTGTAGAAACTCATGGCAGCAGCTGAAATCCAGGTCTTTCCAAACTCTGTGGATAAGCAGGATCTGACAACGCAGAGCTTTGACATGTCTTTTAAATATAGTGAAATAATACAGTGATAAATTATGGTGTTATACAAAGATTAAAAATAGTAGCTGAACTTTCAGGTAGGTTGAAAGTTCACTGTAGTTAACAGCAATTTTTAAATTCATTTCCACAAGCTTTATATTGGGCACCTTGCTAAAAATAATCAAAAAGGCCCCGCTGCTGTAACAAGGAGGAAGGTTTGACTAAACCAGGAGTAAACATGCTCAGAGATTACAATCCTGATGTCAAGCTTCATTTGTCAAGTAGGATTTATTTCTGCTGGACCCCTTTGACCCTGTACACCAAAAACCTCCCATCTGGGAGGCACCTTTTCACTGCAGGTAATTTTAGGATTGTCGTTTCCACAGCTGTTTGGAAGAGCTTGTACTCTGCACGTCCCTCCTGTGCACTGTTCTAACATTTGCAAATGAGAGGAAATGGTCTCAAATTTTGCCAGGGGAAGTTTCAGATTGGAGATCAGGGAAAATGTTTTCAGGGAAATGGTTGGAAAGCATTGGAATGGGCTACCCTGGGAATCACCATCCCTGGAAGCATTCAGAACACGTGTGGATGTGGCACTTGAGGACATGGGTTAGTGGTGAACTTGCTGGTAGTGCTGGTTGACAGTTGGACTTGGTGATCTTGGAGGTCTTTTCCAAACTTAACAATTCTATGATTTGAATTTTCCATTACATGTAAAAGCTATCAAATTTAATTTTTTGAATAATTCCAGGTGAGCTGATAAAATGTTTTGTGTGACTGGATCAGGTACTTTTAGCAGCTCTCAAGATGCACAGCTTGAAGTTAACTCGGTGTGAGGACAGACAGATGTCTTGGGGTGGTTTCAGAAAATAGAAGAATCTCAATTATTAAACAGTTATTAATTAAAAATTTTTAATAGAAATAAAAATTGATAATTGTAATTATTGATTACTACAGCTCTGCACAGTTTCTACAGTGAACATATGGATGTTCTTATACTGCACTGGTGGTAAAGTGTTTTGTTTTGGGTTTTTTATTTCTAAACATTACAAAGAAATAGGATAAAGACCTTGTATTTCTTTGTCTTGTCATAAAGATGGTTTTAGAGACTCAGATTTTAGGAAAAAAAGCACACTTGAATTATAAATTGTTCATGAAATATATTTATTTCAGTGGGTTATTTAAACAATATAAACTAAGGCATATCAAAGACATGTTTGTTCTGTTTAGGGCATATATATCAAGTCCAAGCAATGCTTTGCCTAATAGAGAAATTATTCAGTGCAGAAATTGTTCAATTGAGAATTTTTCAAGCAATTGAACTTCACTGTGAGTGTTCTTCATCTGAGGTATTAAAGGATTAGGCTGTAATTTAGATCCTTTCATAAGAGCTTTGTTCTAATGACTTTTATATATTCTCTGTGCTACTTTGCACAGAGTAGGGGAATTACTGAGTTATTAATCGAGTTATGTCTTTGCCAGGGAAGTTCTTTCCATAAATAATCATTTTCTTCTTTCACCTGTTTCCATTGCATGAAAAACTGTTCCAGTGTTTCCCTGAATGTCACACTCAAACTATCCATGAACTTTGAACAAAAGATCTAAGCTGTGACTTCTTTCCAGTCGGGTGGACGAAAAGAAAGGAAAACTCTCCCAATCAGGAAGATCTTGAGAAGGAATTATTGAGCTCAGTATTTTCTAGTTGAGATTTCGATAGTAACCTTGTCCTCTCAAAACCTGAAGGGAGCATGACAGGAAAGATGGAGAGAGACCATTTACAGGAGCCTGGAGGGATGGGACAGGGTGGAATGGCTTCAAAGTGTCAGAGGGCAGGGTTGGATGGGAAGTTGGGAAAGAATTGTTGGGTGTGAGGCTGGGGAGGCCCTGGCACAGGTTGCCCAGAGAAGCTGTGGCTGCCCCTGGATCCCTGGAAGTGTCCAAGGCCAGGTTGGAGGGGGCTTGAAGTAACCTGGGCTAGTGGAAGGTGTCCCTGACCGTGGCAGAGGGTGAGACTTAAAGTCCCCTCCAACCCAAACCCTTCTTTGGTTCTGTGATTTGTGGATCAAGTAGAAGTTGTTTCCAAGGAAGCAGCACCTGGAATAGCTTTCTTCCCTTGTTTGTAAATACTCATGTGAAGTGTGTACTCTGTACTTTAATAGAGATTGATTTAATTTGCTGAGTCCAGTGGAGTCTTTCCTTGGTCCTAAAAACCAAGTGTACAAATTGCTGACTCAGATATGCAAAAGGACTGACTGGGTGATGCAAAATCCCTCTTAAGGTCGCCCTTAGGATTAAAATTGATCTACTGAAGTCGATAGCAAAACTCCCTGGATTTACTGAGTAAGAATTTTCTTCCCAGATCAGGCACATGGTGGGATTCTTGGGGTTGTCCTGTGCAGGGCCAGGAGTTGGACTGGATTACCCTTGTGGGTAATTTTGTAATCCTTCGGAATTGGCAAGTCTTACACGCTCCCAGAACACTTCCAGTCCCAGGTATGGACTGCAGAGCATTAGTTTACATTTAAAAACTGACATAATTTCACGGTGTCATTGTGTCATTTGCTTCCCAGCCATCTTTCCTGGCTTTGGAACCTTTCTCTGCCTGTTGAAAAGCTGCTTTTCAAGATGCACTTGGATTATTGGAAATAGAGATTTTATTTAAAAATATTGGTGCTTCCTATAACGATCTTTCTCAGTTTCTTTCCTGTAGTAGTTTATTATGTTCTTTCACCATTTTAAAGCAAAATGTAATCTTTCAAAGTATTTCTTAAATGTGGGTAGAAACCATTTTGGAAAATATATCCTATTTGTTCATTAAATTATGCAGATTCTTCCCACAATGAGGTTCTATGCATGAATACAAGCACTCCAAAATCTTGTGTGCAGTAATGTGTCAGTGCCATAAACTCTTATTTTAAGAGAGGAAATGTACTGCAAAACTTTAAATTTTCAGGCGTTCATCACACTGTAACTCCTCATCTCCAGATTTGCCTGAATATCTATTTATTTAATACCTTATAAAAGCCCTAATTTAGTAAAAGCTTTAATTGGAGCTTCTGCTTTTTAGTTATAAAATAGTGGTGTTACAAATCTGTGAGAAATAAACTTCATTTAGGCCTTCCAAACCACCGGTTCAGACACTTGAACAAACCAGAATCTTCACAGGAGGAATTAAGATGTTGATTTTAAAGGAGATTCAAGCACTGAGTTAAAATAAACTGTCTTTTCTCCCCATTTTTTGACAGTTGGCAATTTTACTTCATCGTGGATTCAGATGTATTTGTCAGCTTGTGCTCCTCCTAAATTAATTGTTCCCAAATTAACCCTACAGCAAATTTAAACCTTGAAGAAAATGCCTTTTATTTTTCTCCTCCTGTAAATCTACTTTTTCAAATATTTGTACATGTACTATTTCAGAGAGACAGATTTAAAGTCAGGCTTAAAACCTGTATTATAATTTGTGTTTCCCTCTAAGTAGTGCTGTGTTTGCAGGGACATTTCTCCCAAAGGCAGTGACAGTAAGTGCAATAATAAACCACTGTAAATCATGTCAGAATATACAATTACTGGCTTTGGGGAGATTTTTTTATTTATTCATTTTGTTTGATCGCATGTGGGCTGGGAGAGACTGTAATAAATTCAGCTTTCAAAGAGTTTTGTTGGTATAAACTGTTTGGTTTAGATACAACATTCAGGAATAACTGCACTTGTAAAGACCCCCAGGAAGGATCTGACTTTAATAACTGTGTCTTAGCAATTATACCCAATTAATTATCCAATAGAAACCTGATTTTGTAATGTCTTATATCTAAATTAAAGGTTGTCCAGTAGAATAAAGCTATAGTGGAAAGCTAAAATAATAGTAGATTATTATTGTTATTATTAATATATCCTGACTTAATGTGCTGAACTAAATTAAAACCCCACCTAAGTTTATAAAATCAACTTCCAAGTAATTTGAGGGAAAAAATAACATATAAAAGGTTTCTTATATCTGACTCTGTCCCAACCAAAGTACTCTAAAGCCATCACACCACATAAAATAGTCTTTGAGGCAAGCTAGATAATGAAATAAAATAGTAGTAATATCAAAAGTTCTGCTTTGGGAAACATCTGGGTAGGGGAATTTTATCCCCTGAAGCACAAAAGGCTGGACGACCTTTTCCCCCCCTGTATCTCTTTCCCTTTACACATGCACAGAACTTTAAGTTGGAATTAAGGTCACCAGATGCCATATCTCAATAATGTATAGTTTTATTATTGTTACTGGTTTTTTATTGTTATTATTACTGTTGTTATTGTCATTACAGATTGGAGTATGGGCACAGGCAGAAGTACAGGCACAGGTGCAGATACAGGTACAGGTTTAGGTTCAGGTGTGGGCAGAGGTTCAGATACAGGTGAACCTACAAACACAGGTTTAGGCTTAGGTTCAGATTCAGGTTCAGGAACAGGCACAAGCAGAGATGCAGGTACCTGTGTGAGCACAGGTTCAGGTAAAATACAGCTACAGGTACAAGCACAGGTTCAGGTACAGGCATAGGTATGGGCACAGATAGAGGTACAGGTACAGATTTAAATTAAGGTACAAGTACAGGCACAGGCAAAGGTGCAGGTTCAGATACAGGTACTGATATAGGTACAGGTTCAGGTAGAGGAACGTGTTTCAGTTACAAGTTTAGGTACAGGGAGAGGCACAGGTTCATGTACAAGCACAGATACAGGTACTAATACAGGTACAGGTTGGTGCAGAGGCACGGGGGCAAGCACAGGTTCAGATTCAAGTACAGGTTTATGTACAGTACAGGCCCAGGTAGAAGCACATGGTCGGGTATAGGTACAGATTGAGGTTCAGGCGCAGGTACAAGCGCAAGTTGAGGCTCGTGAACAGGCACAGGCTCAGGGACAAGCCCAGGTTTATGTTCAGGTTCATGTTCAGCTCTGCCGCTCCGGGTTCCCCTCAGCGCTGCTCCCCCCGCTCTGAGGCGGGAGCGGCTCCCGGGGGGGCGGGGCCTCCGTTTGAACTCAAACCGCCTCCGCCACTCCCCATTGGCTCTGCCGCGCGTCGCGCGCCGCCCCTTCCACCAATCAGAGGCCACCGCGCTCCTTTTCAAAATCTCAACCGACAACATCTGGATTTGTTTCTCCTTCCGCCCGTCGGGCCCCGGGCAAAGCTAAAAGAGTCCGGGGGCCCGGTGCCGCCTGTCGCGGACGGGCAGGCTCGGCGCGGTCCCTCAGCCACGGCGGCCGCCGGCGGTGGAAAGCGGCGGCGGCGGCTCCCAATCCGGTCCGCCTGAGCGGCTCCCAGAGGCTCCGTTTCGGTGCTCGGCGGAGGGATACACCAGCAAAATACGGTAGGGTGCGGGGCCCAGGGGCTGGTGCGCGCGCGGGAAGGGCTTAGTCGGGGCCGCACCGTGACGGGAGAGCGGAGGGGAGGGGGAGGCTCCGCCACACGGGGCCCCTCAGCGGCCGCCAGCGCTCCCAGGGAACCAGGTACGGCCGGGCCGGAGGGTGAGGGGCCTGGGGGAACCGGCTTTGGGGCGAGGGGTTGGGCCGCATGACACTCTCTGCTCGGTGGTTGCCCACCCCGCCGTGGTGGCTATCGGTCCCTCCTGGGGTTTTCTTTCTCCCTTCCTCCGTGTTTATGTGCCCACCCCCCCGCCGGTGGCTGTGGCCGCCCGGAGCCCTGGCTCGTAAATTTCGGCTTGTGCAGCCCATGTGGGTTTTTTTGGCTTGTGGGATCCGGTGGGTGCTGTGAACAGGGTGCTCTGAGTGCAGGACTCCCAATATTGTCGTTCCCCGCAAGGCACAGGCCAAGGGGACTCCTGAGGGCACTGTCAGGCTCTCCCCCCGCTGGGGCATGTTGTCAACGAGTGTTTTATCCGAGCAAAAAACTCCAGGAGGGTCTCTCTTAACTGCATTTAATTCCCTTGCTGCTTTCAATATAGAGTGTTTTTAGATAGGCTTCTTTGAGGATCTCTTGTGCTTCGTGACACTCTCGTATCTATATGTGAAATAACGCAGGTTACATGAAAGTGTATAATAAGTGTATCTGGTTGTGCAAATGGGTTTGAATCACTTAAATTCCGTTCCTCCTTCTTCTACTTCACAGGCTCTGGTGGGTAGCAAATACTTCTTAAACAAGTAAAATAGTGTGACTTTACATAAACATATTCCCAGTTTTCCTCACAGGGAGACACATGGGAACAGCACTGAGGTTCTCCTGTCCTTTGGGATATGTTGAACAAAAGTAACATATAAAAATATTTATCAATTTACTCTCATAAAATATTACTGGGATGAACAATCTGGGTGTTCTTTTCCAGGTAAGGTTCTTCCCTACGTTCCAAGATGCCGCGCTACGGGAAAATTATTGTCATTAAAAGGAACGGGACTGATGGAATTGTTTATCCACTCTACGAGACTTCTTGTTTATTTGGAAGGTGAGAATTCATTGAGCACTTGCATGCACCGAAATAATGAGTGATGTTTCCCTGCAGATTAGATCTTTTGATATTTATTTGTGAAAATAAATGTTTGTTTTTGAATGATGCACAGTGGAGGGAAGGTAATCCTGGACTAATTAATTGTAGGACCAGAAAGCTGAACTTCTTTTTTGTTACAGCTTTTTGTCCTTTCCTTGCCAGAAGTACTTTTATCTATCTATGTATCTATCTCTCTATCCATTTATTTATTAATTTTAAGTGTCTGGCCAAAAGAAATCTGGGGAAGGGATTAAAAGTAATCTACACTTGATAAACAGGTGATGAGATTGTCTTACTTAGCGACAGTTCCCAGATAAGTGAAAATAAGTTTTTATTTACTTTCTTGTACCTCAGAACCTCACTAATGGATGATGTCAACCAAAACTAGAATTAATATTAAGAATTTATACCTCCTTCTCCAGTATTGAAACTAACTTTGACTTACTCACTTAGTGATAGTAGGTTGTGAGCTTGATGCAGATGTTTTACATTGAAAGATAAAATTAATGTACCCAAATAGGATGTATGAAGACTTGACTATATGATCTTACTGTAAATAGGCTGCAAGTTAAATATTTTTATTTATCTTAAACTAGGCCTGTTAAATGCTTAACTGACTGATTATATTACCTTAAATAATTGTAATTGTTCAGTCCAGAATCACATCCCATGGTGAAAGTCTCTAAGAACCACCACAGTATCAATGATATTGTTCTTTGACTGGAGCAGAGCTGCCCAGACAGGTGATAATTAACAGTGCAAACACTAATTTCAGGCTGGTACAAATTTCCCCAGTTGCTAAGTTCAGCAGGTACTGTGCACAGTAGGTGTACTGTTTCCTGCCTAAGACCTACAGCACTAGAGATCAAAAGCATTAGAGATTAGGTAAAAAAAAAGGAGAGACAAGGAAAGTCTGTACCCTTAGAAACACATTTTCCTTCCCTCACAAGTTTTGGGGAGGTAAAAGTGCTTATCCAGGTGAGGCCAAAAGTTCTCAGATCAGTAACAAAGGGCTAAGAAAGAGCTTAAAAGTATGTGCTGATGCTGCATAGAAATAATCCACAAGTCTTGAGGAAACTTGGGAAACAATCTCAAACCACCCGTTGTCTGTTGTAGTCATGTCTCTACTTATAATCTGAATTGTGAGAGTTTGGGTATTTCACATATTGTTTCTGACACTGATTCTCTGAAGCGTGAGCTGCTATTTTTTCCCAAACTTCAAAGATTTTTAGGTGGTTAATTTTTTTCCAGTTTTAGAAATCATGCTTCTGTACAATTATTAACTAAAATATTGGGAAATCCCCTAACTCTAGAGCAGATTTTTCTGTGTTTCGTGTGAAACTCAAACTGTCTTTCCCCCCAGGAATGCAGAGTGTGACATCCGCATGCGACTGCCCTGGGTCTCCAACGAGCACTGTAAAATCGAAATAAACGAGAACAAAGAGGTAAGATCTGCATGTTTTCATGCCATGAGCATTGCCATGTTGCACCCCGGCAGGGCCACTGAAATATTTGTTCTATTTTCAGGCAGTACTGACTAATTTGAGCGCCGTAAACCCCACACAGCTGAACGGGGTTTGCTTTGAGCAGCCTGTTCCTCTGAAACACGGCGACGTCTTAACTATTATCGATCGTTCTTTCAGGTGGGTGCCAGTGCCAAACTGTTCATTAATTGATCCAAGAATGGAACTTCATGTAGCTTATTTATTTCATATTTCTTTACTCTTGATTTCGTGTTTCTTTACTTGTTTATTACTCGATCCAAGAATGTAACTTCATGTAGTTTATTTCATATTTCTTTACAAAGTCTTACAGACCTTTTTCAGAAGACAGGATTGCTTGAAGATTCTGGGTTTTTTATCACTTATGTTCAGCTAAATCAATAAAGATGAAACTGTCTTCAGAGATTGTTTTGGTTTTGTTTCCAGTGTAGTCAGTTTTAGGGATGATTTTAGAAGTATTTTTAAGTTGTCAAAGCCTTTAAAAGTGATTTGTGTATTGTTAGGAGGGGACAACTATTTCTAGGTCTTTTATTTTGGCAATAGGAATTTAGTCATCAACTCTTTGATGCAAAATGAGTGTATTTTAAAATATTTCTTTCAGATTTGAATATCCTCTCCAGCCAACTCCGAAGAAGAGGCGTTCCAGGTCTCCAAAAGATGAAACTCTGCAGGTAAATTTGTGGGCATGGACTCTTCTGTTACAAGTACATTGATGTTAGTAGTGATGCAGTATTTTATTTCTTTATTCTATTTTCTTATGAGAATAACTTTTCAGCCCTAAACTGCCTTTCTAACTGAAAATACAAATAAACTCCTTCAGACAAATACTTTAAAAAATTCAGTGATTTTAAACTTGTCAATTTTTGCTAATAGATAATTAATCTCTGATATTACTAATACAGGTGAAGCTATAAATCTTCCACTAAGTCTGTTAAGAAGGGGAGATTCAAATGTGCTGGTTTATATTCTTATGCTTCAGCTGCTTTTAGAGCTAATAATGCTAAAAAAAGACAAATTTCTGATCTGTGGAGCCTCAAACATGTTGGTCAATGTTCTTAAATATAGAAATATTCTGAGATTTGATTTGAATACTTTTAAACCTGTTTAATAAACAATGTATATGCTTTTATAAAGAGTTTTTTCAATGTACACTTGAAAGCTGAACTGTAAAATACTTGTTGCTGGGCTGTAATATTGTACAAATTTACAGGTTCTTCATGTTCAGCAGGTGGCAGAAGTGGAATTATTACACAAACAAACTTCAGGATCTAAAAGTCTTGGTGCTTCAGGTTGGTACCTGTTTTATGGGTTTTGTTTTCTTGGGTCCCCTTAACTGCATTCATTCTTAGCATAAGAAGAAAAACAAGGTTGGAAAGAGTAGAAAAAAAGGCATTTTAAGACTCTTGAATCTGACAACGCTTTGCTGTGGCAGTGACTATCTCATTATACCTACATGCTGGGACATCCCAAATCTAAATCCTGCCAGGAAAAATCACTTAATTGCATCCTGACAGATGGGCAGGAACAGCCTGGAATAGGCAAAATTCATAGATATTTCTGTCAGTGATTTATGCACATTCCTTTTGGAAAGGATGGTCAGTTCACCAGCTTTGCAAGTGCAATACAAATGTGACTTGAAACTGGTATTTGAAACAATTGCCTGTTACATTTTACTTTGTAGAGGCAGCAAACACTTAACATGTAGCAAATTCACCTTTTTGATTAAAATTTACTTTGCAGTTCTCTGCTAGAACTCTTTTGAGCAAGCATTGCATTATCTCCTGTATTCTTTCCTAATAAGGAAATAATAAATATAATTTTGGAGATATACATTGAAGTAATACTATATATATATGTATATATAATATAATTATGGAGATATACATTGAAGTAATTGCTTGCAGTAACTGCTTCACGTAAAAGCAGAAAAATTTAGAGCTTCCAAGTCTGGTAGTTATAGCTCATGAACTGGTTAAATGCCAGGACTTTACCTTCCCATCCTTCTTGTCTTAAATAAAGATACAAAGATACTTTGTAAAGATACAAAGTTTTTTAGGGGAAGGCTTTTTATCTACAGAAGGATTTGATTTTTATGACAAAAATTCCAGTTTTAAAAGCCCAGGCTGTTTCCAACAGTTCTGTTTTAGTGGACCCTTGTTGACTGTCGTGGGAGAGGAGTGGAAGGAATTTTTAATCTGTATTTACGGAACTTATATTTGTTGTTCAGCAATTTTTAAGTAACTTTCTGTATGACTTTTTGTTTTGCTTTCCTTCCTTTATAGATAATGCTGAGTGTGAAGAAAAGATTGCCAATGAAAATAAACAAACCACAGAGGGAAATGTATCCAAAGCTTTACCTGTCAAAGCAAAAACACCCAAAACTTCACACAGAATACATCAAGTTATTAAAAAGCAAAATGAGATGTCTCCCTTTACTCATCTCTATGAAAAGCTGAAACATGAGATGCTAATGGAAAATTCTCTGCACAGGGGAAATGACTCCCAACAAGCTGCCAGAAAAGGTGGGGAGAGCGTTGTGGCAGAGCCACGTGCTCAGGTTTCATCACCAGGTTGTAATCTGGGCAGCCTGAATAAAGGAAAAGAAGGAGGCAGAAGTGGAAATATGGAAGAATGTGTAATTGTAAGGAGTGAAGTGAACCACTCTGGGTTTCAGCAGCTGGCAGCTGGAGGAAGTGCTCCCAGGAGGAGTTTTCCCAGGAGAAGCTTTCCCAGAAGTCTTCAAACTTCTCTTTCACAGGTGTCAAGAGATACCAGTCAGAGTCACTTGCAGGGTCCTGAGGAACTGAGCACCCCAGGCAGATCTAAAGGTGCCAAGGTTACTCCCAGCAGGGAGAATGGTGGGAATTCCCTGTTTTCACTGCAGCAGTGCTCCATAGAACGCTTGAATTCTTCAGTTATGGAGAAAACACACATCTCTACGCCTCACACCCCAAAGCTTTCTGAAGCAGATAAACATGTGCTGTCCACACCAAGGCCCAGGAGGAAGAGCCCTCGGTCTCTTTTTGTGTCTCCTTCCAAGGAAACCACTGGAATTACTCCTGTGAATGCTGAGACTCCAACCACCCGCCGGCGTTTGTCACTGAAACCCAAGCGTCCATCAGAAATTCCAGCTGAAACTCCGAGGGAAGGTTCAGGCATCACACAACTGCCCTTCCCAGAAAACAAATCCATAAAGCAAAGACGAAATAGCAAAGAACACGCATCAGGAACACCACAAGAACTGCTGAAGGAAATCAGTGATCAGGCAAACTTTGTTACCCCAGAGGTGGGACTTCCTGAAAGTCCAGCTTCTTTCTCCAAGAGTCCCAGAAGAAACAGCAGGCAGAGTAAAGAATTCTTGGACAAAAGTGTCCATTCAGAGACACTGGCTTCAGAAGAGTTACTGGCATCTCCTGCTGGTCAGACACCTGGCTCTGGGAGGAAAAGGGGAAGGCCAAGGAGCTCTGAGAGGAAAAGGGGAAGGCCAAGGAGCTCTGAGAGGAAAAGGGGAAGGCCAAGGAGCTCTGAGAGGAAAAGGGGAAGGCCAAGGAGCTCTGGAATGCTGAGTGAAACAGCACTGGAGGCAAACACTGTGCAAGAAGATCCTGGTAAGACAAGAGGCAGAGAAGAGTGTGGAACTCCAGCAGAGTTGGTCATGCAGGGGCATCACAAGAAACAAGACTTGGAAGATGCTGGCGATATCAGACCACGTGGATTGTCAGCAAAGAGAGGTTCTGGAAGTGCTCTTGTGCTGGAAGACAGCAAGGCTGTCCCAGAAACAAATATTTCTGGCCTGTTGGGTGGAGAAGACTCAGGTAAACTAGCATTTCATCCACTGCCTTGTTTTCATATTTGAGAAATTCTTAAAACACCTTTCTGAGAATTTTAACACCTACATAAAATATAGAACCGATTGCTGACATTAGTTCTAAAATATGTAGTTATATATGGTCATAACAATACTCAATAATATGTATTAAAGTTTCCTCAATTAAATCTATTTCTCTTTAAAGTAAGTTCCCATCTGGTTCATTTCCACCTTCAACATGCACAAGGGAACACCGTTTTCCATGTGGGTTAAAATGTTGACTTGAATTCTTAGCAATATTTTCAATTGCACTTTTTAGGCAAGAGAAGAAGATTATCTCAGAAGAGGAAAAGTGGTGATTTGCTCCTTCAGGCTTCAGGAAAAAGAAAGAGAGTGTCTTTCGGTGGCCATCTGAGTCCAGAACTTTTTGATAAAAGTTTGCCTCCCAACTCTCCCCTTAAAAGAGGAGCTCTTCCTGCCAGGCTGAGCTTGCCCTATGGAACCTCCCCTCGTGCTGTGCTGAAAAAGGCTCAGGGATTGAAGCTCTTCACAGACCAGGTAAACTTTAAGACTGATCAGGTTGCTAAGACCATTACTGTGAACAGAATTTCTAAATTATATTTTTTTATTCTATTATTTATTAATTCAAAATTAGTAGCAAACATTGTTTGATGTATGTTGGCGTCACAAGTGAGTGTTTTAGGACACTCAGAGAATCACCAGAAAAAGCACTGGCAAAAGCAGGTTTATTATGAAGTGTAAGTGCAAAAAAGTTCATGGGTAAGGTCACTCTGCAATTTACTAGATGGTTACAGCACACAGAGAAAAATCAGATTAAAATTAATCACTCTGAAACCAAAATCTATGTAAAATCATCCAAGAGGAGGCTGGGAGTGGAAAAAGGGTAAGGATGGGAAAAGCTAAGAATAAAAAGGGCTAAGGAGACCCTCCCATGGAGTCACAATGCTGTTAAAGCAAAAGCTGGGGCTTTACTGTGGGTAGGATCATAAGTGAAGTTCACTAGATGCCACCAAGATTGAAATTCTCTTTCAAATTCATTGGCATTATCCCAGATTACCTTAAGAATTGCAGTGGGCAATGGACTTTCACAGCTCTCCCTTAGAACTGCTTAAATTGTAACCACAACTGAGCCTGGATGCAGCTCAGAGCATGAGAAGGGCTGGTTTGGGAGGCACCTGGGCTGTTCCCTATGAGCTGGTGACCCTTCCCATCAGTTCTGTTCCAGTGAGGGAATAGATGTGATAGGAGCCATTGAGCAGTTCTTATAGGGAAGATTGCAGTGGATGTTTCAGTTGGGATAAATCCCTTGGTACTGAGTTTATTTTGTTTGCTGGGATAAACTAATGGGACATCCATGCTACTTAATCCTAATCCAGTCCCCAGGATACCAGTCCCATCTTTCCCTGAACCTTTTGGAGAGCTGAGGATCATTCCATAGGACTTTTTAGAGGATGGAGACAGGAATACTGACCAGGCAGGTTCAATTATTAACCTGCACTGATAATTCCAGTGGTTTGAGGGACCACGAAGGATTAAATAGCACCTGCTTCTGTAGATTTGATGGTATAGGATCCAGTCTTGGAAATCTGTGGAGATGAGCTTTCACCAGTCCTGCCAGGAGCCTGGGAGGTAGGGGGATGTATTGTGAGGGTTAAGTCAGTTTTTGTTGTGCCAGTACACATTGTTACAGTTGTTACATTATTCTCCTTCCGTTTCCATACTTTGTTTCAGTGGGATGCAGGTTTGGGTTTAAGTGCAGTTATGAGTTCTCACAGAGATTGTTACAGATGAAAGGAGTGAAGCTTTCAACCCTCAGTGGGTTGAGCTTGTTGAAATCTGTGCCCAATTTGATCCATTCTGGCCCTGATTGCTTCTATCAGGGATAAGCAATCCTTCAGTGGACAACTTGAGATGTGCTGAAAAACTACTCCATTAAAAAGAAGAAAAAAATCCCCAAATCCACCACATGCTAATTCTATGTTGTTGGATTTGTGTTGTGATTTTTTATTTTTTTTTTTTACCAGGAAGAGCAAATGCCACGAAGAAGTTTGCCAGCCCAGAAGTCCCCAGCTGCCTCCTCCCCTTCCTCAGGGAAGGCAACACCTCAAGTTCCTTCAGGCTCTCCAGCCCCTTCCAGGAAAGGGCGTTTCTCCATTTCCCAGCTCCCAATGCCACTCCCGATCCCAGAGGAGAAGGATTCTGGTGCACAGGACCTGAATGCAAAGGAGAAAAGTGGTGTGAGGGTGAAAACACCTCAATCTTCCCCCATTAACCAAGATGACAAAACCTTTGCAGCAGCTACACCTGCCAAACTAACCAGACATTCCCAAGTGGGTTTGAAGGGCACTTCCATGAAGAGAAGGAGCGGGGCTGTGGGAGTTCTCCATGCAAAGAGAAGAAGTGGTGCCTCCAGTGCCAATTTATTAGGTTTGTTTCAGCAGCTGATTTGAAATATTCATTTCAATGCTTTAAAATACAGAAACGAAACTGAAGTAGGCTTGTTTGGTTATGCAGAGGCCACCAAGAGATTGGTGTATCTTCTGACAGCTGCTGGGTTTGTTGGAAGCAACTGGGAAGTGCAAAAATGTTGTATTTTCTTGTATTCATACAGCAAATTTACTGACACACCTATTAACCCATGTTTAGAACACAAAGCTTTATGTTCAGAAGATGAAAAACTGTAAAATTAGCATCCTCTTTGCAAGGTCATTTCCAGTGCTTTTTCAGATAATTTCCTGGGTGCTTGGTATTTTTCCCTCCATCCAGAACACATTTGCAATGACAGCTTTTCAAAGTTCTTTTCATTTACAGACTTGCACAGCAGTTCTGAAGGGCAATAGTAATATCCTTTTCTTTAGGAACAGCATTCCCCTTTTTATTTCTACTTAAAAAAATGATTTCTTTTGTATGATCCCTGTTTTCTCCCAGCTTTTTTTTTTCTGAATTAAAAGAGGCAGTTGTCCTACAAACTTCCAGCTTCATTTATTACACAGCTATAACTAATTCCCTGATCCCTCTGCTGTGTACAGAACCATGCTGGTATAAAGGTAACCTTGCTCTGGGAATTTTTGGAATGTGTGACAAGGAGAAGGTGATACAAGAAAAAGTATGAAAACTGTGTAGATCTAAATGCTTTAAGCAGTATAAATAGAGTTTCCTGCCTAGGAAATTCCTCTGGAAGGTGGTGAAAGAAAAGCTGGATATGCTTTACTTCTAAACAATTTCTCTGATGTTAAATTTCACCAGAGGAAAGCTTACGGATCAATGAGTCTGAAAGGCTCATGGCAATTTTTTTGGGGAAAAATTCTCTCCTTACAAAAAGAGTGAGAGTAGAATTGGGTCAGTGTTCAGTTCCAGAATCTCACAACCCCTTTACACCGTTTGGAGCTCATTGTTTTGTTTTGGAAAGTCATCCTGGGGAAACTTGGCCAATTGTTAAATAGGGCTTTTCCAACTGGAAATGTTTCAGAGAGCACTTTTGGTGTTGTCAGATGATACAACAACCACTTTCCTGTGCCTGACTGCATTGGGAAATCATAAAGAAAACCAATTGGAATCATAAAGAAATGATTGTGATCTTCCACTCAAACAGCTGAGAGTTAAAGTGGTTATGTCTCATTTGCTTTCCAGTTGCAAAATCTTGGGCAGAAGTGGTAAAACTGGGTGTAGCAAGACCACAGTCAAAGACTGCTAAGAAGAGTGCCCGAAGAGGAAGACCCCCAAAGAGGATAAACCAACCACCAAAGGTATTCTTTTCCTTTTTCATGCTCACTTTGTTTTCTTGCATAACCACCAAACAGCTTGGGAATATTTTTGCTACAGAAGCTGGAGGCTTCTGAGCTCTCGGTGTCATGTAAAATGGGTGTTGTTGCTTTTGTCATGGAATGTAGGTTTTGGTTTAAAGGAATCATAGAATTATTACGGTTGGAAAAGACCTCCAGGATTACTGAGTCCAATATTTGAGCAATAATTGAGCTCCCTGAGCCTCCTTGTCTCCAGGCTGACCCCCCCACCAGGTCCTGGTGCTCCAGACCATTTCCCAGCTCTGTTCCCTTCCCTGGATATGTTCCAGTCCCTCAATGTCCTTCCTGAACTGAGGGGCCCAGAACTGGACTCAGCACTCAAGGGGCCTCAGCAGTGCCAGCACAGGGGCAGTCACTGCCTTATTGAGAACCTCCTGCAGTTCCCTCAGCCCATGGATCCAGCCTTTCCAGATCCCTCTGCAGATCAGTCCTCCTGCCCAGCTCAGTGTCACCCATGGGTGACTGATTGAGGGTGCTCTTGACCTTCAGTAAAGACCTTAAACAGGATTGTGCCCAAAAGTGATCCTTGGGGAACCCCATTAGTGACCAACCACCAACTGGAGATGGCACCATTCCCCACTCTGGGCCCAGCTGTTCCACCAGTTCTTAACCCAGTGAGGAGCACACTTGTCCAAGCCATGGGATGCAGCTTTTCCAGGGGAATGCTGTGGGAGATGGTGTTGAAGGCTTTGTTTATTAACTCTTATTTTTCTGTTTCCTATTGCCTCCACAGACTCCAGAGAGGAAAATAAAAGGTCACTTCAGCACAGGTCATGCTGAGTCACCTGCTACAATAGTGGTAGGTAGAGCTTACTCCACCACACTCAGGTCAGCTGGACACGTCCCTAAAGTGGTAAAAAACCCCATCTTGAAGCTCAACATGAATATGGATGAAAGCTTCACAGGTGAGATTTCAGTCTGCTGCTCACTCTGCCACTTGTGTGGTTCTTGTGTCAAAAACATGTGCTTATTTGTCCAAATACAATTTCTAGGATTGCCTGAGATGTTTCAAACTCCAGAAAATCAGAGTGGGAAAACATTACCTTTGGCTGCTGATTTTACACCAACCTGTGCTGCAGGGGACATTTCTGACTTGCACACCCCTGAAGAGTCTGGTATGTTTGTTATCTGAAAAAAGGGATATTTAGGTGCAATATGTGGTAGCTGTGATTTCAGCCTGGGCAGACTTAAAGTATTGAGATTGTCACATGAAAAGGGGCAGAAAAAATGAATTTTCTGTTCAGCTTCTGTTAATTTATTTGTTTGGGGCTGTCAGCATCCCCTGAGAGATCAAAGCCTTTTAATGTCCAAACCAGTCTGTTAACCTCTCACCTAATGAGACCCTTTGCTTACAGATTAACCAAGACAGAGAGGACATTTGATGCCTATTTATGTAAGGACTGCACTGAATAGCAGTAGGAAAGCCTCTCAGCATGTTTCTCCTCTGTGTTATTTTGCTGTCAGTGAAACTGTCAGCACCTAAAAACGGACTCACTCGAACAGTTCACAAAATAACACCTTTATTAATGCAAGTTTGGGACAGTTTAAGTACTATGGAGCAAAATAGAAGCAGTGTGTATGTGTGAGGCCATCGCTCAGCCCACGGTGTCCCGAGAAGGTGGAGGGATAAAAGGCAGCCCCTCTGTTACCTCTGCAGCTCTGATGGAACGTCTCAATTTTTGCTGATGTCCAATCTCTCTTTAGACCTTTTTCTTTAGGCAGTTTGAGTGTCTATAGTCAATAAACTAATTTTTGGGGTGATAGGCAGATGAAATAGGCCCAAGGGTCCACTTCCCAAATTTTCAGTGGCATCCAGGATGTTTAGATAAAAGGCCCTGTTATCTCGATATCACTCCTTTCTTCATTTTAATCCTTTTATTGGTTTCTAGGAATGTCTCACCAGGTGTGGGGTTTTTCCAGGAAACCGTTAGGAGTCTTTTCTTTCTTTTGTGTGTCCCTATCTATCACCTTACAGAGCTGAAGCATCCATAACCCGTAAAAAGAAACATCAATATTAATCATGTATCAAAAGAAAATGTTGTAGTTCCAATTAACTTCTGTGTAGGTGATTTTCTTATTCATTCTATTGGTATGAAATTTAACTGTTGAACTATTGTTCATTACATAAATCTACTACTTATTTCAGGAGAGATGATGGTGTCACCCTTAAATAGTTCAGATGCTTCAGAACAGAAACAAGAGAGTCCAGGCATTTGTCACTTGCTGAGAGAGAAGTCATCTCTAAGCTCTGTGTTTGATGAAATATCCCCAAAAACTCCTGAAAAAAGAAAAACTGTGCAGAAAGATAATATTAATGTGGATAGTTTATCAATAATTCCAGAAAAACAGGCATCTCTGGTGAAATCAGGAAGGAAAAGGAGAACTCCAAAGCAGAAGTTGGAGCCAGCTGAGGTCATGTCAGGCATCAAGCAGCTTTTAAGGACCCCAGAGCAAGGGTCAGAGGCAGTAGAGTTCTTGTCTGGCATCAAGCAGCTTTTGAAGACCCCAAAGCAGAAAGCTGAGCCTACAGAAGTTCTGTCAGGCATCAAGCAGCTCTTGAAGACCCCAAAGCAGAACACAGAGCCTGCAGAGGTTCTGTCAGGCATCAAGCAGCTCTTGAAGACCCCAAAACAGAAGCCTGAGCCTGCAGAGGTTTTATCAGGCATCAGGAGGCTCATGAGGACCCCGAGGCAGAAACCTGAGCCTGCAGAGGCTTTATCAGGCATCAAGCACCTGCTGAGGACCCCCCGGCGGAAGCCAGAGCCAGTGGAGGACCTGTCTGGCATTAGGCAGCTCATGAGGACCCCACAGCAAGAGCCAGAACCAGTTACAGATGAAATTGCCCTTAAAAGGTTGCTGAAGACTCCAGTACAGAAGAGGAGAGCAGTCAAAGGCATGGCGGATGTTACTTCGGTCAGGAAAACCCCAAAGCAGAAATACCCACCAGTTGAAGACATGGTTGGGATCAGCCGCATTTTCAAGACACCAAAGGAGAAAGTTCAGCCCGTAGAAAATATGTTTGGTATCAGCAGATTGGTGAGGTCTCCCAGACAGAAGAATCAACCAGTTGAGGATTTTGTGGGGCTGCAAAGGCTCATGGCAGAGCCCAGGCAGAAACCTTCTGTTGGTGAAGTGGACTATGTTGGAATGACGGAAATGTTTGATACACCAGAGAAAATGGAGGTAAAATTCTTTCTTTGCCTTTTGGAAGGGCTGTGTTTAGGCTTTGAAACCTGTGGTCGAAATGAATTCTTAGGCCTCCTAGGATGACGTCTTGCATCTTGGAGCATTTTATAGACAGCTGCCTTTCCCTGTGTTAATATGTATTTTCTTTGAGGGGATCCTGTAAAAGTAGCTCCTGACGTTGCTCTGAGTGACCATTCTGACCTTAACAGTTCCCAGCTTCATCACTTGTGTAATTTGTGAATTTTATTGGTGCTGATTTTCATTTTCTGTAGGTAAAATGCTGAGTATCACTGGGTTTGGTGCTTAGAACTACAATAAAACATTGCAAAACACTCCATTTTGCTTCAATACCCCAAATTCTCTTTGAGCACTCATTGAGACACTTGTCAACCAATGGAGTTAATGTTACTTTTTAACTCTGCAGCTTTGGTTGTCTTTCACTTTAAAAACTGCTATACCACTTAAGATAGCAAGAATTGTTTGCTACATTTGTGTGCTTATGGCAGTTATAAAATTAGCAGATTTCATTTTTAGGGAAAAAGATTTCCTAAGAATTTTTACAAGTATTACTATACATTTTGTATTGGTTGGTTCCGTAATTTCCTGTCCTGTCAGACAGGCATTTATGGGTTATTGTTTATTCCCTTAGGTCAGATCAGTAATGGATTCTCAGCAAGATTCTGCACCTCCTTGTTCTAATTCCAGCCATAAACCTGGTGAGTTCAACTCTTTGTTTAGAGGAATATGTTAGATGAATATGAAAATTTTGAAATATGAATATATAAATATTAAAATAAATATAAATATATAAAATATTGTTAGATGAATATGAAACATAATGCATGTTACCATGAAGTTCAAATCTTGTTTAAAGCTCTCAGTGAGCTCTGCTAATTCCTAAGATCCCTTTTTCCCTTGGAGATAGGTGAACATATTAGTGTGAAAAACCTGATCTTAAGGTTTCCACTTCAGATTATCTTTTCAAAGACTTTCAAAGGCATAATTGGTAAAATATTTATTAATTTTTAAATTTTAAAATATTTAATTTTTAAATAATTGTGATTTGTTTGAGAAAGGTGACTGTTAGGAAAATGGAAACTCACAGATACTTTGATATGGCATAGTAATGTCTAACTTTTCTTTGTGCTCTTTGCCCTGTTCTAGAAAATAAAGGAAATGTTTCCCAAGGTGAAGATTCTCCACAAAAGGAATCAACCAGTGCAGACCAGTCTCCCCAGTCTCCCCAGAGACCAAGGGGCAGGCCAAGAAAGACAGTCCCTCTTGCTGCAGCGAAGAGGAGTGAAAAGGATGTGAATGTTAAAGAATTGCAAAATACAACCAGCACCCAAGAGGAGATGGGAGCGACCACACCTGAAAACAAAGGAAGAGGAAGGAGAGCAAAGCGTTGCCTACAAGAAGCTGTTTCAGAGCACCCTGATGAGAAACCCCATGGAGCTACTCAAAGACCAGGAAGAGGTAAAAGGAATGAACTGAAGGAGTCTCCAAGTGAGACTCTGGAGTCTTGTGTTGAAGGTTCTTCAGTGCTACAAGAAGAGCCTGCAAATATCAAACAGACTTTGCAGGAGTGTGGTGTCGGTGACACGTTAGAAAGTGGAGATGATCCAGCCAAAAAGACAGGACCTGGTTACATTCAGAATGAAAACTGTCAGCTGCAAACAGATGATAATAAACCTGATAGCAAATGTAATGACAGTGGTATAGAAGACAGTGAAGAAGTGCTTCTGTCACCTAAGAAGAGGACCAGAGGAGTAGAAAACACAGAACCACTGATTCCACCTAAAAGAGGAAGAAGAGCTCGAAATGACCAAGTTAAACAAGATCCTTCAGCAGAACTTCATGGAACAACAAGGAGGCTTCGTAGAGACCCACCAGGAAAGGCCCTACAAAGAGATGAACGGACTTTGGACAAGGATCCCGAGGCTGTCACAGCAGAAGAACCTGAAAAGGGAACGAAACTTGAAGTACAGGTAACAGAGAAAAGAGTGAAGTCTTTAAGAAGTACTAGAAACAGAAAGCACTCAGCTGAAGGAAAAGCAGACACTTGTGGGGTCACACTTGATGAAAACATACAGAAAACCGAGGAAACATTGAGTCAAACTGAAGCACAACCACACATCAAGAATGAGAAGAAACTATCTCAGGGATCTGAAACAGAAATTACAACAGAGGCATCTCAAAGATTAAAGCCAGAGCCACCATCTCAGGAGACAAACACACTGCCAGTCACTGCTGTGAAATTGGAAGCAAACAGAAGGGCAACACAGGAAACAAACAGGACAAGGAGCAGGAGAGGCAAAAAAGACTCTTTGGAGCAAAAGACCGAGGAATTTACCGAAGATGGGAGCAACCTAAAAGTCATTCCTTCCAAGTTTAGGTCAGACACAGAAGTGGTTGAACCTCTCAAAGATTCTTTGGGCTCTGTTTGTGTCAAGGACACATCCCAAGTCACAAAGGAGCAGAACAGCCCAGGTGCCCTGTCAGTACCTGCTGCAAACAGTGACAGTCTTGCTCCTGGCCATCAAAAACGGACAAGAAACCAACAGGGAATACTTAAAGCAAAGGAAACTGAAATCCTGCAGGAGAACCCAGCACAAAGAAACAGAGCAGCATTTAGAAGAGGTAAAAAAGTTAATTTTGAACTTGAAGAAGGCAGTTCCAAAGAGGTTGAAATAAAAAGCGGTTTACCTGGGGGCGCTGAAGGAATGACTGACAACAATCAACATGAGAATTTGGAAAATCCTTCTTCACGAGTGAGGAGGGGCAGAAGAAAGCAGGTTGATTCCATTCCACAGACAACCAGTCCTACCTTTGTGGAAAAACAAACATTAAGTGCAGATCACAGTAAAGATGAGGCTTTTGAGAAGGAGCAAGATGCAGCTTTGGAAGGTAATCCCTGTTCAGTTGAAGCCAATCCACCGAGACGAGGGAGAAGACGAGAGGTTGGTGCAGCATCACAGCCATCGAGGTCTCCTTCTGTCAGAACAAGGCGTGGGTTGCTGGAAGGGGGTGATAAAAAGATGACTGTGAGGGAAGATGAAAATCCAGCTTTGGGAAATAAAACTTCTCAGGCAAAAGCAAATGCATCAGCAAGGGACAGGAGGAGGAAGATTGATCTTGCAGCAGAGGCAAAAAGTTCAGCTCCTCTCCAGAGAACGTGTGGCTTGTCAGAGACTGATGCTAAAGATGGGGGAGCTAATGAAGAACAAAGTGTGCCTTTGGAAACAGTGTCCTGTGCAGAAGAGAAACCATCAGGAAGGGGCAGAAGGAAAGAAACTGCACTGGCATCACACACAACAAATTCCATTCATCTGAGAGGGAGACGTGGTTTGCCAGCGGATAATGGTAAGGAAGACACTCCCAAAAAAGAGCAAAACATTCCCTTAAAAACTGGTGATTCATCTGCAAAAGAAAATCAACTGAGAAAAAGCAGGAGGAAAGAAGTTGCCCTCAAAGAAGCCACAAGTCCTAATCAGGGAGAACAGGGCCCATTGAAACAAAGTGGCAGGAGGAATAACTATAGGGAAGCAAAAAAAGTGAGTTGGGACAATTCTTCCCAAGAAAACAGGGATCTTTCAAAACAGAACTTGAGGCAAACAAGCACTTCAGTGGCTGGTACTTCCACCTCACTTCAAGGTTTGCCAGAAGATGGTAAGGATGGAGCTCCTGGAGAACAGCAGAGTAAACTTTTGGAAGGAGCTCCATCTGCAAAAGAAAATCCATCAAGAGTGAGCAGAAGGAAAACAACTTCTTCCACATCTGAAGAAACTCCTTCCACTTCTCTCAGGGAAAAATCCAACCTGCCCAAAGGTAGGGGGCAAAAGAGGATTCTTCAAGAAGATGAAGCTACACCTGCAGAAAATACTTCATGCCAGGGAAGAACGAGGCAAGCGAGGAATAACAGGAGGGAGGTACAATTCACATCAGAGGCAGCTGCTTCTACTTCTCTCCATAAAAACAGTGAGTCACCTGAAAATGGAAGTGCTCTGGAAACCGAGAATTCGTGTGTGACATCCACTGGCTGTGAGGGCAGGAATCAGTCAGGAAAAGGAAAGGAGGGGAACCCTGTGCCAGAGGCAACGTCCACTTCTCGCAGAAGGAAGTGTCAGCTGCCAGCAGATGACTCAGCACCCAAAAAACTAAAATCAGGTGAGTGAGAATTTGCTTTCTCTTTTCTAAGGGTGGCCAGGTTATGTACAGATACAGCAATAATGTGTGCAAAGCTCACACAAATGTGATATAACTTAAAAACCACCATGATGCAAATATTCTCAAACAAACATTGAAATAGAGGTGACAGCGACTCTTTGGAGCTCCATATTGAGGAATTTCCTGCCCAAAAAAAACTTAGATTTTTATGTTTGCAGGACTTTCCTTGGGTGTTGGTGATGTTTTAAGTTTTACAGTTCAGTGGGAGGAATTTTACCTCAAATGGCAGCTAATTGGTTTTGGTGCTCTCATTAATGTTAACCTACTTTCGGAAATAGCTGTAAATCCTCAGGGAGGCAACTTAAAAGGATATTGGATGTGCAGAAGGATGGGGTTTGTATTTGGTTTGTTGGATTTCCGAGATGTAATCTTTGGAATGTTGTCAGTAGGGATGTTTCCCTTAAAAACAGTGGAAGTGAAGATGAAAATTTGTGTGAATTGTTTGGTTGGTGATACAAATTTACAGTCAATTTCTCTGTGTATAAATAGGGAATGCTGAAAACGGATCGCTGGGAAAAGGAAAAAAGAACAAAACCAAGGAAGAACTTGGGAAAGAGAATGTGAGGGCAGCTCAGACCTCTGGAGTCATGGACAGGAAGACAAGATCCAGCACGAGAATCAGGAAATAGTTTTAAAAGTCCCCAAACCAGTTTTTAAATCAATTCAGTCATTAAAATTCCAGTTTTGTTGTTTTGTTTTTTTTTTTTTTTTTAAATGTGAATTGATTTGCACTCAGATTTTAAGCTCAGATTTTGATAATTCAGGCATTGCTTTACAAAATGTTTTTTACTGTGTTGTTTTAACAGCTTTGTCTATGTGTGGTGGTTCCTGAAACAGAGGTGCTTGTGCAAAGCTGCAAACATAAAAGTACATCTTGTTAGACCAGTATTGGTCCAATTTTTCTGTTAATTAGTACAGCAATCAGGAAGCCATAGTACTGCCAGGTGAAGTTATTTTCTGCTTGAATTTTCATATGCTTATGTTTTATTTTTCATTAGAGCTCTGTAAATATTCTTTAAAAAAATATGGCTGTATTAGAACTATTATACTGAAATTTTGATAATTTTTTTTAAAAAATTAAGTTTTTTTTACTGAAAAGTGGAGATTTGTAAGTCATTAAACCTATAAACAATTTGGAACCTTGTGTGTTTTGTGTTCCTAAGAGTGATTAAGAATGTGTAATTATTACTGTCTTCTCCCAGGTTTATTTCTAAGAAGATTCCTTCTCTCTGGTGTGGTTTGGAGATGGTTTTTAGGATCTTCTATGGGTAATTTGTCGTGGAAGCTGGTGGCTTCTTGTTAATTTATTAAATGCAGCGACAGAGAAAATTCAGCTTGGACATGGAAATCAGGAGTTTTAGACCTGAATTAAAATCCTGGAAGTTTCTGTGGTCTGGGAGGAGTTGGGGATGTTCCTACAGTTGGAATCATAGAATTGTTAAGGTTGGAAAAGATCTCTAAAGCAAAGTCCAACCGTTCCCCAGCACTATGTCCTCAAGTGCCACATTCACGTTTTTTTGAGCTCTTCTAGGGATGGGGACTCCCCCTCTGCCCTGGGCAGCTGTGCCAGGGCTGGACAGCCCTTTCCATGAAGAAATTTTCCCAATATCCCACCTCTCCTGGCACAACTTGAGGCTGTTTGCTCTCCTCCTGTCCTTTGTTCTCTGGGAGCAGTCCCTGACCCTTACCTGGCTCCCCACTCCTGTCAGGGAGTTGCAGAGAGCAAGAAGGTCCCCCCTGAGCCTCCTTTTCTCCAGGCTGAGCCCCCCCAGCTCCCTCAGCTGCTCCTGGTGCTCCAGACCCTTTTCCAGGTCTGTTCCCTTCTCTGGACACGTTCCAGCCCCTCTATCTGTGCAGTGGGGGGCCCCAGTTGGACTTTCCACTGCCCAGGACCGGTGGATGGAATATCCCTCTTGACCCAGAACCAAATTCAAAATGTTCCTTGTGCCCCAACTCAGCCTTTGGTTATCACTTTAGGACTGAGCATTATTTGATTTCAGCCTCCATGTGTGAGGAACATCTTTACCCCAAATGTTCCTGTGGCACAGGATTGGTGATTTTTTTTTCCCCCCATCTGTCACGTCATGAAGCTTTGTGCATCTTGTCACAACAACACCTGAATCAGGATTTCTGGGCTGTTCTTAAAGGTTTTTTGGAATTGTGCCTCTTTTGTTGGATCTGTATTTTATGCTAAATCCCAGCAGGATGAGCAACTCCAGTTTCCTCTTACTCTACAAAAAGGTCTTTTTCTCCTCACTTTTGCAGTGAAGACGGGCTGGGAGAGCTGGAGGTGTTTGCCTGGAGAAGGGAAGGCTCCAGGGAGACCTGAGAGCCCCTTCCAGTGCCTAAAGGGGCTCCAGGAGAGCTGGAGAAGGTGGTCAAGAGCCTGGAGGGACAGGACAAGGGGGAATGGCTTCCCTCTGCCAGAAGGCAGGGTTAGATGGGGTATTGGGAAGGAATTGTTGGCTGTGAGGGTGGTGAGGCCCTGGCACAGGTTGCCCAGAGAAGCTGTGGCTGCCCCATCCCTGAAAGTGTCCAAGGCCAGGTTGGATGTGTTTGTTTTTTGTTGCAGTAAAGGCTTTAAAAAGGGTTTTAAACTGGTGTTTTGTGTGTAAACTGAAAAATATTTTGGTTTCAAAAGGATTTGAAGATCAGTGTTCTGTGCACTTCATTCTCAGAAGAAACAGAAGCAATGATTTGAAGTAAATCACATCTATTTAACAGAGAAGGCGGGAAAATAAACTGGGGAAGAGAGAAAAGAATATTAATAAAAACTGACCCAAGCAATAAAAAGCACATGAGAAGTGGAAAGTGGAATATATTTTGGTGGAGTTTTAGGGGATTTTTTTTTGTTTTGTTTGTTTGTTTATTTGTGGGGTTTTTTTGGTGGGTTTTGTTTTGTGGGTGTTTTTTTGTTTGTTTTGTTTTGTGGGTTTTATGGGTTTTTTTTGTTTTGGTTTGGTTTTTTTGATTTAGGGTTTAGGTTTTTGGGTTTTTTTTTTTTGGTTGGTGTTTTGTTTTCTTTTGTTTATTTTGGTTTTTTCCTTCTTTTTTGTGGGTTTTTGTGGCTGGTTTTGGTTGTTTGATTTTTGTTTGGTTGCTTTTTTTCTTCAAAAAAAAACCTGTTTCCCAGCCATGGCAACCCTAAAACTTTAGCCCTCATATCTCTCAGGAAAGCAAAATTCTACCATCTCTCCTAAAAAGAGAATGATCCCTGTGTAAGCATCTCCCCAGATGCCATGGCTGGGAAATCAAGAACACAGTGAGCGATGTTTTCTGATGCTAATAAGTGGTGTTTGCTTTTTTTCTCCAATCACTCTAATATGTCATTTTTGTCTCTGGACCTTTTTTGAAATCTAACAGAAGGCCAGATCAGACTAAATGAATTCTCCTCCGTAGCTGCTGTTTCTCCTCTTCCAGTCAACACTTTTGGGAATTGTGTACTTTTCTCATTCCCACTTTCCCACAGCTTTGGTCTGAAGATCAATAAGGAATATTAGAGTTTTCTCGAAGTTAGGCGGTAGAGTCTCTCTTTAAGGGGTGTTGCTTTTCTAGGAAGAGAAGAGGTCTCTGAAGTTAGACCCTGGTGCAAGACTAACTCCTGCTTTGCCTGGAATGCCAGGAAAACACATCCATGAAGATCAGTGCAAGTCCAGATCTATTTCATGAAGAGATGGACAAGACAGGATGGGAAGTCCTTAGAGTAAAAAACGTTTATCTGTGAAAGTCTCACGGTAAGTGATGTTGTTAAATCAGTTGCGGAAATGTTCTTGGCCGACCAGGAAAACCAGCAGGAGAACAAGGTAAGTGGCTGATGGATTTGATCCAAACCTGGCTTTGGTTGTGGGAGCACTGCAGACACACAGACTTTGGCTTTGTTCCCAATTCAGAATGTTTCCAGAGTAGATTTCCTTAGAGCTCTTTTGTAGAACTGATATTTAACTTGATATTTAACATGAATTCATTTATAAAGATGTATTGCGTGGGCAACTGTATTTCCACTCAAAAAATGTGACATTGCAAATCTTCCTCAGAAGTTTTGTTGATGAACTTCCCTGCAAGAAGCTTTTAACTGAGGGGTCACCCAGAGAAACAAGACTTCTCTTTCCTCTAGGAAATTTCTTTCCTAGAAAAACTTCAAGCCTCATGATTTCTGTAGTGTTACATCTTCACAGTTGGTTGTGTAGCAACACAAATCTAAAAAAGAAAAAAAAAAAAAGGAAACATGGTAGAAAAAGTTCAATGTCAATTTTTCTGCATTGTCATTTTTTTGAGTTTTTGATCTAGACCCTTTTTTTAAGGAAAGAAAGAAGAAAATAAGGCCTAAAGTCAGGAAGCAGAGGTTGTCATGCTCATAAAATTATCCACAACTGTGCCTGTATTTATAAGTTGCCAGGGAGATATATATTTATATATTTTTACATCTACAAATTTATTTAAAAGGTAATTTGTCAAGTGCTTTTGAATGTGTGGTAAAGATCAAATAAGTACTTTAAACGCTGTTTAAATAGAGTTGACTGTTGATGCTATTTAACGTCACAGTCTCATGGAGTCATTTGTGTTGTAAAAGTCCTCCAAGATCATCGAGTCCAGCCATTCCCCCAGCACTGCCAGGGCCATCCCTAACCCATGTCCCCAAGTGCCACATGACTTTTAAATCCCTCCAGGGTATTTATTAATTAAGCAGGAGCATTATTTTTCTAGGGGTGTTTGTAGGAACTTCCTTTTGATGTGTTTGTCACCTCTGGGCTGTCAGTTGTCACTGATCTGCACCAGTTCACTGTGGGAACCTACAAACTCTACCTACACTCTAAATTTCATCTCCACACTTATTAAAAACAAATTACATAAATAAGATTGAAAAAGCAACTTGGGTTTAAAAACCTTCAAAAAAAAATTCCTGACAACAAAACTGGATTTTCGTATTTCAAACCTGCCTTGTCATCGATGCCACAGTTCTGTTCGTTCCTGCCACTCTCCTTCAAACCCAACATCTCATCAGAGCACTGCAAGTTCTTGGCATGAAGGAGTTTCTTGACAGCAAGATCAGCTCCTTAATTACCTGGAGTGTGGAAAGAAAACTTGGATTGGTTTGGATTTTCCACCTTTTAGTTTTCTCTTTCCCTGCCTTTCCTCTCCTGATGTGACATTGGGGTGTTTGGAGAGAACAGGGTGAGTGTCGTTGTTAACCTTGAAGCCGAGTTGTAAACACTGCCAGGTTTGATAATTTCCCAAAGGCTGAGGTCTGATGGAGGCAATTCTCAAAGATTAAAAGATAACAGGTAATTGAGGATCTTTGAGGATGTTGTCTCCACAGATTCCCACTTCGGCTTCCTTCCCTGTTTCTTTAGAATATAATTTACGGCTGGTACTCAGAGGAGGTCACAAAAAAAAAAAAAAAAATGGAGACAGGTGGGAACTCACACCCCGTTTAAAAATTGCATGTGAGGTTACACGCCATCTAAAAGTCATAATTAGGGAATTTTCTCAGGCTTGCAACCAGAGCTACGTGAGCTCCAAAGGCTGGAATTTGCGGAGGCAATAAACTTAAGGAACATCTCCTGAAGTAACTTTTCCTTCCCTGGTACTAAAAAAGGGAATGAAAACCCAGCTAGAATTTAAATGTTGGGTCATCTGTGAGCTATTTATGGTACTCAAGGTAGATATTAATATGTTTTTGTGGTTCATGTGAGTAGGAGGTACATGAGTACCTGTCAGTCTGGAACAACCACTGTCATCGTGTCTTGTCCTCACCAAGTAAAATAAAATAGCAGTGAACATTAACACTAAAAATTGGGAAAACATCTGTACTGGAAAACTCAAGAAAAAAAAAATACTGATCTGATCTTCAGTATTATAAATTAGATTTTTTTATTTTAATGAGTTTAAGCAAATATTAATGTAGTACATTTTTTTCCAGAAGGACTTTTGAAATTCCAGTGTGTGGCTAAAACACCCTTGCAGTCCCAAACTGCTGTTTGGTATCCACAACTTCTATAGAACAGATGGCAGAAGTGGTGATGACTAAAGCATTCTATTATGTTTCACTGTAAATATCAGTTTTAACAACATACTTGCAGTCAGAATTGGGAATTAAGGGTGGGGATACCAAAGAAACAGGGAAGGAAAAAATATTTTGCAACATTTAACTTATGACTTCATGATTTGCTATACTGTAACAGTAACTTACTTCTAAATCTAAAGCACTTAAAAATTTAAGAAAGACTGAGCTTTTCTTATCCACCTAAGAGAATTTACTGGTTAAATCTCTGAAGCAGAACACACTGTCACTAATCCTTGCTTTTCTTTGAGGTATCCCACCAGCAAACCAAAACTGTGTTGGGTGAACTTTGTAATTAATATTTTGCATGTGTTCATAAAACTCTGAATGACCTATTTTTAAATAATGGGAAATGAGAAAACCCTCTAGGAGGCTCAGCCAGATCAGAAATCAGACACGAGGCGAGTGAAGGGCCAAATTCATTTTAATTGAACCCACTGAGAGTGTGTTTTCAGCCAAAGCCTCCTACTAAGTTTACAATAAAACTGAGGCTTTTATCAGCCTAAAGTAGGAGCTGGACCGGGTGAAAACCCCTCTTTTGAAGCTAAAGTCTGTCAGTTTACCACAATATATTTCACTTTGTATATGTAAAGTAGGACTGGACTGTCTTTTAGAGCATTGCTTTGTAGCCCTTGTCTTAAAACGTGGTGTGATTAACACCAGCAAAGTCAAGCCCACCAATTAGCACCCGCTAATTTCTCTCCTTTTCCAGTGTGTGCTCCTTTGTTCCACTGTACCCTGTTCATTAGCTGGTGTCCCTGATGCCAATTAGGGAGCGAGGCAGCAGAACGACTAATTTGATCACCCAGGGACTCGGCTCCCAAGGTCCCCGCGTAGTCAGAGGAGACCCAGCAGTTCCTCCAGGGCACTCCAGCCTGGGTTTGCGCTCTCATTCCCCCTCTAGAGGAGCCAACTCCTTTCCATTAACTAAAGGGAAAGACTTGCATCCCGAGGCAAAGGATGGCCCTTCCCAGCCACGCTCCCGTTTTAATAAAGGGAGTCCCAGGCAGAGTTTGGCTGTTGGGTCTCAGGGCAGAGGGGGCTTCTCTTCCCCAAATCGCATCATCTGATGAAATATGGACACCACCATCCCACTGCACCTTTTCCTGCTTGTTTTTGTCTCTAGCTGCACTGTGCTGATCCACAGGATCTGTACTGTCCATAGGCACAGCACTTCCCTCCTGGCAAGTACTGTGTTTCCTCAGGACACCACAGTCCTCACCAACACAAAATCACAGAGGAATTGGAGAGGGATGAACCTTTTTTTTCCACGAGCCAAAATTTTTAAGTAATGTTGGATGCAGCACCTCTTTCACGGAATTATAGAATCATTTAGGCTGGAAAAGACCTGTAAGTCTGAGTCCAACCACAAAACCCACCCTGCAGACATTTTAATTCTGCAACTGTAAAAGTCAACTTTGAGGTTTCACTTAAATTGACTGTAATCAGGAAAAAAAAAACAACTAACCCTTTGCATTGCACGTTGTTGTTCTCCTTTACTGCCAACTTTTAAAAGACCAAACTCTGTTTTAGGATCTCAGAGCTGAGCTTGGCTGGTGTGACAAGACACAATGTACTGAGATGCATCCTCCTGGAGGGTTTGGGAGAGCCCACACAGCCCACCCTTCCTCCTTCGTGCCTGACCAGTGACAGAGCTGGAAGGAGAGCCAGCAGTGAGTGGATTTAATACCTTTTCGTAGTTAAAACTGCCTTGTCATTTGAGTAATGAGCTCTCTGTGCTTTCTGATGGAAAAGATTACCAGGGAGTTTTATTTTTGCTGGGGTTGCCGACTGATCTGCTGAACCACTTGCAGCCCAGGTGTGTTGCCAAGTGAACCCAAATTATTAACCTTAATACAATTTTTAAACAATTATTAAGCTAATCGGATGCAAATTAAACAAAATGAACCTATAAATATATGTGTTTTTCAAATTAGTAATTGGATTTTTTGATGATCTTTGGCTTGACATTGATAAGCTGCTTCTCATAACAGTGTAATTAGGCAATATGTAAACTTTGGCATTCGGTTCTGTCCTAGTGGCTTTTTCAAATGATGTTTGTAAAATTTGCAATTTCATATTACAGATTAAAAATTAAAAACTGCAGGAGGCTAACATTAAAATGAGAATTCATTTCATGGAAAGCCCTGTAGACAAAATTCACCCTAATAGAATTGTGCATAAGGGGCTGCAAATCATGATCTATAGTTACACAGGGGAAGGCTTGTCAAAACCAGTATTGTTGGCCTGTAGTTCTATTCACAGTATTAAACCCATCAGTGAAGTCACTTTGGGGAAAATGTGAACATTATCAAAGAACAGTAAATTAGCAAGAAATTAAAGCATATACCCTTGCATTTCCAAAACAAAAGATCCCTTCATTAAAAACCTTTCATCAGTGGTTTAATATTCATAGCAGTAATTTGCATAACTAAATCAGTTTTCACTGATGAGAGACGACCAAAGTTTTTTTTTTTTTCACTAATTTCTTTTTTGAATGAGCTCTCTAGTTTTTTGATTAAAATTTCACACCAGTAGTTGAGCAAAATTGAATACATTACTTCACCCTATTTGTGAGCATCATCTTTTTTTAAACACTGGGTTAAAATGTTGCTACTGGGTGAAAAAGCAATGGCTGGGGTTGCTTTGTTCACCTTCCCAGTGTCTCTCCCTCCTGGCCTCTCATCCCGGTGTCCCTGTAAAATTTCAAACTCAAAAGTTTGAGGTCAGTTGGGTTTTATTATCTTTTTCTTACTCTCATACCTGTACACACACAGAACAAGGAGGTGGCACAGATGCTACAGGAAGAAAGAAAAGTCATCTGAGTACACGTGTTAGGAACTTTCCAATCTCTCTCTGAAAGTAACACCCTTTTTCGAGGTCCTTTTTTAATGTTTTCCAAAGACCAATTCCCTTGTCAGATGCAGGAAGAAAAGAGGAAACACTTTTGCCTTAGGGAATGAAGACAGAAAAGTCTTTTTCAGTTTGTATCAGTCTGTTTTTCAAGGGGTCAGTGGTTGGACTTTGATGATTTTAAAAGTCTTTTCCAACCTTAACAATTCTATGTAAAATACATGTATATTGTTCTGGTTTGCTAACCTTTATTAGAAAGTATTTTGAGAAATAATGAGATTTAATTCAGAGTCACTAAAAGATGAAGTGGGCAACTATATTTACATGTAGATTCTCTGGGCAGTGCTTTATACAACTGAAATAACTAAATCTGTTTGAATCATGTTGTGACCTCAGTCACACCACAACTGCACTGACAACAGGACTCTGCAGATGCAGTTGTGGTGTTTTCCATCACATCAACTGATTTCAAATAAAAGAGTTTCAAGCAAATAAATATCCATGTTCAGACAGGACAGATTGATAGGAGTTAATAAGGCCAGGTTGGACGGGGCTTGGAGCAACCTGGGATAGTGGAAGGTGTCCCTGCTCATGGCATGGGGTGGGACTGGATGGGCTTTAAGGTTCCTTGCAACCCAAACCATTTTGGGATTCTATATTTTCTGACTGGATTCTATGATTTCTGACTGGATACTTTTCTTATAAAAAGAAAAATAAAAATAGTCATAACCTCACAAGATCTTATTTCCCTGGGACAGGCACAATTGAAACCCATCAGTAGCAAACATCCTGGACTTTATGAGCTGGGACTCTTCCACATTTAATGTAATGAGAGGTATTTCTGTTTAGATAGAAGCATTTCCTGCAGGTGTAAAACCAAAGTGGGAGCTTTGCCTTAGGAGCTGGGACTGTACGGACATAAGGCCTTTGTTTTTTCAGGATCCCCTTTGACTTTTTGAATGTCAACAAATAATATTGCAGCAGACACTGATAGGCTCTTCCAACTTCTTGTACCATTTTTAGAGAAAGGCCTTTAAAGAGAAGGACCTTGTCTTCATAACAACACAGGTAGATATTTCTTGGGTTTTTTGTGGTTTTCTGTCATGTCTTTGAATGAATCATTCCATGGCAAGAACTATTTTATCATTTGCTTTGCCTCCAGAGTGATATAAACAGTGTCCAACCGTGAAGGAATGAAAGAAATCAAGATGATTAACAACAGTTGTTTGTTGTTTCCATTAATCAAATCTACTTCTATGAATTAGCAAAGTGTCCCCCTTGTTGTTTCAAAAGGCAGGACAGGAATGATCACCAAGGTGCTCCACTTACCAGTAATTGTGCATCGTCATTAAAAGTTCCATAAAAAAATTGCAAGTGAATCTCTCTAAAATAAAGATATTATAATATATCTGCAAAGATATATCACAGGACTCAAACTGGTAAAGTTAATGGAGAACTGTCTCCTGAGGGAGGGACCCCACCCTGGAGCAGGGGGAGTGGAGGGCTCCTCTCCCTGAGGAGGAAGCAGTGGCAGAAAGAAGGAGTGATCTCCATTGTCTCTCCCTGTCCAGGTGAGGAGGGGAGTGATGGAGCAGCTTTGGTGGATACCTGGAGTCCAGCCAGGGTCAAACCACCACACCTGGTCTTTGGTCACCCCTCATTTAATATATGTAACATCTATTCATGGAATATGTTGTCCCACAAGACAGCCTGCATGTGTCTGTGAGAGCAACACTTCATTATTCTTTTGAAAAGGGGGATTGAGCCTTGCTCTTGATGCTCCAGGTGTTTCAGTTGATGATATTAAGGTTGTATTTCTCTAATATTTTTCATTAAAATTTAGCAAGGAAATTTCTGTGGGAGCAAATCCACTGAATTGGCACCCCATGGGGCAGCCACAGCTTCTCTGGGCAACCTGTGCCAGGGCCTCCCCATCCTCACAGGGAGGGATTTCTCCCTAATACTTCATCTAAATCTCTCCTCTTTCTTCAGCCTTGCCCATTCTAACATAATTTCTTTACGTGAGTAAAGTAGAACAAACTTAACTAAGTACTTCTCCAAAATCCAAATTGTTAATAAAGTCTCCATTTAAAAAAAGAAATTAATTTCCATCACCATGTTCTGTGTAAGTCATCAAGAGGACAAGGCAGAAGAACAAAGACAAGGGCAGAGAGATTTGTTATTTTAAATAATTATGTAGCTACCATAAACTTAGATAATACAATGATAATTTTAGTTTAGGGATCTATATAATAGTGGTAAATTTTGAAAGAGAAATTTTGTTGTTAATCTGTTATTGACATTACTAACAATTTCTTATATTACTTATATTAATAATAAATCTAATATTGCTTATATTACTAGTAATTCTAATATTACTAAACTAGAGAATTTGCTAAAAAATAGATTTGAGTGTATGGCTTCCCTCAGCTGTATCTTCTCACAGGAATTAATCATAAAAATCACATTTTAAAATGTGAGCCAAGACATTTGGGAGGAGGTAAGTTTACAGTGTGCAAGTGATTGGGTAAAATAAACTTTGTTCTAAATATCATTCTCTTCTATTTTGTGTCTCGCTGCTATGAGCTTGGCTTGCCACAATGCTCCACACAAAACTTTTTTTGTGGCTGGAATTTTTTTCTAATAGAATTTCATCTGGATTTCTAAGGAAATCCTAGTGGTAGCCCCTGACCCAAATGTACATCAAGTGCTGTTCCCCCATGGCCCTGGCCTATTTATTGCTTTCCTAAGTACTCCAGTTCAAATAGGAGCTCAGAACAAAATTGAAAATGAGCTTGGGGTCTTTTTCTACTCCCAATTTGTTCACTTCCAAAACCACTACCCAATTTAGCAGCGTCTGCTCAGGAGAGGGCAAAGGCTGGAATTACAGGGATGCAGGAGGGCAGGACTGGAGTGTGCTGGCAAAACAGCATGGAAGAGCTTTCCCAGCACTCTGTAATTTCTCATCTGTAACAATTAGCACGTGAAGGCCAAAAAGAAGGTTGTTTTGTTCCAGTCCCTACTCAAAACATGCCTGTTTAAATGTGTAATACACTCTGGCAGGAAGACAACGAAGTTATTACAGATAAATTGCTGTTTGTCGTGGTGCTGATGGATATTAGAGGTGGAAAACACCTGAGCAGGAGGTGGGATTGCATTTTATCAGGAAAAACATTCCTGTTTTCATTTATCCCTTATGCTGGAGGAAATACTTGTCATGTGCATAATTAATAGGTGCTTTCCTGCACAGAGAAAAGGTGTGTGGTGGAAGCAGAAGGTGCTTGACACCTTCACTGCCCACTGAGGTCAGTGAGAGTTGAGTGCCCAACACCTTGCAAAGTTTCTTTGTAGATTGACCCGTTGCTCAGAATTGAAACATTTTATTTTATTTTATTTTATTTTATTTTATTTTATTTTATTTTATTTTATTTTAATTTTGTCTTTTTGTTTTATTTTATTTTATACAGAGTCGTGGCTTGCTTTGAACTATTTGCTTGGTTGCCTTTCTGAAGGGAACAAAAGCCCTGTTAATATAGGTAAGCGAATATTTTTTGGGAAGAAGGCTTAAAATGTAAAGGAGAAATGAAAAAAAAATATTATTTTCTTATCTTATCCTAGTGGAAAATCTTGAAGAGAAAATATGGCATTAAAATGCTGCTGAGATTAATCTCTTTAGTAGCCTTTGTTTACCAGTCTCATCTTTCTCCTGCTTCAGGTTCTTTCCTGGCCTCAGCAGTTGCTGCAGATCATCTGCAGGTGATTTTGTAAATACCTCTGAGCAGTTTGATTGCTTTTGGGTATACAGCAGGCACATGAAAACTTTGCTGCTGTAAACTACTAGTAAAATCAACTAATTAAAATAAAAATAATGAAGTAAGAGAAACAGTAAAATCAAAGACTTTAAAATGAAAACTTGCTTTTTTGTTTGCTTGAGGTGTCACTGGAGTGGTAAAAGAAAACATACATAGGTATTACTCCTTAACCATTTTTTTAGGTTCTATTCCCATTCTCCTGACATTTCCCCCTTAACTTTACATCAATTCAGAGTTAGGAGACACCCAGCACTCAGCAAAGCACGTGCTTGGTCCAGGTAGAAAGAGAATCACATTTTTAAGAATAATTTTAATAATTAAAAATTAATTATTTAATTTAAAATAATCTTGCCTTTGAAATACAGAGGTGATCCTATTTCACTTGTGCTTTTAAGGTACACTTATTAAAAGTGTATGTACTTAAATCTGGGATTTATGTAGGAATATATGGATTTATAGAGATAGCACAGGAAACAGGATTTCTCCTACTATTAATTACATCTACAGCTGCCTCAGCTACAAGTGTTTACTCTTCTCAGGTAAAAAAATAAATATCTTCTATGCTGAGATATAAATATTTATTTAAAGAGTGTAAAAGGAGGGAAAACTTCAGGAATTCAGCATGAACTGTGTGGATACAATTTTGCTGAATAAAGGATGGATTTGGCTGCAGAAAAGATGAAGCTGTTAAATGTGAGTGGGGTATTTGTTATAGGGCTTTTAATCTTCTTACAAAATTGTAGTGTATGATTTTTCTTGGAGACCCTCACCTTTCTCTCCTGGCCAAGAAGCCCTTAGTTGTTACAGGCATTGGCACATTAATACATAAATAGGTTAAAAACATTCAAGCACTTATAGCTCCTTTCTGTTCTTCCCAAGTCCTTGTCACACTGGGATCAGCCTGTGAACAATATGGAGGTTTTTTTTTTTCCCCTGCCCTGTCATTTCTTTCTGGTAAAATATAATGTCCTTGAAAGAAAATAATGATAAATGTTTTCTGCCAGCTGTGACTGTCAGAACACATATATCAGCTGGAAATTCAGAACTTCTGTTTAGGTTTGTTCACTGCTGTTTTCTTACAACAGACAGTTCACTAAGTATTCCCAGGGACCAGAATTCCCCAGGCATGATCCCTCTGTAGGTCCTTAGGATCACAGGCTGTAGGTGCTGCCACTGACACACCACAGCCATGAGGAGGAAAGGAAGCAAAAAAGTTGTCACTTTGATGCCAGAATGTGATTTGTTTGTGGATTTGATATGTTCAGTTCCATAGCAAATCCCCAATTCCTGTCCTTTCTGGATCTCCCAAACAGCCCCCATTTTGGAAGTCTTTCCCTCTGTCCTGGAAGTGCTGCATAAGCAGAACCTTTTGTTCACCACTTCCCAACACAAATGCCAGCAGATCTTCTCCAGGGAGAAAGCAAGTCCAGGCTTGCTGCCAAGTGCTTTTACCTTGTCCTAGGCCCTGGCATTGTTTTATGTCTTCTTCCCAGTTCTTATAATCTCCAGGACCACTGAGAGGCTCACACAGGTCTTGGGCCACGTCACTTTGATAACCCAGCTCAGGACAAGCAGTACTGGCCCAAAAAGTGACAAATTTCTTGGACAATCAACTTGTCATCCTTCCATGCTATTCCAAACTCCCATGGCAGCACTACAGGCAGATGTTACCCCCTGAATCCCACTCCAGAGGCTTAGCTTGAACCTTTGCCAGGCCATTGAGGAGAGAGAGAAGGAAGAGTCAGCCAGGACATGGGATATCCCCGTGGTGGGGCTCCCTCCCTTAGATTTCCATAAGTGGTGAAGGAATTAATTGTGTGGCTCAGTCATTTCAAAAGGATTTGTTCTCCAAAAGTGCCCTGGGTTTGTGTGGCCAGGGTTTTGGTAGCAGGGGAACTACAGGGTGGCTTCTGTGAGAAGCTGCTGGAAGCTTCTTCCATTTCCCACAGAGCCAGTGCTGGATGCTCCAGGATGGATCCACCAGGGATGGTGGCAGCACCTCTGGGGTAACAGGTTTAAGAAGGGGGGAAAAAAGCCCTGCACAACTGTAGCTGGACAGAGGAGTGAGAAGGAAGAAGAACAGCTGTGCAGACCCCCAGGGCAGAGCAGAAGGAGGGGCAGGAGATGCTCCAGGTGCCGGAGCTGAAATTCTCCTGCAGACCGAAGTGAGGCATTTGTGTCCCTGCAGCCCATGGAGGTCCATGATGGATCAGAGACCCACCTGCAGGACCACACACCAGAGCAGGGAGTGCCCAAAGGAGGCTCTGGGCCCGTGGGGAGCCCACCCTGGAGCAGGGTCCTGGCAGAACCTGTGGATCCATGGAGAGAGGAGCCCACGCTGGAGCAGCTCTGCAGGTAGGACTTGTGACCCCATGGGGGACCCAGGCATGGAGCAGCCCGTTCCTGAGGGACTGCACCCTGTGGAAGGGACACACACTGGAGCAGGGGAAGGGTTTTAGGAGTCCTCTCCCTGAGGAGGAAGGAGCAGCAGACGAGTTTCATGAACTGAGCACAGCCCCGGTTCCCTAATCCCTGCACTGCTGTGGGTGGGGAGGGAGAGAAAATGGGGAGTGAAGTTGAGCCCAGGAAGAGGAGAGGGGGGTGTGTGTGGTGGGGGAAGATGTTTTAAGATTTGCTTTTTATTTCTCATTATCCTGCTCTGATTACATTGGTGATAAATGAAATTAATTTCCCCCAGTTGAGCCTGTTTTACCCATGATGGTAACTGGTGAGTGATCTCTCCCTGCCCCTATTTCAACCTACAAACCTTTTGTAATATTTTCTCTGCCCTGTCCAGCTGAGGGGAATGATGGAGCAGCTTTGGTGGGCACCACTCAGGGTCAACCCACCACAACAATGCTCTGGGACATGGTCAGTCTATAATGCAGACTGTGCATCCTCTGCTTTTCCAAAAAAATTAGTCAAGCCACAGATAGGAAAGGCAGCTGCTGTGAATAGGGAGTTATTGCATTTCATCAAACATGTTTAATGTACAGAGTTCCCAACACTCCTCAGATTAAAGCCTGCACAAAATATGTGGTGACACAACAGACTGTGGCTGTGCCAGTCCAGTCTGTCACTGCACTGATTCTGAGCACACAATAAGTCTTCAGAGAGCTGCCCCTTGGTGCTTGTTCAAAAGCAAAAATGAAGTGTGGCACTTTCTGTGGCCAGAACTTAATTTTCCATCAATTTACTTTCTCTACAAGCTCCATTTCTGTAAACATTCAAACACAGTTGTTGTATATGAGTGTCTGTACCAAAGGTAACCCCCCCCTTTTAATTTTCAAAACCTCTTTTAATTGTTTGTTTGTTTGTTTTTTTCTCCAAAGAGCACTTCAAGAAGAAAAGAAGTGCTCTGGAAAGTCAAACCTTCACTCAGAATATCTGTTCTGTCTCTCTAAATGCAGTTGAGCTAAATACTAAAGAATTTGGTCTGTCAGGGCCAGTTTGAAGCAGGTCACAGTAGGTAAAACCCCATTCTGCTCTAATGGGATCCTGGGGGTGCACTGGTCCCAGTGATTGAGATGGTTTTATTTCAGTGTTAAGCTTTCACTGCCTCTTCATGTTCTGAGTTTCATTCCCACTGCTTTCCCTTTTGTTAAAGTGATTGCAATGGGTGAGAAATGATGGGAAATCTCAGCACAAGGTTCCTCCAATACACCAAAGTTCCCATTAACTGTTGCAATTCTGTCTTAGGTTGGGGCATCTGTATTTGTTCTACTTCCTTCCAAGTGCCTGCAGGAGCTCCCTTGCTGCCTGCTGTCCACCAGGTACTCAGAGATTTTATTGTTTTCTTGGTCCTTGGCATTTTTAAAGTGGAATTTCAACTTCTGCTTTATATAATGCTTCCCATAGTGCTGTTGTTTCCCTTGTCTTTTCTGGGGAATCTGTTCTAATTAAGATATTACATGAATACAGTTTCACATCTGGGCAGAGTGAGACTGTAACAATTCAGAACTGCAGCAGGAGCATTGGTGGGTGAATATTTATACCCCTGAGGGAGCCTTTAAAGGTATATTGGATCCCTCCCCTGTAAAGGCAACCTGTTTGAGTGCCAGAGTCATGAAATACTGTCCTTAACATCAGGGACAGCCACCCCAGCAGGAGGAGCCCCTGTATCAGTGTCACACAGAAGTTAAAGGTGCTGTGGCATCACTTAATTGCTGGTTATCATCTCTAAAATGCCACTGCTTTTTTTTTTACTGGTCACACTGGTGAACTGTAAGGCAAAGGAGTCCTTTTAATGATGCCTCTTTTTATGAATCTGCCACCACCCCATCAGTCCCTGATAAATTTAGCCACAGGGTGCTGTTTTACATTATTAATTTTAGAAGGTGGCAATGGCATTGCTGCCTCAAATAGATTGGTAAATTCCTCAAGGCATCCCACATTCTTTCATTCTCCCTGTCTGAGAGTATCTGGGATTGCCCACAGAGTAAATCAAACCCCGTGAACAGAATTTATAAATTCTATTGTATTTGTACTTATTCTATTCTTTATTATTAACTATTCCATTATTTATTAATTAAAAATTAGTAGCAAACCTTGTTTGATGGAGGTTGGTGTCATGAGTGAGTGTTTTAGGACACTCAAAGAATACCAGCAAAGGCATTGGCAAAACCAGGTTTATTATAAAGTGAAAGTGAAAAAAGTTCATGGGCAAGAGAAAAATCAGACTTAAATCTAAAATCCATCAATCTGCAACTAAAAATCTATGTAAAATGATCTAAGTGGAGGCTGAGGATGGATAAAGGGTAAGGATGAGAAAATATAAGGAAAAAAAGGAATAAGAGAGACCCTCCCCTTGAGTCACAAGGTTTAGAGTGGGCCCCCCTTGCCAGACATAACCCTGGGCTTGACCAAAGGTTTAAGCCAGAAAGTTTAACAGCACCTAAATTTAACAGCACTTAATCAATATCCTAATTTCAACAATTTAACAAAAGATTTTATGGAATTTCCTATAGGCACAGCACCAACTCACTCACAGGCCTAACTTATGAATGTAATGCACTTAAGAACCTGAGAGAGCAAAATGCAGAGGAAATTTGCTGTAGCACATTCACACTTGCACACACACACCCCCCTAAAGGAGTCTGTACAGGTACCTGTGAAAATTCCCCTTGGATCTGCTGAAGTGCTCACTTTGGTGCCTTTGCATCAGCTCAGCAGGGGAAGGATGGAGCTTCCAGGAGTGGGGGTGTCAGCCCAGGCTCCATCAGGGGTGGTCTTCCAAGGATGGAAAACTTGGGAGTTCACTGGCTCTGAGAGGTCCCACTCAGAGGGAGATGCTGTCACAGCCCACTCTGGTCCTGGAGAGCTCAAAGGGTCCCTGTTTACAGGGTCACAGGAGACTTGGCTTTAGCTGTAGCAGTTTTCCATCCTGGATGCAATTTGTTATTCTTGTGTTGTTATTCAGGCAAGAAAAAAACCAGTTTCCAGTGCTGTTGATTAAAAACCAGGAGCTGTTATCCAGCCTGAGTTCCTGGGAGCAGGCAGTGTTTCTGATAAGCTCGGTCCACATGCTGTTTGTCAAGGCCAGGGCATTTCTGAGATCACAGTGTGGCCTGGGAGGGGTGGGGATGCACCACCACAGGCAGATGTGTCAATGATGTGGAAAACATGTTTTGTGTTATTTAGGGCTGCAGCCAGCTGTGTGACAGAGGTTCATACTCTTCTGGATGAGCCTCTCTAGGCTTGCAAAGGCACCACCATTTGCCTTTTAGGCTTGGGTGAAATGCAAACTTTAAAGGCGCCAGTATCTGTGTGTGTGATTCACAGTGGGATGGGAGGAGACAGACAGCAACAGTGCCTGTCTGTGGGAAAACAACCACCAAAAATAGTAATTTGATGTTTTTTTCCCAGGCTCTTACGGTATTCACATTAAAACAAGAGGTGCTTAGCCCATTTCTAGGCAGAATTTTAAATCATGGTCTGCTGGGAACGCTGGCTTGTACACCTATGAATTTGGAGTTTGTGCAGACTTGAAAATAAGCTTGCTTTTAATACTGTCCTTGTTGTCTTTTTCATGAAGTCTAAAGAGAAAGGTCTTGCCTGCCTGTAAAAATCATGGTGTTATAAATAATTTGTTCTGTCCCTTTCAAGACTGTAAAAATGGAAATGTTTGCTTTCAGCCGGGTTTGTATTTTGTTGACTCGATTTGAGAGCTGTCCAGATAAAAATATGAGCTAATATATTTTGACATATTTACTTAGAGTGTGTGTGACATCAGCTGGCTGTTACTATCTTAGCAAATGTCAGTGTGATGTCATGCAGCCACTTGGTTTCAAATGAATTCAAGATGAAATGTGACTCCTCTATAGTTTGTTGTGGGGTATGTGAAGCTCCACATCAGTTTGTATCAGAAGTATTTCAAGTTTTGTTGCAATAGCAGAAATATCTGATATCAAATAGATGGGAGAGATAAAGTACAGATCAAAACAGGGCCTTCTCCAAGATGTTTATCATTTCATGCTTTGTAATTTTAATTTGTATTTGCTGTCCAAGTTTTTCTACGGCCTTGACGTTCACAAATCCAGCCATTGAATATTTCTGTGACTGATTCATGGCAGAGTGTAAATCACCCCATTAGTGCCTCTGCATTTTTGCTGCACTTAAGCTGAGAGTAGGGGAATGTGCAGAGGTGACCTCAGTGCCTTAAAGCCTGACATAAATATAAAATCATGAAAATGATCTCACTTCGTCACTGGTAGGCCAAATTCATATTGACAGCGTGCTTAGCATTTCTTCATCTGTCCAGCTCTTCATTTCCAGGAAATGAAGTTATTCCTTAGTTGAAATAACAGTAATTTTGGCCGGTTCAGACTGCTCCCAGTGATACAACCGAACCAAAATTCATGCCAAACCCATCATATTTGTATGTGATCTCCTGTTTATGGAGTCACAGGTTGCAAAAGTCGCAAATCAGCTTCAAAGATTTCAAAATTATCATAAAGTATCTGTTAAGGCAAGAGTTGTGCTATGTTCTTCTGTTTGTTGGTTGGTTGGTTGGTTGGTTGGTTGGTTGTGTTTTTTGTTTGTTTGTTTTTAATTTTTTAATTTTTTTTTTCATTTTATTTTTAGCTTTAGCCTTTTTTGGCCTCCTCCCATTCCTCCTTACCATATCCTAGAGCTCACACTTGTTTCCATGTAATACTCCTAATTCCATGGACTTCAAAGAAACCACAGGCAGTTTGTTCCAGGTCATTTTGTTGTTGTTCTTATTTCAGCTGTTCCCCTCTTCATCTACAGCAAACCATTAGTAGGTAATCCTGCCAGGTGAGAGGTTCTTCACCTAAAAATCAGATTTTGTGGGGTTATTTCTCTGCTACCTGTAGCCATCAGGCACTTTGGTTGAATTAGGAGTCCTGTGTGTAAGAACACTGGTCTTGGGCCTCAGCTGAGGTCAAGCAGGAGGAAAATCCACCAGTTAAACTCGAGGCTGGAGTTGCTGAGCCCCTGGGCAGGGCACAGCTCTGCAGAGAGTGGTCCAAGCTCAGTGCAAACTCCCCCTGTGTGCTGCTGTGCTCTGCAGAACATGATCTTGGGAGCAGTGCCCACGGCCCTCAGGTGGCCTGTTTGCTCAGTGATCTCCATCTGGAGCCATCACAACTCAATTCTGCCTCTGCAGGTCCACTTAGTGCTGCTTTGATATTCTTTTGCCTGCATAGCTGCAAATATAAATCTCTTCAAGACAGGCCGAGCAGAACCAAACAGAAAATCCCCAGCAGGCCAAAATGTTTTTACCTCCCTGTGCTCTGAGTCTGTAATGATCCACTGCCAAGTTCACTGATTTTCCTATTTCACCTTAAAAAATTCACTTTAAAAAGGCATCTGTGTCTAATATCTAACTTTAAAAAGCATCTAATATCAGTGTGTTGTGGATTTAAATATCCAGGGTGATGGATACTTTGGAATTTATAGTGGGTGCAATCACTTATTTAATGGAGACTTTAACTGGATGGAAGCAGTGACAACAAGGACACATTTCCATAACCAACAGAAAGAGTGGGAAAGACATTTGATAAATCTGGTAAAAGAAAACTGTAGGACACCAACAGGCATCATATGAACAGTGAGTTCTCAGTAAGAGGGGGGAAGTGTTTTCTTCAATTTATTTCATTATCCAAGATTAATTGGAGAGCAAAGTGCTTGAGCTTCACTTGAAATAACTGTGTGAGACTGATTGGTCCTTTACAAGTTTAAACTCCAAAGAAGAACCTGAATTAATTAAAAAAAGAAAAGAAAAGAAAAAGTTTATTGTAAATAGCTTTCTGTCACTGAACTGAATCCAAAAGTTGCTCAGAGTGCTTGTCTCAGTTATGGACAAGTGAGAAAGCCCTTGAAGAGATCTCCAGTGATCAGACATTGGAAGGGGCTGCCCAGGGAGGTGGTGGAGTCCCCATCCCTGGAGGTGTCCAAGGAAGGACTGGACGTGGCACTCAGTGCTCTGGGCTGGGTGACGGGGCAGGGATTGGGCACAGGATGGGTATGATGATCTTGGAGGGCTTTTCCAACCCAGCTGATTCTGTGATTCTGTGACTGGCCAGTTCCTTCACTCCTTTTTTATCCTTGTGCTGGGTCCTATTGAAACACTTATTTTGAGAACTTCACACTTTAAATTCCCTGCCTGTGGAGCTCAAAACTCAGTCTCTGTAGCCGTGCAGAGGCAGGAGGAGCTCTTGGCACGTGTGTGCTCACCAGCCAGGGCCAGAGGAGCAGAGCCCTGACCATTTCCACATGGATTCCTGCCAGCCAGGGCACATGCTCACTCCACAACCTGGCCCTCATGCTCAGATATTGATTAGCAAAACAAACTCATTACAAAACTGAAGAATGTAATTTTCATCAGTTTTGTCCTCCCCCAAGGAAAATTCATAGTTTTTTTTTTTTTTTTCCTGATAGATAGTATTTTAGTTCTCACATTTATCTAACTAGTGGCCATCTGGTATTTTTTAACACCTTTCCTGGTGCTGGAGATTGATTCCTGTAACAATTCCTATGGAAAGTGGCTCTAATTATTTGGATTATTTTTTTCTTTTCTATTTTTATAGTAGATAAGATGCTACTTTTTGATGTTGGCTCTGGGTGTTTGCTTTTTCCTCCACAACAAAAAGAGAACATGGCTAAATGTAAATAACTGGGATGCTTAGTTGGATTTTTTAAAAAAAAACTTCACGAAGCATGCCATGCCATGGATGCTGTGGTTTTACTTGTGGTGCTAAGAAGGCAAAAATAGTGTTTTAGGAAGAATTGTGGCTTTCTGTGGATTCTCCAGCTCAGCTGATTAGTAAGGACAGGGCAGTAAGGCTGTGTGGGACCAGATCCCACCAGAGACATTCCCCCCAGAGTGATATCATGGCTGTGCTCCCAGGCCCTGCTGTGTGTGCTGATATTGAAGAGAAGGTGCAGCTACTCCAGGGACCCCTTGGAGCAACTCTCCAGAGTCTCCTCAAGCTGGAAAGAGCAGAGCAGCACAAAGCCTGTGGCAAGGTAGAGTCCCCACACTTCTTGGTGGCTTTTGCAAAAAGTGCAAAGCCTGAGGTTGGCCCCCAGATGTGGCTTTTGCTGCTTTGGGCTTATCTGTGCTTGTACCAGGCTGTTCTTTGCTGGACAGATCATGAAGATGCTCAAAGGGATGGGCTGAGAGACAGAACCCTGACAAAGGAAGGACATGGAGCTGTTGGAGCAAATCCAGAGGAGGCCATGAAGATGCTCCAAGGGCTGAAGCCCCTCTGCTCTGGAGCCAGGCTGGGAGAGCTGGGGGGGTTCACCTGGAGAAGGGAAGGCTCCAGGGAGACCTGAGAGCCCCTTCCAGTGCCTAAAGGGGCTTCAAGGCAGCTGGAGAGAGACTTTGGGGAAGGGATAGAGGGACAGGATGAGGAGGAATGGCTTCACACAGCCAGAGGGCAGGGTTAGATGGGATATTGGGAAGGAATTGCTGGCTGTGAGGGTGGGGAGGCCCTGGCACAGGTTGCCCAGAGAAGCTGTGGCTGCCCCATCCCTGGAAGTGTCCAAGGCCAGGTTGGACGGGGCTTGGAGCAACCTGGGCTAGTGGAAGGTATCCCTGCCTATGGAAGGAGATGATCCTTAAAGTCCCATCCAACCCAAACCATTCCATGATTTTATGATTCCAGGAAGCCCAGCTGGCTCTTGTAGCTTCTCCTCAGGGCTTCAGTCACCCCCTCAGCTGTGGAATAACCTCCCATGCACTTGTGCATTATGCTAGAGGAGAAGATCCCCAGAACCTCTTGGGACCTTATTTTTGTGGCAACTTCCTCCTGTGGCAACTTCCTCCTGCATCCTGCTAAATATTTCTGGTCTGCAGTTCTGTTTTATCGTTCCTACATCAATATTGAAGTTTAATGTCAATATTAGTGTGAAGTGTCCGTAAAGGTTTGGAAAATAAGAATCAGAAAGATCAAATATTTTATTTATGCACAGTAAATTTTTAAAGTCTCCCCTGTGTTTTGATCCAAAATGCATATTATTGAACAATTTACTTTCCAAAGTCTTTCTGTGATGTAAGATTTATCAGGTGTCTGCCATGGGCTGATGGAAATATGGGAGAAGTCAACGTTGCCCTCACCTGCACCCCTGGGCAGTGCTGTTTAAAGGTCTCTGCAGTTCTGGGGTTCCTCTGGTAAAAAGAAACAATAATTACAAACTCTGCAGTGAGTGTGGAGCAATGAATAGTGTATAAACGGGATCTGTATTCCCTGATCTTCTAAAACTCCCCCCTGGCATGACCTCGGGGCTCCTTCCTGCTGCTGCTGCCCCAGGAGCTGCTCTCAGTGCTCCAGGGGTTCAGGTTTTTCAGGGAAATTCACTGGTTTCTGCTCTTAGGAATAGGGAAAAAAAACGTAAAAATTTATTTTTTATTTAATTATATAATAATAATAATAACAACAACACAATAACAATCCAATCATAATAATATAAAACCAACCAGAACAGCTACCACCCCCCCACACAATAATAGTATAAGAACAATCACCACAAGAATTATGATGATAATAGAAATAATAATAATAATAACAATAATAATAATGTCAGATAGGCAAAAGAAAATAATGGTTCTTAAGTTTTTATTTCGAAGGCAACATTTTCCTCCTGTACCTTTGAAATACAATCTTCTAGGTAAGAATAACAATGTAAATATGAAAAAAACCCACTGCCCTTTAGAGAAAAATATGTTCATCCTTAGTCATCTTTTGCAACTTAATGGCAGATAAACATATGTGGCCTTAATTACCAATTAATGTCAAATATCACTCTCTTCACCTCCAGGTGAAGGCTGGAGGAGGTTTGGATTCTTTAGTTGTCATCTTTTATATAAAAAATCCCTGTAAAATGTCAGAATAGTTACTGTTAAATCCTGAGAAGTGGCAGGTGATGACAATTTTATAAATTTCTGGGTACTTAGAAGTGTTTTGTGTCCATTCCTTCTTGAAACTGTACTTTATGACAGCACTTTGTTATGAGGGGAGAATGACAGGGACTTGCAACAGGTTTCTGCTTCCATCCCTTCTCCCAGGTTTCATTTCACACCTTCAGAAACTGAGCCAAATTCCAGTCCAACTTCTGCCTCTTCTGGCAATGCCTCCAGTGTGTGCTTGGCAGTGACCAATTCCATAAGAGTGCTGCTTCTCCCAGAACATTTGCTTTGTGGAGAGCAGCTTAAATTGTTATTATGGTTTGATATGCACACATGTATAAACATGGAATCCTGGAGTCAGGGAATGGTTTGGGCTGGAATGCATCTTAAAGGGCGTTTTGTTCCACCCCCTGCCATGGGCAGGGACACCTTTCACTAGCCCAGGTCGCTCCAAGCCCTGTCCAACCTGGCCTTGGACACTTCCAGGGATGGGGCAGCCACAGCGTCTCTGGGTAGATGAGTTTCTATTTATATTTGTGTGCCTGTGTGTATATAAATACAACTCTCCAAATATCTTCCTCTTTTCCTCTTCTAGGGTACTGCTCAGTCTGCCTGAGTGTGGCCAGCAACCAAGTTTTTCTTAAATCACCCATATCTGGCTGAAGATCCTGCTCTTAATTTAAAGTCAGTGGCTAAATCTCCTCCTGGTGGAAAATATTATGACTCAGATTCCCTGGAGTGAAAAAACAAGAAGGTGAGTACCAAGTACCCATGTCCCAGGATGGAACTCAGGTCTTGCTCTCAGGATTTGGGTTTTTTTGTTTTATACAGGACAAGGCATGTTGTCATCACTAAATAAATAGGATGATAATAGATTTATTCTGGGCAGACAGACAGGAATTTCTGCTCTCGTATCCCACATGGCAGCAGAGAGCTCTATGTCACAAATGACCTTCCACTGACTGTGTTCATGTCACTTTTACTTTTCCTCATAAGTAGCTACAACGAGGAAAAACATCTCAGACAGTATAATTTTCACCATTTCTGTCTCAAAAGGCTTTAAAAGTTGATTTGAACAACATGTCTTCGCTATCTCTGGGGTGTCAAATTCCTAGGGAGATGCTGCTCACAGCCCACTGCAGTCCAGGAGATCACCAAGGGTCTCACTTAGGACTCCTTGAGTTGCAAGAAAGTTGGATTTAGCCAGTCCTAAGAATTTTCCATTCTGTCTAAAATTTGGGTCATTGAATATACAGAAATATTATTCCACTTGGGTTTCATTGAGGAGAGAAAAATCATTTTCCCAGGCTGTTGTTTAAAAACCAGGTGCTCATTTTCCAAAAATGCCTGAGTTCCTGGGATGAAACAGTGTTTCTGATAAGCTCCAGAGGAACAACATCTCTTTATTGATTTTTTTTTTTGTTTTTTAATTGAGCAATGACATTTTTTGGCATGGAGGGCACCAGGAGGAGTTTATTTCTTCTCTTAGATAACTCTAAAGCACATGTAGAAGCTTTAAACTTACACCTCGTGCCCTTTTCCGCCAAGGATTTTTATTGGCATATAGAGAAACAGTTTGTAATTAATCAAAGTGTTCATTAGAGCTGTTTATTTTACATAGGAGCAGCACTTTGGTGGTTTTTGGAGGTGGTGGCAGCGACTTTGCCTGATCAGGATCCCTGTCCAAGGGCTGCAGGATAATTATAGGACTGCCATCATTTGCATATTGCCAGGATGCTGCCAGTAAATATTAATGGCTTACTTTTTATTCATTTAGCCTGTGTTTTTGAAAGATGCCTAAAAACAAAAAGATCATATCTGTATGTTGTTTTTTAATTTATTTTCACCTTTTTGTCTCCTTTGGAGACCCCTGGTGTATCAGCACTTTGTTTACCACAAATTAAACCTTAGCTGATTGTTTACCAGGCTGAAGACCCTTGTGCATTACTCCAGCACTTTCCCTTTTTTTAATAATCACAACCTGGGATTCATTTGCAAGAGGCCCTAATCTGCATGAGAATTATACAATTAACTTTTGATTAACCACCTAGTTCTTCTGGAAACCGCAGTGTATAGGACACTCTGCATTTAAATAATTTGCCTTAAATTGGGAGCAGGCCTTTCATTAAACCGGTGAGTTTGACTAAACAACAACATTTGGAGATAATCAGGGTCAAGACAATAGGCGAGGCTGCAAGGCTAGAATGTCATCTTTAAATATAACAGCTGAGATAAAGGCACCCAGATTGTGCCTTATCAAAACACAAAAAATCAAAGCTCTCTCTTGTCTGTGGCAAAATACCAGGCCCTGGTGTTTAGGGCGACCATTGTTTGGGCCTATAAGTGTTGCAGGATTTGCATTCACAGAGCTGGGGCTGACACACATTACATCACGTAGGGTACTTATCTCGGAGTCTGACAATAATTATCAGGAAGAATATACTCAGAATGACTTTTTTGTGATTTTTATGCATCCCCAACACAAGGAAAGGGAGATAACAGCATTATGAAAAAGGGGAGAGTCTCCAAAGGCTCTCCCTGGAGCTGCGTTCTTCGATTAAATTTGCTGTGCCACTCTGGTGTGCTGAACAAGTGGAAAGAAAGACTATGAGGCTTTTATAGAGGGTAATAATAGTCCTGAACACAGCCCTTACCAAAAGATAAGATCCATTGTCAAAACAAACAAAAGGAGCAGTATTAAACACCACTTGAAGAATATATATGAGCAAAGTTTTAAATCCTTGCCTTTTTTTTTTTCATACCTTGAACCTGGCTCTGTGGTGTGGCCATCTTCTAACCAGGCACCTTGGCCAGTGAGGCTTTCAATGTGTCTTTTCCCTCTGTCCTGTACTAGGAGGGGGTTATGATGAGGTCTGTACATAGATTCAGGGAAGAGGCTTAAACCATCACAGCCCAAGTTTGGTATCTGCTCCGTGGGGTTTTTTTAATATATTTGTTGCCAACACAGTTTTTTTGTTCCTACAACGCCTTTGCTGAAATAATTTCTGGCTCAGTTCTCAAAGGATGACTGTGGTCTTGCATCAGAGCTCATCTCCAGCTCAGCACAGTTGAGGGTGATGGACACCTCAATCGACCTCTATCGATTTACAAGAGCATGCAGTGACAGGACAAGGGAGAATGGCTTCCCAGTGCAAAAGGCAGGGTTAGATGGGATATTGGGAAGAACTGTCGTCTGTGAGGGTGGTGAGGCCCTGGCACAGGTTGCCCAGAGAAGCTGTGGCTGCCCCATCCCTGGAAGTGTCCAAGGCCAGGTTGGAGGGGGCTTGGAGCAATCTGGGATAGTGAAAGGTGTCCCTGCCCATGGCAAGGGAGTGGAACTGGATGAGCTTTAAGGTTCCATCCAACCCAAACCATTCTATGATTCTATATTAGAAAATAGTTGAGTGCATTTCTTAGCATCCTCCCTCAGCGTCAGCAGTGAAAGTACATGAGAGCTTTTCCCGATCCTGATCTTTTGCATCCATTATCCCACTGGCTTTTACAACCTGTGTGTGTATATACATACATACATAGATACATATGTGTGTGCAGATGTATATAAGCAGTTTGTTTTCAGTAGGAACAGCTCAGTCAGTGCAGTCTCTGCACCTGCTGAAGCAGCGAGGACCGAACAGATTTTAGCTCAGCTGCTGCACCTGCTTTTCCTTCTGCTGCCACCCACGTGCTCCAGGGTCTCTCCAAGCTGACTCCTGGAGACCTGCTGGCAGGAGAGGGACTGAATCATGCCTCCCTTATCTGGGGACTGATAAATTTGTTTTGGGAAGCAATCAGTGAGGCAGGACTAGACAGGAGGATGGAGGGGGGAATGTGGGAACGTGGTTGGAGTCCAGGGGAGTGAATGATTCATTTGGTACGTCTGAAAGTTCAGAAGTTCAATCCTGACAAAGCTTTGGTGCTTCAGATCAGTATCTGTATAAAGCTGTGACCCTTTCAGGTCTTTGTTTCAACCTTCTCCTTTTCCCACCCTTTTCCCCCTTTACTCCTTTTCCTAAGCTTTTATTGCTTTCAGGGGACCCCATTCTTCTCCTAAATTGAATCCAGGTCCTTGCTTCTGTTCCCTTCCTGCTTGTTTTACCCATTTTTCTCCCCAGCAGACACTGTACCTTTTTGTTACTGCATTGTTGAGTCACTTGTGGTATTCAATCCTTTATAATAATGTTCTATATGCCAATGATGGAGCGTGCCTCATAATGCACAAGCAGTCCCAAGCACTCAGGAATTGAGGTGAGTCCCCCATTTGGCTTAAAAATAAGATTGTGCAAAGAAAAATGTCATTTGTGTCTCTGTATTTGGCTTTTCTTTTTTCTTTTTTATTTTAACCTTACGGCTACTTAAAGGAAAAAAAAAAGAAAGGCAAAGGAAAGGGATGTGAGAAGTACAAAAGCACAGCTTTGTGAGTAAAGCAAAGTATCAGGGGGCTTGTGATTAAATCTGTATATAACATTTGAATGGAGCACCAGAAGATACTTTATTTCCTGAGTAAATCAAAGTGCTTCAATATGGAATAAACTGCAAGTGTGTATTTATAGGCTGCTCTCAGTTGCTTCTGTAGAGCATCACCCCCACTACAGGATCACCCCAGCAAACAGGAACAGCCCTGAAGTTTTGGGGTTTCTTTGATTTGGGGGTTTGGGGTGGTTGTTTGATGAACGACCTGACAGTGGTTCTGAAGATGTTTCTGCAGCTGCTTCTTGCAAGATTTATGAGTGATGCCACAGCTCTTCTGTGCATGTTGTTGGGTTTATGGAGGAATGATTAACAGGCCTTCTGCTGATACAAACCAGCTAAAAGAAGCATTCCACACCATAGAACACCATGCCCAGTGTGGAAATTGGGGGGAACTGGTTGCTGATCACTGCTGGGGGAACAGGCAGAGCATCAGTCAGTGGGTGCTGAGCAATTGTGTTGGGCACCACTTGTTCCTCTTGGGTTTTGTTGCTCTCTCTCCCTCTCATATCATCTTCACTGTTATTATTACTGTTGTTGTTGTTGTTAAAGGGGAAATCATTGCCTGAGCATTTTCACACCGTTCAAGGAATCCCCACTTCTGGAGCTGTTCAAAAACATGTGGATGTGGCACTGAGGGACAGGGTTTAACAGTGAACACCTGCAGCTCTGCTATGGGAAACCTAATACAGCTTCTAATCCTAAAGTGATCCCAGCAGATCACAGGGAAAGACTCAAGTCCCTGCCAGTAAACAAAAGTCCTGATCATTTAGTGATAGACAATATAAAAAATATGACAAACCTTTTTTTTCTCCACTTGTGCTGTCAGCATGGCTGGAATCCCAACTCTGTCTGATTGGAAAAGATTTCTCAGTTCCACTCCCAATTTGTCTTTGGCTTACCAAAGAAGACTTACTTTCTTTTCCTACAAACACCCAGGGTCATCCAGACTTTCAAAATGCATTTGAATTCAATTAAATGAGCCAGCTCAGGTTGCAGGAGACTTTTATTTGTCTGGTCCTTGTTAAGTACCTTTGCAGGACCGAAACGATCTCTGCAAAGCTGCCATCAGTGATTTCATGCTTGTCATGAACCATAAAAACTCTTCTTTAAACCAAAGTACAGCTCAGCCAGGACAACTTGACTTGACTTTCCTCAGACAGCACCAAGACCTGGCATTCACCAGTGGATGCTTTTTCCACTTTAAGACAATGCCTTCATTTGTCCCAGAACTTCAATTAAAAAAAAAAAAAATTAGTTAGAAACCAACATCTTATACAGAAAAAAAGATGCTCCCTTATTTTCTGACAGAGTGGAGAGGCCTTTGGGGGATCTTGAAAGCATCTACAGCCAGAAGGCATGTGAGAGGGGGAGCAGGAGGAGAGTCTTGCAGTGGGAGCAGAGCTGGGTGACTCCTCCAGATGACAGAGTCTGGCAGGCAAAGTCAGGAATTATTATGTTTGAAAATCTGTTGTAGCAAGTACGAGGGGAAGCAGGAAAACTCGGAGATATTAGAGTGTGATTTACAAAAAAATCTATTTAAATGGGAGTTTTCATGAGAAAATGCCCTTTGCCCTGCATGAAACCTGGGAACATGGTGATTGTGTAGGGGAGGAAGAGCTTGTTCCCTTCCTGTGAGTCCTTCCATTGGTGGAAGACCTACATTTTGGTCTCCTATTGTCTGATATTCCTTCTCCTGCACTTGCCTGATTTTTTTTCCCTCTCTCTGCCTGACAACACCACATGTGCAGGGATCAGGGAAGAACATGCCAAGTGCTGAGCTCCTGCTGTGCATGAGCAGCTGCTCTGTGGATCAGGTGGTGCTGGGCTGTCCAGCAAGGTCTGGACCTGAGCTGCTCCCAAAAAACCAGCACAGCCAGGCAGGTCATGGTTAACAGTATTCCAATGAATTTTTTACAGTGGAAGCACTTATTTGCCTTGATCAGGTCAGAGAATCACAGAATATGCTGAATTGGAAAGGACCCACAAGGATCATTGAGTCCAACGCTCAGCCCTGCACAGGATCATTCCCAGGAGTCACACCCTGTGCCCCAGAGGATCATCCAAACACTCCTGGAGCTCTGTCAGCCTTGGTGCTGCCCTGGGGAGCCTGTTCAGTGCCCAACCGTCCTGTGGGGAAGAACCTTTTCCCAATATCCAGTCTAAACTTCCCCAGCTCAGCTCCAGCCATTCCCTGGGTGCTGTCCCTGGTCCCCCCAGAGCAGAGCTCAGGGCCTGCCCCTCCTCTGCCCCTTCCCAGGAAGTTGTAACTGCAATGAGGTCTCCCCTCAATCTTCTCTTCTCAAGCTGAACACACCAAGTGCCCTCAGTGTCCTTCCTCATCTTCATTGCCCTCCTCTGGACACTCTCTCATGGCTTCAGATCTTCATTACATAAATAGATGTGTCAATTTACAGGATTTTCATTCTCACCCATAACGCAACATGGATTTTTTTTCCTCTCTAACACTTTTCTGAGGCTAGGAATACACCTGGGTATTGTGAATTCATTGCCTCCCTAAAAGCCCAAACCTCACACACAAACTTCTGTATTTCATCCTGTAAACCATCCATTAACATCCTCTCCTGATTAAGGATTTTTTAGAAGCCTTTCTTGCTAATACTTGCCATTTCCCCCAATATTGTCTGTCTTTTTTTTTTTTTTTTTTTTTTTTTTTTTTTTTTTTTCCCCCTGGAAAATTTACAGAAAATCTTGAAAATATTAGAGTATCTATGATTTAAACACAAATATACTTAAACTGGATTTTTCACAGTGATTTCTGCTCTTTGCCCTTCATTAACGACCAGGAGCATGTCTGTTGTTATGTATGGGAGGAGGCTGGTGGGACTTATTTCCACATTTTAGAATCCAGGTATAAGAATGTATTAAAAAAACTCCACTTTTTACTGACAAAACCCAAAGTTCATGGATGCATTTACAAATAATAGCACAGATACTCATTATCTTCATGTCTCTGTCATCCAAGTCACCATTAATTGGCTAAAAACATTGAAGTCATCCCTTACGATCACTTCATTTACAGTTCTGAAGGACAGGAAAGAGGAGAGTATTGACAGGGCTGACAGAGAGTTTGGGAAAGGGGGGTGTTTCTTGAGAGGAAAGATCAGGAGTCCAATTTTGGTCACATTAAATTAGAATTTGCATGAAGACGTTCAGGAATAGGTGTCACAGAGAGAGTCAAAGGCAAGGCTGAATGAAAGGAGACAAACTGTGAGCGGGGAGTTGGACCTGAGAGTCATTTGTATAAAAATAGACACTGAACTGTCTACGAGGATAAGCTGCTCAGGTATTGACCTCGTTGTCAGGATGAGCAGGAGGTGTGTTGTGGGATGTTCTGCAGGAGAAGGTGAAGGGAGCAAAAGGGGAAAATGAAAACTGAAGGGCAAGAGGGAAGAGGAGCAGAAATTTCCAGAGCAGCTCATGAATCCTGTGGTTGAGTCAAAGCATGGGTAAAGGCTGCTGAAAATGGGTTGAAACACTGTCTGAATTGAATTGAAAGGTTGTTGACAGAACTAGAGAACTGATCTTCATTTCCCTGAGAAAGGGAGTTTTCTCACTGCTCTGTTTCAGGACTGTTCTGTCTTGAGCCACTTTGGACCCTATTTCAGATTAACTAACAGGTGAATTCATTGTGCAGTTTTATAATGTGGGGATAAAAGCCTCAAAGCTTCTGTTGTTCTGGGTGGATTAGACAACTCAGAGATCCCTTCCAGCCTCAGTTATTGCATCACGGATATTAATATTATAAATACACAACAAGGCTATTTGAAATATTCAGCAGCTTCTGGGCCATACTCAGACAGATTTTTGTGGGTTTCTTGGCTTGCTTGTTTGTTTTTTAAGGAAAACTGTCTTTCAGTGCAGGAAGAGTTGATATCTGTGTTATTTCATACCAAGGTGGGATTAGGAAAAGAGCTTTAACGTACTATCAGAAGATAACCTTTGTTTCCCACTGCAGCAAAAAGGTGAGGTATGAAGAATTATTCTTGTAATTGTACAGGTAGGGAAATGGGATGAAGAAAGTGAGAAGCTCAAGGTCACACCCAGAGCCTGTAGCAGAGCTGGAAACAGAATCCAGGCTCTTTACTCCAATCAATACATTAATAATGTCAATGACCATCTCACCTCCCTTGCACATTCCCTCAGTGAGGATCTTACTACCTCGTTAAAGAGCTTGTGTGATTAATCAGTGCTGCTGGAAACACCACAGCAGGTGCAATGATACCATTTTTGCAATTATAGCTGGATCCTCTCTCAAATTAAAGGGGATGAGTGGTGCTGATGGCAGTGGGAAGGTGCTCCTTAGGAAGAGCTAAGGTGGGAGTGAGTCGTATTTCATGCTCTCTCACCTTTAAACTGCCTTGCCCAGCCCTAGGAAAGTCAGAGAGCAGGTGATGTATTTCTGATTGCTGTCTCTTAGCTTTGCAAAATAACTCCTAAAGCCAGTTTAGAATTGTTACAGGAGCATCACTTACAGTGGAGGTGCTGCCAGCACGACCAAATGAGAGCAGATATGATAATAAATGATTCCACAGCATCTGTTTTGCTCTGCTTCCAATTTAACAGGAGAGAAAAACTAATGAGTTGACAGATTTGCTGCTGAGCAGAAGTTATTGGTAAGTTTGAGTTCACAGCTCTCGTTTCTTTTTGCAGTTGTTTTACATCAAGTCTCATTTATGACCTCCTGAGTCAGAAGAGCCTCACTCCCTGTCTGGCACTGAGAGAGAACTGTACAGTTACACCTCAGCAATCTCAGAGCAGGGCTGCATAATTCTCATGCATTATCACATTATTTTTTGCTATCAGTTCAAGGAAATGGACACTTGATTCATCTTCTCCCATATATTGATTCCATCCTCCTTTTAATTTAGCACTGCAGCAGGCTATTAGCCTCCATTCACATTTACAATAAGATAATAGAACCTGATAGCTGTTCTCCCAATCCATTATGGATGGGGGATAAAATAGTTTTGTTTCTCTGTGCAAGGACCTATTGACTCACCCTCCTCTGCTGCATTTATAGCAGTTGCTCTCTCCAGTACTGGTATGTCTTAATAGGTGGGGTATTGATGAAAGCTCCCTCTGAAGAGCAGAGATAAAGGTTTTTTTGGTCTGAAAAGGAGCCCAGCTCATTGCTTGGAACTTCTTTTGTCTGTATTAAGTCTCATGGAAAATAAACACTGCCTCTATCCTCACCATTAATCATTCTTTTACAGTTCTCAGACTGCAAACCTGAGGAAGTTTTCTGTTTTCTGCTGGCAGGATCCCTCAGTCCCTCAGCGTCCAAGGATCTTCCAGCTGGGCCTTCAGCCACATCACCCCCACTCCAGCTCCAGCACAGCTCGTTCTGAACAACAGATCCTTGATCAGACCATCCAGACCAACCTGTGGACGTGAGAACTGTTCATTTCTTTGGTTTCTGTGTCGGTGTCAGCCTCCCTTGTCTCACCCAACACTCAACTGCTGCCTCAGGATTTTGTGAGTTCTCAAAGTCATAGAATCCCAGAACAGTTTGGTTTGGAAGGGGCCTTAAGGTTTATCTTGTTCCAACCCCCCAGCCAAGGGGCAGGGACACCTTCCACTATCCCAGGTTGCTCCAAGCCCTGTCCAACCTGGCCTTGGACACTTCCAGGGATGAGGCAGTCACAGCTTCTCTGGGCAACATTTAAATTCCTGGGCAGATACTCAAAAACCCTTTTCTTTCACTCAGAAACCAGTGATGTTCTTTTAATTCTTATTTTGGGATGGTCTTTTGAAGAACAGATGCTGCTGCAGCTGCAAGTCCTTGTGGGGTAGAGAGGTGGTTTCACTGCTATTTAAAAGCAGGAGGGTGGAAAAGAGAAGAAAATGTCAGAGATTTTGCTAAAAGAGTTTGAAGTCAGATGTATTTTGCCATTGGTACCTGCAGAATTGGTGGTTGCCCCTCCATCTCAGCCTGTGTGGGAGCCCTGTGGGGTGGTCAGAGTGTTGCAAGAGAAAAGGGGAGTGGATGAATTTCAGTTCTGCAGCTTCATCCAGGCCTGCATCTGATGGGAGCCTGAACATGGTCCTGGGTCTATGTTGGCCCTTTTGTGCTCAATCACCAAAAACACACAAAGCCAGGAACAAACATTATGTTCTATACCCTCCTATGCCTACCTATAAACCAATAGTTAATTTGCAAAGTGTAAAAATGAGATCTACACAGTGGAAATCTTTAAAAAAACCCTTGCCCCAGACCTGCCTTTAACCTGTAATAGAGTTGCAGGGACCCATTTCCTATTTATTTCTCTTTACGTTTCTCATACAGAGTGAAGTAAATCAAAGATTAATAATATTTTTATGTGGCTAGAAAAACCAAAAAGTTTTGTTCTGTGAAAAAATACACTTTTTTCCTAAGGAAAAAAAAAAAAATATATGTATAATGTGTTCAAAAGCCATGGTTCTAATTGTTCCTGCCATGGAAAAGGTACAGAATTAAATTAATACATAAGAGACTTGTTTCCTTCTGCAGTAACTACTCCTGTTCTTTGAAAGGCTGTCCTTTTTTTTTTTTTTTTTGAGTTCCTTATCTGAAAAGGTTTCCTATGTCTTCATGCAAGCAGTTGTCATGCTTTAGAAAAATCACAAGCAGCAAAAAGTCAGAATTGTCAGTTCAGAAGACACTGGTTTTTCCACTGGGTAAAAACTGAGAAAGCAACGCTGGCAAACGATCTTTAGGAAGGGGAAAAAAAAAAAACCACCCCGATGGAAACAGCAGTGGAATGAAGATAAAAAGGGTTGCAGGCTTTATTCTCGTTGAAGGTTGGCAACAGGAAAGCTGTTGGAGTAGAAGAAGAATATCTGATAGGTCATCTGTTGTGTAATGAAGAATAGAAGACAGGAGACAAGCTAGGAGAAGCAAGGTGATTCCAAACCTCAGAGGAATGGAAGATCTTATGAGAGAAACATGAAAGCAATACCTTTATAAACTGTCCAAATTTAATTTACTATCAATGAGCTTTGTAAGACTGTGAGCTGACAAAACCCATTTGTAACGTGGTGGGTAAGGCTGAAGTCATACATTTTTCTCCTGTGGAATCATTTTATTATGTATTCTTTTCTTTGTTTTTTTTTTTTGTGCAGGTTTTCTGATTAAAAATTTCTACTAAGATGTCAAATATTGCCTCGTCCTCTGATATCTGGGCTTAGTTACCCAATAGCTGATCTTGCCTCTCCAGCTTCTTTAGTCACAAGAAAACGTGTTTTCGAAGGTCCAACAAAAGCGGATAAATATATTGTATTTTAATATGCACAGTTTTCTGCAAAATGTCTGTATTTTTCTGCTCTGGATGTTCCTGGAGAGACACTGGAGGTGTCAGGATGTTTTGTGGCAATATTTTAACTGCTCAGCCTCGTGACCAATGAGCATCACAGCAAAGGCATTTGTGATTTCGGGGGGTAAGTCAGGAAATGCTCTGCGTGAGGTTGTGGATGCTTTACCTGTAATTTGTGACACACTGAGAGATGTGAAAACTGGATTCTTTATGTTGGGAAAAGGTTAAGATGGGATGTGATAAGAGCAGATTGACATTGGATTAAAAATGCTTTGGGTACCAAAATCTGCAGGCCAGGAAGGACTTTCCTTAGCTGTGTGGAGAAAGGGAAAATGTTTTCTAATTTGATTTTCAATCTCAGTGGTGGGCACTCCATGTCAGTGTGTTTCTGAGGTCATTTTTACAGGCCTGGCGGGAGAGTGACAGGCTGAGAGAATTGGGCTGTTCAGCCTGGAGAAGAGAAGGCTCTGGGGAGACCTTAGAGCACCTTCAACTGACTAAAGGGGCTCCAAGAGAGCTGGAGGAGGACTTTGGACAAGGGCCTGAAGGGACAGGACAAGGGAGAACGGATTTAAGTCAGAAGAGGGTCAATTTAGATTGGATATTGGGAAGGAATTCTTGTGAGGGTGGGGAGGCCCTGGCACAGGTCACCCAGAGAAGCTGTGGCTGTCCCATCCCTGGAAGTGTCCAAGGCCAGATTGGACAGGGCTTGGAGCAACCTGGGATAGTGGAAGGTGTCCCTGCCCATGGCAGGGGGTGGATTAGGTTGAGCTTTAAGGTCCCTTCCAACCCAGGCCAGTCTGTTGCTCTGTGAGTCTGTGCATCTTTGCTGGCCACAAACGGAGCTGTTTGCAGTGGGAGAAAACCCAAAGTTTTGTGATTATGTGCTTTAGTTCAGGAGGAGGAAGAAATCACCAAGTCCCACCAGATTCTGAGCTCTGTAGGCATGGGATTCAGCAGCAGAACTTCTCTCCAGTCTTTTACAGCATGGAAAGGAGTGGAGTTGCTTCCATGCTTCCATGGGTCTCAACATTTCTTTGCAGGAAAAATGGGTGGAGAAAGTGGAAGACGGGAAAATTTCGTATTACAGACAACAACAGGCTTTGGAGAACTGTGACTTGTTTTAACTCTGACTCAAAGGGTCAAATCTGCAGTAGGAGGAATTCATCCTCCTCAATTGTGGAAAAAATGGCTAGAAAGTGTGGGATGAATTTTATGGAGGGACTGAGCTGGAGGGTTGAGCACCTTTGGCACCACAGGTGAGCCCACAGAGATGCAGCTTGGGAGACATCAGCACAAAACACCAACCGACTTCTACATCCTGTAATATGGAAAAATGTCCATATTGGGATTTCATAGTGGCTTAGTAAACCAAAAAGTAAGAATGAGTCAAAATGAGCATTGTAACCCTGCTTTACAATTGGAATTCCTTGCCAGAATAGTTTCTCAACTCATTATAAGAAGCTCTGTGCATGAACACTAATTTTATTTCATCTTGTTTTACAAATCTAATAGAAAAAAAAATCAACTAAATTAGGCTAAACCACTTGATTCTGCTACACGCTTTGAAAGACTGTAAAGTAAGAAGATTATGTTACCCCCTTCCCCATAAATCAGGATTAAACTTGCATTTTCAGGTTTTTGTGCCAAGAAAATCCCCAATTTGCTGAGCTCAAACTCTCTAATCTGGAGCCAGAGGCCAGAAGAGGAGACACACTTCGGAAATGGCAACGACTGAGGGATGTTTTTGAGAGAATTAGGACATTTTTCCTAAACTATCAGTGCACTTTCCCTCCTGCCATGGGAAGAGTAAGTTTCTTATCTCTGTAACCACTTTGTTTTCTCAGTGTGGTCCTTGTTTCTCACATACTTGTATTAGAATTGGAAAATTTCACCTGCAGCACGTCGTGCAGCTATTAAAATCTGTGCCAACCTCCTCATATTATTTTTAAGAGAATGTGAGTTTTCCTTCGTCAAATTCCGATGGGCAATGAATTAAAAATGACAACTCTATATACGGCGAAAACAAGAAAATAAAATATACAAAACATTGCTAATGATGAGTTCTTGAAAAATTTACCAGACACATGGTACCCAGGGAGCTAAACTCATTAGCAGAAAGTGATAGGAGAGCTGAGATACTCCAGGATGAGGCTCAGGCACAACATATTCAAATGAAGTCTCTTTAGTAAAATAGTTTTGTTTCTTTCCCTGAAATATTTGGCAGGAGCTTGTCTTCCTTTAAAAAAACCACAGGTATCTGGGAGGTTAATCAGCCCTCCCGATATTTACATGCTCAGGAGCTCTCCCCTCCCTTGGGAAGGAGAAGAAGTTCCTAATGATGGGCTGGAGACTTTCCCAGTGATGGGCCAGAGATTTTCCTTCTTTTATCAGGTGGGGTCTGGTGTCCTGCTCAGCCACAGCCCACCCTCGGTCCCTGGGTGATCCTTCACGTCATCCTCTCACCCCACCGGAGCCAAAGGTGAGTTACAGACCTGGCTGTGCTGCAAAGTGACACAAGCTCTCTATAAAGTGCCAAGCACAGCATCAGCCCTAATAAATTGTAATAATTAATGATATAATAAATAATAATCTGGGTGACCTCACTCCTGACATTGGGTGTGTTGGATGACAGCACAGCCCGAGCCATTAACTCGGTGTGGCACTTGAATGCTGACACCTTCTAGAAACAGACAATTGTTTCACACCTCATTTGCAAACTAAAGGAGATATGGAATGAATTAAACTTCCTGCAAACACTCAGGAGGTTTACAAAGAGTCCTATCTCTAAGTCTACTGTACTATTTGCATAAAAGAATTCAGTATCAATGTAATTATTAATGATAATTCTAAAGTAGTTGTGCTGCTTCAGGATTTTTCAGATTAAGAATGTAATGAATTAGTAATAAAATCCTAACACAAATTTATTCCTAAATACAATTTCCTTTCTGGCTGTGAATCTCCTTGTATTTATTATAAAAGATGTACTTGTTGGAACAGCTTTTCTCTGTCGGCTTGTTTTAAAGATGCATGCCTTCCACAAAGTCAAATTTCTATTAGCAGCCACTTTGGAAGCAGCCTGGCTCTTTTTCGGGCAGCAGGATGTGACTGATATGTCCTTCCATGCCTTAATGACAAATGTCTTCGAGGCATCCACCTCATCCTACGTGCGACGCCGGTGGCACGGAGGAGGGCAAAGACTTGGAGAACTTGAATCAAGACCATTGGCATCCTGGCCTGGATCAGGAATAGTGTGGCCAGCAGGACCAGGGAAGTGATTCTGCCCCTGTTCTCAGCGCTGGTGAGGCCACACCTCAAGTGCCGTGTCCAGTTCTGGGCCCCTCAGTTTAGGAAAGATTTTGAGGTGCTGGAGAGTGCCCAAAGAAGGGCAACGAGGCTGGGGAAGGGACTCAAGCACAAGTTCTGTGAGGAGAGGCTGAGGGAACTGGGGTTGTTTAGTCTTGAGAAGAGGAAGCTCAAGAGTGACCTCATCATTCCACAACTACCTGAGGGGAGGCTGTAGCCAGGTAGGGGGTGGTCTCTTCTCCCAGGCAACCAGGAGTGGGGCAAGAGGGCACAGTCTTAAGCTGTGCCAGGGGAGGTTTAGGCCGCACATTAGGAAAAAGTTCTTTACAGAGAGAGTGACTGGGCATTGGAATGGGCTGCTCAGGGAGGTGGTGGAGTCACTGTCTCTGGAGGTATTTAAGAAGAGAATGGATGATAAGGTGGTGTTGGGTCATGGGTTGGACTTGATGATCTCAGAGGTCTTTTCCAACCTTGTTGATTCTGTGATTCTGTAACTTGAGCTGCTGCTCTCCCCAGTGAAGCCCATGAGCCTGCAGCAAGACCCAGCCTAAAACCCATGCCTAAGTGAGAAAGTCAGGCCTGTCTGCTCTGGATTCTGTGCTGGCTGCCTCCATGCTCCTGATGTAAATCCTCCACCTTCTGAACTGCCTGTGATCACCCCCCTAATCGTTAACACACACCTTCGATTCGCTCCCTGTTCGTGCCATTAACTCTGTGTGGGGCTGCACATCTGCAGACCAGGGAGTCATTAGGAGAGATAAGATGAGTCCCAGATGTTGAAGAGACATGGTAGCATTTTGTGGATTACAACTGGGACAAATAAACCCCGAAGTTTTAGCGTTTATTTGGCAGCGAGTTCATTTCGTTACGTGGAGGTGGCGACAGATTTTAATTTAATTTTTTTTTTTTTTTTTTAAAGCCCATCTCTTGAAATTGTTTTCTCTAGGAATAATCTTGAAATAATTTTCATCTGGGGAAGGTTGAAGTCTAGTTGCAAAGTAAGAAACACTTCCATTTTCTCCTCTCATCTTTTCTCCTGCCCCTCCTCAAATCATTCCCTGTGCCTGGGATGCTGCTACAAAGGTTGGTACAATTACAGCACTTTCTGAGTTGTCAGTTATGGTGAAAGATGTGTTTTTCCTGGAAATTATAAAGCTTTGTCATCATATTTGTGGAAAGTTACAATTTTCTGTAGATAATTTCGATAATTTTTTGTCCGTTTTGATGTTCTGTAAGATTAGAAATAGCAAAATTTGGTGAATCTGGAAGTGTGGGAATATCTGGATGTCATTTTTATTCAGAGCAGAGTTCTGCTTCTCTATTTAATATCCAGATATGAATATGTCTTCCTGGTTTGATCTGGCTCCAAGCCCCGGTTTCCCACCTTTCCAGTGGATGTGATCACTTCACACCCACAAGCCCTCAGCAGGAACCAACCACTAAACCCAATCCTTGATGGAGCTGAAATTTTCCATAATCTAAAGAAAAATCCCTGTGTACTATCTCTCCACCTTTGGCACCCTACCCCGTGCTAATTCCTGGTGCCAGAGGAAAAGCTGAACTTTGTGTCCCCATCCCCGTGATCCACCAGGTGACAACAACCCACCTTGGAAATGCCTCCACCTCTGCCAGGGATTAATCCATTACCATCTTCCTGCTGCAGGAAGGCACTTAAATGGGTGAAGCATTGCTGAAATATTGATTCCTTGGCATGCTAAAAATCCCGGAGGAAGAAGCACTTTTGTCCTGGAACTTTCCCAGGGAAATTTTGCCCTGACAGGAATGTTTAATGGTATTACCATGAAAAAGAATTGCTGTTTGCTGAAAATGAAGATGTGCTCTTATTCCATTCTCAACTTTGACCTCCAGAGAACTAATTTGCCCATCCTTTCTCTTGTATTTAAGAGCACTGGAGATCTGGATTTGCATCCAAATCCTGATTTGTGGCAATGACTGCTCTGGTAAAATTTTCATCCCTGAATGTATTTTTCTGAGTGATCCAATTTTCTGTTCAGATTATATTAGCCTATTTAATATGAATAATAGTGGATTCTTGTTTGTTCTGGAAAAGTGGACTTGCTTGCTCTGTACCTCCAGCAGTGAGAGCTGCTGGATGTGGTACATCCTAGGCAAGGGCACAGGAGTTTGCTCTGACAAAGTGCTGGATTTTAGACCTAGAACTGACAGGTTGATTGTCTTTGAAATGGTTTGCACACGGGCAGAGCTGCAAACCCACGTGCTTATTTGACTTCCCTTTCAAGCTGGAGTGCGTGGAAGATCAAAATGCCTGAATTATTTCAGATATGAGGCTGTAAATGCCTTGTTACCAGTAGTTTCATGGAGGAAACACTCTTGGAGGAGCTTTAATTTACATCACAGAGAGTGGAAAAGCAAGATTAGTGGCTAATTTCATTCCAGCAGTACTTTACAATTTGTAATTCCTTTGAAATGCTGTTTTAAAAGCAACAACAAAAGAATCCTGTGTTTTCCCGTGGTGTGGGATCCCCACTGGCAGTAGTTTCAGGTCATTTGGGGTTTTCACCCATCACAAACCTCAACAGAAAACCTTAAGGGAGACTCCTGGTTGGATGCAGCTGTCACTCCTAGACTTGGAAAAGCGTGATAGTTCAGACAAAAATCATGTGAATCTTTCAGGTCTGAAAAAAGAAATTTTCTTATTTGTCATGGGAACAAGTAAGTTTTATAAGTTCCTGGAATTTTGCTTCATTAAAAGGTAGGAAGTACTAAAATGAACTTGGATTTGCTTTAGGAAGTACTATAAAAAAAAAAAAAAAAAATTGGTAAAAATACTGTGGTGTTGGTTAATGATTAGGTAAAAGCTGTGTTGAGAAGTAACGCTGCAGGATCCTTTGGTGACAGATACCCAGGATTTGAGTTTCTAGTAAAGAAGGAACAACCATCTCAGGACAGGATAAGAGGAAATGTCCTCAAGCTGCACCAGGGGAGGTTTAAGTTGGATGTTAGGAAAAATTTCTTCATGGAAAAGTTTGTCCAGCCCTGGCACAGCTGCCCAGGGCAGTGGTGGAGTCCCCATCCCTGGAGGGATTTGGCACCTGGGGATGTGGCACATACACCACATATGGATGTGGCACTTGGGGACTGGTTTTATGATGGCTTTGGCAGTGCTGGGGAATTGGACTTGATGGTCTTGGAGGGCTTTTCCAACCTAAGATTCTGATAAACATCCATCAGCGCTCTGAACTGTCCCACTGTGAAACATGCTGTAAGTTTATTATTTGAAAAACTCCTTATTTTTTAACGTTGAGGTTTTTGCATCATGGAAAGCAAGTTCTCAGCCTGCCCCAGCTGCCTTAGGGAGGCATTTTGGTTTAGCTCTGCTCTTGGGAGTTTCCATGGTCATCTCCAGCCACTGCACCCAGTGATGCTTCAGGGTAGGGCTGATTTAGGGACGGCTATTGCCATGTGCTGAGCACTCCTGCATGTCCCTGGACAGGCTTGTCCCTGTCCTCTCTCCTGTGTCTGGAACCTCCTCAGTGGCTCATCCATGCTGGGTCTGGTTTGGAATCAAATCGTGACCCCACAAATATTAAATCACCCTGTTCTGGAGGAACAATGTGGAGTGTTAGGCCTTGGCTCCATCCTGATTGTTTGCAGATGTTGGGGTTGTCCTGAAGAAACACTGCCTTGAGTCACCCTCTGCACAAGCACTTTAAACTGTGATCTGTGGCAGTTCTGTGGCACCACATGCCTCCCCCTACCACTGATATTTATTAATGTATTTATTCAAGCTAATGTAGAGTGAGAATTAAGCTGTTTGCTACCTGAAATTCTGCATTTTCCAGCCTGCAGAATGTGTTCCTACTTCTGCCAGTTGTGAAACTTCCCTGTTTACCAGAGTGTTGCTTCACCTTTTGTTCTGAGCAGTTGTTCTGCTCACAGAATAGCTCCATTATCCTCACATTTGCCTGTTTGCTGTAATGAAGACAACTGGATTCCTAATAGTCTATTAAATGGTCTATTAAATAATGGAGCTGCTGGAGGGACCCTGGTAATACTGTACAGAGTGGCAGGGTAATAACTCCGTGATTCAGATGCTGCCTGGATTTCTCTCACAGCTGTTTGAAATGTTTTCTGGAGAGTTTTCATAAATCTTTCTACTTCTCAGCTGGCCTGTGGCCAGGAGGGATCCACTTGTTTTAATAGAACCTGAGATATTCAGCAGATGGGGCAAGTTCCCAACTGCTGGAACTGTTAATCCAAGATGCAGAAGACAGGCTGGCAGGACTGGCCACCTGCCTGAAGCTAAAAAATCAGAGGAGGTATAAATCTGGATTAATTCAGTGAAAAACAGCTGTGTATTTACATTTCTGGAGCAGAACTGCTCTAATGGTGCACTGATCTTGATCTGTGAATATTTAAGGGCAGCTGTTTATATTTTAGTTTTGACCCAAATTAGATCTCCATGTATCAGGTGCCTCCAAAGGCTACTGACCATCTCAGTGCTTCTATGGTTTTATCTTCAAACACAGAAGTGATGAGGTTTTGTGAGGTCTTAATTGATTCACAGACTGTGCAAATGACTTGCTCATTTTGAAGGAGAGCCTGAAAAATATGGTTCTTTACTCACACTCCAATATTTGAAGATCAAAACTTAACTTCCCTTGAAGAACTTTATCCCAGAGGCACACGACTGGTCCTGCTGAGATCACAGTTTTAGGATTTTTCTGAGTTGGGGATGAACTCCCTACCTTGCCATTGGCAGTGGTGCTCGTTGTTGGACATCGCTGCAGTCCTGATGTCCACTCCATTAAAACAATTTGAAACTTTTTCCTTTTTTCTTCCACAAAGAGAATACTTTGTCTTTTTCCTCTGTTCTTTAGTTTTCCCCCACCAGCTCTAAAGTATTGCACTTACATCCCAGTGCATGCATTATTACTCCAAATCTTTACCATGATAGAGCACCATAGGAAGTCTGTGGAATGAAATGTTGCTTTTTTTTTTTTTTCAATAAGGGCTCATTCTTTATTGGCAGATGTACCTTTACTGGGACACGATTGAAAATGAAGAGTATAAAATCCCAGCAATCCCTCTCTTTCCTGTTCCATCAAAGTACAAGTAGTTGTGCACTGAGAACACTTCAAATGGAACGACAACAACCACAAAGGCAACTTTCTGTCCAGTGTTTGTGTTGGTAAGAGATTTTTTTATTGGTGTGACTGTGGTTTATATCACTAACACTTAACCAATTGCTATGTTCTCTGCCCTTTGAACTGAGCAGGAGGGAGTGCTGCTGCTTTGGTCATATTTTGATTCATTTAAAGCTCCACTGGATTCTGCCTTTCTGTCTTACAGACTTTCTGGACTCAGAGCTGCTCAGAAGCCCCCAGCACTCTCAGGGTAAGAGCTTGTTTCCATCCTGATTTTGGCTTGCTGTGAGTGATTGTCCTCCTGGGGGCTGGAATGAGATGACCAATATCTCTTCCAATGCAAACTGTTCTATGATTCCATGATTTTTCCACGATTCTGGGATTGTGGGGAGAAGGAATGACAGGGGTGTCTTTTCCATGGTTGGATGGTTTGACAGCGTTGTTACCTTTTGCCATCAGCTTTTACTCTGTATCTATGCTGTATGTTTTAATCTATATATTTCTATATCTCTTATATTCAACAGATAAATTCTTTCTAGGACAAGCATGACATTTCTTTTTTAGTTGAACCACCTGTCAATGTTTGCACTCATGGGTCTCTTTTCTGTGGTTCTCCTCACCCAGGAACTCTGGTTGTGTTGGGTGACTGGAAAAGCTAAGACCCTACGAATGACCACCTTCCACCCTTTACATTTCTTGTAGTTCTTATTCCTTCCTTCACCATAATTTTTCTTGTTATCTGAAAATCAGTGTACCTTGTAAAACTTTTACGTTGCTTTCTTTTCCTTTCACTTGTCCTAAGAAATTATTGGATATTTCTCCGAGGTCTCAGCACACTGAGATTTTGGTTTGTGCCTTGTGTTGATGTCTCAGCACTTTGTTTTAGTACTTTAGCTGTGCCATCTCGTAAATTCCATTTATTCTGCAGGATCCTTTTTTTTTTTTTTTTTCCTACATTTAAAACTTCCTGGTGAACTTAAAATTCAAACTTGCTGTGGACTTGAGGGATGAGAGACCTTCAAAAGCATTTCAGTTCTGTCCTGTCCTTGGAGTGCATTAAATTGCTAATGGAGATGTGTCTTGAGAGCACAGAGGCTCAAAAATGAAAATCGTGGAGTGATGTCTTCAGAGTTGAGGTCAATACTTCTTTTCTTGCTGACTGCACATAAACCCAGCACCATCCCCTCCTCAGTGCTGTGGTTCACACTGAGTTTTGGTTTGAAGTTGTGACATCACCCATCTGATGGCAACTTTACAATGATATATTTTTGGGTATTGCACTTGCAAAAAAGTGTAGTCAGAGAATGAGGTCTGTGTTAGGAGCCAGGAAAGGGTTTTGTTCTGTGGTTATTATCTAATGGCACTAAATTCTGAAAAAAATCTTGTCTTTATTTATGCTGGTTACCTGCAATTTGTTTGCAGCATTATTTCAGCTGGAAATCACATTTCCCCGTGTTATCAACCATATAAAACCATCCTATGGATCTGAACCGCAGTTGTTCTGGTTCCTTCCTAGCTGGGAGAGAATTATTTGGTGTGATTGGATGCAGCTGGTGCAGCTCTAGGAAAGGGTGAAAAACTCTTTCGAAAGACTCTTCAAGATGGTTTTGATAAATTCAAAGTTTGAGAGTTTTTATTTGCTTTCCATTAAAAAGCTATAAAAGAGACAACTGTTCATATGTTGCAGGAGGAATTTCTTTACCCTGTTGAGAGATGGCAGATGGAAAAGCAGGAATTTTATGTTGCAGTGATAGCTGGCATGTTGTACATGTTAATGTCCTGCTTCGCATCTTCAACAAATCCCTAAATTTTGGGATGAGGCAGCGGGAAGATTACAACCTGTTTCATGATGTGTGTTTGTGGTTGCTCTGTGTGACGACGTTTCCCGGACTCGTCAGTGCATTATTTCTCCTCACAGTTTGGAGAGGAAAAAGACTTCCAATTTGGCTCTTTTATGGTTGTGTTCCTGGTCACAGGTGGTGTTTTTTGCTGGTGTCCTCCCGTGTGGTGTTTGGGGGTGTGTGGTGGGTGCTCAGAGAGCTCTGCTGGTGTCTGATGGTGTCTGTTTTCCCCCCTCTCTGACCCACAGAAGCTGCTCGTGGCTGCTGGAGGGTTTTCTTCACTGGTTGCTCCCAAGGCCAAAGGCAGTGGACACGCTGAAAACAACAGATGTTCTTGTTGCTTTTGCTGACATTCAAGATCTGCCTTTTCTGATGTAACAGATAATTTTTTGTGGCAGCTGAAGAGATGAGATCCTTATTTCCCTGAACATCTCGGATGGATATGAAAGCAATATTTTGCTTTGTCTGATTTATGGGTGTGTGTTGCCATTGCCAGTGGATTATCTGGATTTTTACTTGACATTGTGGAGACTTGTTACAGATGTACATTTATTTCTTTCTCCTCTGTCCCTGCAGAAGATTTGTTCATTCTGGCAGACACCACAAGCTTTTGTTTCAGTCTGTGAAGAGAACAGAAAAGGTTTGTGCTACTGTTTGCATGAGCCACCAGAACTGCTTCAGCTTTCCTTGGACATGCTTAAGGTTTGCTTCTCTCCTCCAGGCCTTGGGATGGAACTTTTATTCCACTTCAGATCACGGCACTGGATCACTCCTTCCCTTTCCAGTTTGTCTTGTTTGCACTACCAACATTTGGTAAAGCTCTGTATACATCTGAATGTTTTTTAACGTCAGTTTTAGGTCATGTTTGGCATTAAACATTGTCTAAGAGACGCCCTATAGTTTGTTTTTATTTATTTCTTTGGGCCAGACTTTCTTGTGTGTTTCTGGCTGCCTCCAAAGTCAGCACAGGGATATCCACCAAGGGAGTGGACCCTTATCAGGGGAGGGCTCTCCCATCCTCACCCCACCATCGTGTTCCTTCACCTCTTCCCACTTCTGTGAATTTCAAAAGCAGTGAAACATGGCATATTTACATCCCAGAGTTGTTTTTTAAGTCACACCACGTGACAGGACCTGGTGCTTCACTTGGTACCCACTCAGCAGGATTTGTCCATTCAAGAGATTCTGGTAAATCCCCAGGTATGGGGGGTCCTGTGCAAAGCCACTGGACACCTGAGCCTGGACTCGTGTTAGTGGGGGAGGAAAAAGGCTCAGCAGACCTGGGAGAAACCCCAGTGGCTGGATTTGGGTTCAGCACTACCTGGGTGTGAGGGATTGACTCCTGCTCAGAAAAGGTTCTGCAGGACCTTGTCCTGGGGATCCCGAGGGCTGGAGCACCTCCCCTGTGAGGAAAAGCTGAGAGATTTGAGATTGTTCAGCCTGGAGAAGAGAAGGCTCCAGGGAGACCTTAGAGCCCCTTCCAATGCCCAGAGGGGCTGTGGGAGAGCTGGAGAGGGACTTGGGACAAGGGGGAATGGCTTCCCACTGCCAGAGGTCAGGGATAGATGGAATACTGGGAAGGAATTGTTGGCTGTGAGGGTGGGGAGGCCCTGGCACAGGTTGCCCAGAGAAGCTGTGGCTGCCTCGTCCAAGGCCAGGTTGGATGGGGCTTGGAGCAACCTGGGCTAGTGGAAGGTGTCCCATGGCAGGTGGGTGGTCTGGATGGCCTTTAAAGTTCCCTTCTAGTCCAAAAAATGTATTATTTATAATTCCAGTTATTATTTTATAATTCAAAAAAATTCATTTTTTTAATAATTCCATTCCAGCAAGACGCAAACCCAGGGCATTATTGTTTGGATGGGCAAACAGGTAAACTGAAGGCGTTATTATTTGGATGGGCAAACAGGTAAATCCTCCCGTCCCTGCTGCAGGAGGAGATTTCTCCACTCGCAGGGTGGTTGGAGGGGAGTTTTTTTGGGATGTTCTGGCGCTCTCCGGCCGCTCCTGCAGCTCAGTGGGAACGTGCAGCTTTCCCAGCCATCCACCCGATGGCAGCACAGCGATGGATGTCACACACCCGGCACAGCCGCGGCCTCGCCTCCCATCACACGCTCCGGGATAGAGAGCAGCAGCTTTTCCTCAATCCCCCCCAAAACCCACTTTTTTTTTTTTTTTTTTTTTTTTTTCCCCACCGTCATGTTTTCTAACCCTTTTATTTAAACTCCTTGTTAAGATATATATTTAGTAAATAATTCTCCTAGTTCAGGCTCGGGGGAAAACGCTGCAGCAGGTATAAAACAGAGCTCAGAAATTCCCAGCGTGTGGCCAAAATACCCATTTTCTGAGTGGCTGAAACTGGGGTTTCCACTTTATACTCGTGCAATTGCGACTGCATTAAGTCATGAAAGAGGGTAATACAATGTACCATCATTTTCAAGTAATTTAATCACGAAAACTAAAAATTTGGAAGCAAACAGATATTTTACTTAATAGAAACCATCTGCACTGTACAGTAGGCAAATTGTATAAAAATGAATAAAACTGTCTCTGGAGGCAAATGACTCAGGCACCAGCTTATATAATGAAGATGTATATGTGCCTTTTAGCATTTGCATTGTCTATTAGACGAGGTAAATCGCAGCCCTGGTGTAAAGGAAACAGTTACAGATTTTATTACCATCATATGACTGATGACAAAGGCAGGAATAGAAATAATTCCTTCAGAGGGGGCTTGTTCCATCCCCCAGACAGCTTTGGACTGGTCTGTGCAGAGAACTCTTTGCTGATGGGGGGTCACTGGGATGTTTTTGGGTAGATTGGTTCTCCTGGGGGAGTATTTTCCCTTGCTTGGGTATTTCCCTGCTTGATTCAGGCCTGAATCATTTGGGATTGTCCAGAGAGGATTTGCTACTGGATTTTTATTTGGCAGAGCTGGGTGGATGAGCTTTAAAGTGGTCCTTTAAAACAGTCCTTAAAACTGGTCCTTTAAACACACTTGTTTGCCACAGAGATGCTGTCCCTCCTTGCTGCTGTCTCATCTCTCTTCCTCTGTTGTTGAAGGACAGATTTCATCACTTTTCAAAATATTTATTCCTTCTCAATTCAGCAGCTTTCCTAAATGATGGCAAATAATATGAATTATTTAATTTGCAGGGCTGGAATAACCCTCCTCTCCTCTGCTTTTAAGTGAAGTTTATAAGAGCCTCTTTCAGTGGCTGAGATTTAACACTCGAAATAAATGTGCCCTGCCTTGAAAGCTTTTGCTCTTTCTCCCAAATCCACAATATCTGGTGAGAAGAGCAGGAATTTTCTGCCACAAAGTGAAAAATCCCACCCTCCCGGTGACACTCCTGCTTATACTTTCTCAGCTGGCATTTTAAAGGCTAGGAGGGAAATCTGTGGGATGCAGAAAAAGACTCATTTTTGGTTCAGGAAGAGTAAAAAGGCAAAAGCAGAATCGCTTTCCACTTGCATATTAAGCATATTTGGCAACGAGAACATTTCGCATTAACAAATATGTAAAGTAAAAATACGTCCCAAAAGATTAAGACTTCTGTGAATTGAAAAACAAATTAGATGCAGTTTCCTGCCATGATATTCCCACTTTCTGTTTTGCTTGGTGTTATTGTATCCCACAGACCCTCATGTTTCACCTGCCCTGGCGCTGGAGCCACCGAGCTGCTCTTTCCCGTGTGGGGACATAAAAACCCACCAGCATTTTGGGGAAAAAAGCTCCTTATTTTTGTTCTGAGCATCCTCTGTGGTGTTTGAGTGCACAAGTTCTCCAAAAAAGAAGGAAATCCTGGGGTGTCCAGAGGCTGCACTTTAGCTGAGAATTCCAGTTCCAAGGCAGGCAGGTCAGATTTGAGGCTGAGTTGTTTAAAAATGGATATATCAGGAGAAGGTTCTCTGGGGGCTTGATGCCACTCTGGTCAAGGCAGTGAGTCACAACCACCTGGATTAAAAACGTCCTGACACAAAAATCACCCAGATATTTAGCCCAGACCTACTGCCCTGGGAAGGAATTAGGCCATCTAGTTCAGAGAAGGATCAGTCCCACGCCCTGAAATACCTTGTCAACAGTATTTTATTAATTAACATCAGTTACTTTAGTGAAAAAGAAAATATCTTTCCCTGTCCATGATCATTCAAATCTGAACAAAAAAATTCCTTACCTGTTTTTTTTTTTTTTTTTTTCTGTGTGTGTGAAAATGGAGCTCACTTTTAGAAATCCCAGTTGTCTCCTTTCTGTTTTGCTGAAAGACGTATGGAATTTAAATCCTCACAGGCTTTTAATATTCGAAATACAATATTTTGTGTGTTGCTAAGCCACAGTTTATCTTTTTATTTCTAAATTTGGTGATTAATAGCGAGTAAAACATGAAACTCTGAGATGTAAAGAGCCCCAGAGTCCAAAAGCACAAAGGAAATGGCTTCAGAATGAAGACATTTATTTTCTTCTTGCTTCCTTGTACTGTGGTTTATTTAGTTTCATGTGATTTGTGCCAGGACAAAGTGTGTTCTATAAACAAAAAAAGGGAAAAGGTTAAACCAGTAATGAAGTGCGATGATAATAAAAAATAATGATGATAAAAAAGGATGATTAACAGAAAAAAAAAAAAAAGAAGAGTGAAGAGCGTTGCAAGCACAGAGTGGGTGAGGCAGTGGGGCACCAAAAACCTGATTTATTAGGAAATTAAAACAATTGTGTTTGGTGGGGGGAGAAGAGGGTTCAGAACCCCAACCCCGCTCCCATCCCCGATCCGTGGAGTGGGAACACCAGTCCCTTCTCCACACGATGGCACTCTTAAGCTTTCAAACATTTTCATCTTCAACTCTCAGCGTTTAATCCAAACCCTGTATTTTTTTTTCCCCCGCCAAAAGCCGAGGAGGACTTGGCGAGGGGTGTTGGGGGGGGACACAGGGAACACACACAACTTGGAGTCCCCCTCGAAATACGAAGGTCCCATCTTGTCCCCAGCCCACCCCACTCCGTGACTTTGGGGGTGCATCCCAAGTGGACCCAGCCATGATCAGTGTGCTCCCGGTTTGGCAGGGAGGGACAGGGCTCCATCCCTGGAGCGGCTGAAGGGCAGTGGAGAGCAGCTGGAAATGCTGTTTCAGAGGCACCAAAAGATCTGTTAAAAAGCCCTTCTGCACAGCAAGGAGGCCACAAACTCCACAGCCCGAGAGCCAGCTCGTGTTTGGACATTTATGGGGGAAAAAGATTGTATTTTTTGTTTTGCAGCTTTTTTTCTGCACAGCCCAAGCCACACAAAAGTCAGGAGTATTGGGCTGGTTTCTTGAACAGTTTTTGCTGTTAAGTGTGTTTTAAAACCAAGGATTCTTTGCTATCAATCTGTAGGGGAGCTAAGTTTACTCCTTCTTAAAGTGTGTGTGAGAGGGGAAGGAGGCAGGGGATGGAGGGGGCAGATCCTGCCCTTCCCTGTGCAATTATTCCAGTGGTGGTGTTGCCCTGTCCGGGAGGGATGTGTGTGCCTGTCAGAAAAGTCAGCAAATCACTGCACACCAGAGCAGCCATGGAAGCAATTTCTGCTCCTTTCTCCCCTCTCCCTGCTGCCAGGTGGTTTTGGGGATTGTGCTCAGGGGGCTGGGAGGATTTTCCAGGTCTGCAGCCTCGTGGCAAGCGGTGGTTGCCCAGGCAGCAGCTTGAACCCTGCTCACAACCCACCCACCTGGGTCTGTGTGCAGGTTGCTGACCTGCTATGTTTTCCTGGCAGGGGAAAAAACAAGCCCTTGCTCCTTTGTTCCCTTCTTCACCTGAAGGGATCATCTACCTATTGGATGCAGAGCTCTAAACTTTTCCATCAGGTCTTGACCACCGGCATGTCAAGCCACTGTTCCTGCTGGTGAGTGATGCCAACCTGTTTTTAGAGGGAAGAGAGACTCTTATCACCATTTCCCTGCTGGAAAAAAAAAAAAGAAAAGAAAAGGGGGCATTTTATCCCCAGGCAGGGCAGCAGCTGGTCCAGGAGTGAAGCTCAGAGGGCTTTTGGCATGGCCCCCACGTCACCCATCCTCATATCAAGGAGCCCCCACTGCCACAGTTGGAATTAATCTTGCAAAACTGAGCACAGCCCCTTGTTAAAAACTTAGTAGCAAAGGGTCACTGCATCACCAGATCAAGGGCAGCACGTGTGGCAAAAAAGGACAAATTTCTGAGTCTCTGCACATCACAGGAGCCCTTTGTGAGGAGGCTTTGAAGGTGCCAGTGTAACCCACGTCCTAAAGGTACTGATGGAATGCACATCCTAAAGGTACCAGTGGGATGGAAATCCCGAATGTACCAAGGGTAATGCACATCCTAAAGGTACCAGCACATCAGGAGAGGGGCTGGTACCAGTTTGGGGGCTCTGCAGACAGAAAAGCTCCTCCCCTGTGATGGGGGATGCCCAGTATTGGTGAATATTGGATAGTGGAGGGAGCTGGGCTGTGTGTGGGAAGCAAGGTGGATTGGGACAGGGTGAGGGCAGGAGCTGGGAGTGATGATTCTTAGCCCCTGCCTTCCCTTGGATGCTTGTTGACTCTTTCTGCTGCTTTCTGGCTGTCTGTGGGCTGTGGGGTCCTGCCCTTCCTATGGTCCAGCACCCATGGGGGCACCTCTGGGAGTGTCTGGGGGAGAGGTTTCTGAGCTGTGCTGGATTATATCTTTCAAAAATTGCCAAGCTGGGGTTAGAGGGCATTCTCAAGGGAGTGTCCAAAATCAACACCATTATCTTGATTATTAATATTTGCATTGGCAGAACTGCTGTAGATTTGTGTGGGGAAACACAGTCCCTCCACTGCCTATTGCTGTGTGGCTGCAGAGCTTGTTGGGCAGCAGCTCATTCGTCTGCAGAGTGGACAATCTTATTTTTCTGCATTTTCATAAATGTCAAGAGAGTTTAATGTGCAGTCTGTGTTAGTGGCTGGCTGATATCAGCTCTTTGGGGTCAAATCCTGCCACTGCCCCCAGAATGAGGTGCAGTGAGCCCAGTGCAGATCACCTGGATCTTCAAAGGACAAGCAGGACCTGTATTTTAGATGGGCAAGAGAAATTTGTGCATATTTGACCAGCACTCCTAGGCATCACAGGCACCTTATTTCTTTATCTTTTCTGCCCAAAACTGGTCAGTTTTTGCTGAAACTAAGTCCTGTGTCACTTTTTAAGCAGCCCCACGACCTTTCCAAAACACTCCCTGGCACTCCAGAGGTTAAAAATAATTCACTCATTGAATCAATGCTTAATTAGACAAGAGATTATTTGTACAAACCAGGAAACAATCATTTGGGCAGAGTTCATTCTCCTGGTGTCTTCTGCCTTGTTTTTCCTAAAGAAATTCCTTTGTTAAGATTTTTGGAGCTTGAGCGGGTCAAGTGTCATCCCTGGCTCTCTTTTATTTTAAGAAGTGTTCTAATGCACTTCATAAAAATATGATGGAGAGACCTATTGCTACAGAAATAATTTTCTACTGAAATTTAAATAGTGAGTTAAGCTCATTAGTTACAAAACTACAATTTTTTAATTGCTGAATACAGCCTTGCCATGTTTTCTTGTTAATGTTAGTAGAAAATTGGGTGGTTTTTTTGGTAATAATGTAGCAAATATGATGCAAGAAACAATAGATCTGTGCCTGGGAAGAACTTGATGTTGTCTCAAGTTATTTACAGGGCTTTTCTCTGGAAGCTGGGAAGGGGAATGAGACAGGGACTCTTCACTGCAATTACAACACATCTCTTGAGGTCACCTGCATTTTCAGCTACATGTGTTGCACAGGGAGCATAATTTATTCCAGTTAATTTTGGATTTGAGGAGCATTTGAGGAGCAAAACCACCCAGTGATTCATGTGGTGACTGCAGAAGTTTTGGGGTGTGTTGGTGTTTGTGGTGCTTTCACTGTGGCCCAAATTTGGCTCCAAGGGGGCAGTTCCTCCCCTGGTTTGGGGGGCAGAGCTGATCATCCCCTTATCAAATGCAGATGCTCAATGAATGGCAAAAGTGCTTTTAAAAGGGGCTCGTGGAACACTTTGAAAATATTAATTAGTGTGTTGAAGCATTCTGCATAGCATATCATAGTAAAACTGCTCCAGGGGGTTGCTTGGAATGAATTATTAATATGAATCCCTCTCTCCCTTATGCTTCACACCCTGATTTTATGGGACTTGGCGTGGGTTGGGGTGTCTATTAGATTCACTTATTGCCTGTTTAGTGGGAGTACTTTGTAGACTGCAGCAAAAGGTCACTAATTTTTTATTTTTTTCTTCAGAATCCCAAATTTTAATCAGTGAAAGAGACTATAATCCCCCAAACGTGAAAGGAGAGAGAGGGAAGGGGAAAAAAAATAAAAATATAAAGAAGCAAACCCATGACAAAGCCAGGGTTGAAATCACATCATTGTTATGCTGTGGGGAAAGGGGAACATGTCCAGGCTGCTCCTGTGGCCCCAGGACCAAGCTGGTTTAGGAGCCCCTCCACTGCCGTGCACTGAACTGGGTGTATGGAACATCCACATGCAAATCTCACCTCCACCCTTGTCCAGACAACCCTGAGAAGAGCATTTCCACTAAAACACTGTTGTAACATGTTCACGCTCCTTTCACAGCCATTTAGATGCCTTGTACCACAAGTGGAGAATTCATTAAATTCACAGAGCACAGTTCCTTCTCCCCTTTTGGCTTTACAATATCACAAAGTTGAACCTGTTAACCTAACACTGAAAGAGAAAAGCTGTGCTTGAAAAAAAAAAAAAAAAAGTGTTTTTCAGCTCTTGAGGTCTGTTTTGATGAAGTCCCTCGTGTGCAAATATAAATAAATCCATAAAGTAATTTGACTTTTAATTCATACTCGGATTATGGAAATATTTGTATTTGCATGGCTGCCAGACTGAATTACTGAGGGTTTTGAGGGTCCAGTTTTCATTCTTATAAGAAAAGAAATAGGAAATTGATGGTTTAGGAAACAGTGACACCGGTGACACAGAGATTGTCAAGGGACGAAGTATTGAGGCAAACCCCAAATTGTTATCAAAGAACCATGGAATGGTTTGGATTGGAAGGGACCTTAAAGATAATTTAGTTCCACCCCCTGCCATGGGCAGGGACACCTTCCACTATCCCAGGGTTGTTCCAACCTGGCCTTGGACACTTCTAGGGATGGGGCAGCCACAGCTTCTCTGGGCAACCTGTGCCAGGGCCCCCCCACCCTCACAGCCAAGAATTCCTTCCCAATATCCCATCTGAACCTTCTCTCTTTTGGTTTAAAGCCATTCCTCTTGTCCCGTTGTTATCTCTGCTCGGTGAAGGCTGAGGGAGACTGAACTTTGGGCTTGATGTGGTCTCATCCCAAACCCAGACAGCAAACAAGTTATCTGGGGGTGCTGGGGATGAAGGAAACATTTTTCCCATAATATTAAAAAAAAAAAAAAAAAAAGAAAAAAGACATGAACAAGGAGTTTATTTCTGCATCTGAAAATAGCTGCTTAAAAATAGATCTGTGTGTCATCTTTGAAAGTCTGAGGAGATGGTGTTTAAGCTTTCTATGCAAGAAGCAAAAGGCAAGAAGAAAGGGAAAGCTCCTCACAGGCAGCAGTGACATTCTGGCAGCATAAAGGTTTGAGTTTATTTATGGTGTTAAAAACTTCAGTCAGAGTCATCATTTTAAAAAGCAAATCACAGAGTGGTAAATGCCAAGGAGATTATTAATAATAGCTTTTTTTCTTTGTCTTTTTTTTTTTCCCTTTTAAATTAAAAAAAAAAAAAAGGTGAGAGACAGCATGTTCTGTTGGAGTCTAATAGAGAGAATAAATCTGCACCATCTGCAGAAGTTTGACACGGAAGATTTTCCCCTTTTGCTGTACTTCCCAAGAGTTCTGAGCTGCAATTCCTTGTTGATGACAGCTCCCTGCAATTATGACAGAAAGGAATCATCAGCATCAGCCATTTCTTACTTTTGTTTAAAAAAAAAAAGCAATGCTGAGAACTAACTCTTTTAGGAGTTTAACTGCTGATGGATTTTTCTAAGGAAAGGATCATCTTGCATTTTCTCAACTTGTGAGTGTTATTGGCTCTGTGTAATGTGTCTTTTTTTCTGCCTTTTTTTTCTTTTTCTGTTCCAGAGGAGAAATGTTGCCAACTGATTAATATTTGAAGCATGTAGACAACCTGCAGACCTTGCTCTCCCACTCAGATTTCTCCCCTTTCCCTCCCGAAAAGCGGTTTCATTGCTAAAAACTCCGTGTTGGAATTTCATACTCCCAGGTGAAACATGATTGTTTATTCACTTTATGTCACCAAAATTAAGGACAACTAATACTAGAAGGAGTTCAGCAAAGAGTTAAAACAATATCACATGTAATCTCTGTGGAGTTTGGGTAAGATTTCAGCTCCTTGCTTAAAATTATGTGGGTCAACCTTATGATGTGGGCAATGAATAAGAAAATATGCTGCATTTCAGGAACTGAATTTTATATGTCTTTTAAGAAAATGCTAGTAATGCTCAGTGCAACAAAGTCTAAGATGCCAATTTAAGGGTTTGTGTGTGCACAAGGTACTGCAAAGCAAGTTGTAATGTGCTGTTGTAGGATCCTCTGGATAATTCATGGGGATTTGTTTTTATTTATTATTCAGATGAGGATTTAAATGTTCCACATTCACGTTTGAAAGTGTAAACTGAGAAACTGAGAGTTCTGGGGAGATGGGAGAGATAAAGGAGCTAAAGAGGAACTTTCAGTGGCCTCTCCGTCCTGGCAAAGTCCCAAATGCTCGATGGCTTTTTGTTGACCTCAGCCCTGGGTGTGATTTGGGGGTACAAGGGGCTCCTCAGGGCTGTTCTGAAGGTTGGTGTGATGGTGTGGGCTCAAGTTACATCCCAGAGCTGCTTCCCTGAATGTCATGAACCAGATTTAGCACCTGCTTATGTGGCTGCAAATCCAAAGAGCTCCATCAACACCAGGGGAGCCACTCTAACATTGCACCAACAAAACTGGGAAAGCTGGTGTTTAAGCTGAGAAAAACACTCTTTTTTTTCTTTTTCTTTTTCTTTTTCTTTTTCTTTTTCTTTTTCTTTTTCTTTTTCTTTTTCTTTTTCTTTTTCTTTTTCTTTTTCTTTTTCTTTTTCTTTTTCTTTTTCTTTTTCTTTTTTTCCTTTTATTTTTCCTTTTTCCTTTTTCTTTTTTTCTTTTTCTTTTTCTTTTTCTTCTTTTCTTTTTCCTTTTCTTTTTTCCTTTTTCTTTTTTCCTTTTATTTTTCCTTTTATTTTTCTTTTTTCTTTTTCATTTCTTCTTTTTTCCTTTTCTTTTTCTTTTTCCTTTTCTTTTTCTTTTTTTCCTTTTCTTTTTCCTTTTCTTTTCCTTTTTTCTTTTTCTTTTTTTTTTCACTTTTTCCTTTTTCCTTTTCTTTTTTATCCTTTTCTTTTTCCTTTTCTTTTTTTCTTTTTCCTTTTCCTTTTCTTTTTCTTTATATTTTTCTTTTTCTTTTTCTTTTTCTTTTTCTTCTTTTCTTTTTCCTTTTATTTTTTTCCTTTTTCCTTTTCTTTTTCTTTTTTCCTTTTATTTTTCCTTTTATTTTTCTTTTTTCTTTTTCATTTCTTCTTTTTTCCTTTTCTTTTTCCTTTTCCTTTTCTTTTTCTTTTTCCTTTTCTTTTTCTTTTTTCCTTTTCTTTTCTTCTTTTTTCCTTTTCTTTTTCCTTTTCCTTTTCTTTTTCTTTTTCCTTTTCTTTTTCTTTTTTCCTTTTCTTTTTCCTTTTCTTTTTCTTTTTTCCTTTTATTTTTCCTTTTCTTTTTCCTTTTTCTTTTTTCTTTTCCTTTTCTTTTTCTTTATATTTTTTCTTTTTCTTTTTCTTTTTTTTCTTTTTCTTTTTTTTTTCTTTTTCCTTTTTCTTTTTCCATTTCCTTTTCTTTTTCTTTATATTTTTCTCTTTGTCTTTTTCTTTTTTTCTTTTTCCTTTTCTTTTTCTTTTTTCCTTTTATTTTTCCTTTTTCTTTTCTTTTTCTTTTTTTCTTTTTTCTTTTTCCTTTTCTTTTTCTTTTTTCCTTTTATTTTTCCTTTTATTTTTCTTTTTTCTTTTTCATTTCTTCTTTTTTCCTTTTCTTTTTCCTTTTCCTTTTCTTTTTCTTTTTCCTTTTCTTTTTCTTTTTTCCTTTTCTTTTTCCTTTTCTTTTTCTTTTTTCCTTTTATTTTTCCTTTTCTTTTTCCTTTTTCTTTTTTCTTTTCCTTTTCTTTTTCTTTATATTTTTTCTTTTTCTTTTTCCTTTTTCTTTTTCCATTTCCTTTTCTTTTTCTTTATATTTTTCTCTTTGTCTTTTTCTTTTTTTCTTTTTCCTTTTCTTTTTCTTTTTTCCTTTTATTTTTCCTTTTTCTTTTCTTTTTCTTTTTTTCTTTTTTCTTTTTCCTTTTCTTTTTCTTTTTTCCTTTTCTTTTTCCTTTTCTTTTTTCTTTTTCTTTTTTTTCTTTTTCCTTTTCCTTTTCTTTTTTTCTTTTCTTTTTTTCTTTTTTTCTTTTTCTTTTTTTCCTTTTCTTTTTCCTTTTCTTTTTCTTTATATTTTTCTTTCTCTTTCTGTCTCTCTTTCTCTCTCCCTTTTCCTTTTCCTTTTCCTTTTCCTTTTCCTTTTCCTTTTCCTTTTCCTTTTCCTTTTCCTTTCCCTTCCCTTCCCTTCCCTTCCCTTCCCTTCCCTTCCCTTCCCTTCCCTTCCCTTCCCTTCCCTTCCCTTCCCTTCCCTTCCCTTCCCTTCCCTTCCCTTCCCTTCCCTTCCCTTCCCTTCCCTTCCCTTCCCTTCCCTTCCTTTTTTTTTTTTTTTTTCCGCTGGGGCTGCTTTTGGTTTATATCTACATGACCATTGCACTAAACTTTGGGCTTTTTAAAAATAAGCACCAGAACCAGCCTTTAGTTTTCTATCAGTCATTATTATTATAATTTCCTCCTTCTCACCCCAGGTTTCTCCTGAATTATGTGTTAGACTCTGTGAAATGCTTGTAGGAATGACCTGTAGAGTACAACAGCCTTGGCAGATACAGGCACACATTCATGGCAATGGCAGCAGAATCAATTCTGCCTCACAAATGAAGAAGAAATAAAGGATTTTTTCATATTCAGAGTCCTGAATGGCAAGCAGCCACCTGCACAAAACATTGTGCACATTTTACATGAGACATCTCCAGAAAGGTGTTGCCTTTGCCAGTGAACACTAAGGAGGTCTATGGTTCAGGAAAGGCAGGAGAGAAGATGCTCTTGGTGACAAAGAGCAACACCCAAATGAATTAGGGAGCATTCAGATCTATAGAAAACGTATTTGTGGAAAAACTACTTCTGCAAGTTAGTGGTCCTCCATTTCTTTCGGCTTCTTGGGACTCAAATTCTGCCTTTTCCTCCTGGCCCCTGGTGATGATCAGTAACTTGTTATCAGCTTTCTGATTTCATTGACACCAGGGACACATTTAGGTGCACTCAGCCTGGGCCTACCTGGTGTTTTCATCTGTAGGCAAGATATGTGTTCATTTCAGTGGTAAAATCTGCATCTTAAATATTTGCAGAGATCCACACATCTGTTGTAAAACCACAGATGTGCCTCTCTGTAGATATATATACTTCAATGTGATATATTATGTTCTATAATTAAAATTTTATTGAATTTTAATATAAAAACAAATTCATACATTAAAAATTAAGTAGAGAACAAACATGTGTGGTACCAGGAGGATACAAGCTCTAGTGCAGTAGGACAACAACATCTGACCCATAAAAACCACCCTGCTTTCGTTATAAAATACCTTTGTGGCTGGGAGATTAGTGTGATATATTATTGAGGCTCCAATATTTGGAAAAATAATACCACTTTGTCACTTTTATTCAAAAAACAGCTTTTGAAGTCCTTCTATTAAACACTGGAAGGCAAATGGATTCAGACAGAGCACGTGTGGTGCCCCAGTATTGTTTGTGGGACATATTTAACATCTTTAAGCAGAATAAAAGGGTTTATTTCTTGCAGTGTCCAATGCAGCCCAACAATTTGGATGGTGGAGCTTGAATCAAGAAATAACACAGCCTTTGCTGTGCCCTCAAGGGCAAAGCCCTCAGGGATGTCAAGGTAAGTGTTGATGGCACACAGAGTAAATTACTCTTTGCAAAATGTGTGGCAAGAAAAGTGGAGGGAGACTATTTAAAAGATCATGGAGTGACAGGACATGAGGAATGGCTTCAAACTGACACAGGACAGGGTTAGATGGGATATTGGGAAGGAATTCTTGGCTATGAAGGTGGTGAGGCCCTGGCACAGGTTGCCCAGAGAAGGTGTGGCTGCCCCATCCCTGGAAGTGTCCAAGGCCAAGGTTGGATGGGGCTTGGAGCAACCCAGGCCAGTGGAAGGTTCTCCCTTGGCAGGGAGTGGAATGGGATGAGCTTTAAGGCCTTTCCAACCCAAATCATTCCACGATTCGATGATTCCATAAGTGTATCCTGCTGTCCCAATATAAGTCCAGAGTCCAAGATTTCAGCTTTGCATCCCTTTCAACTTTGGGGACAAAATTGCAGCGTGGAGAGAAAGGGGTGACCCAGCCTGGGTCAACACCAGTGGCAACCAGATGGCTCCTCTCTACCAAACCCCACCTCTGGGTCCTCTCCCTTCACTGAACCCATTTTCCCTGCACAGCATTGATAAAAACAAACCCCAGCACTGGATAAATGCAAATCCAGTAGACAAAATAGCACTGAAATATTTGAATCCTGTTACATAAAGAGGTGATGTGCCTTTGCCTTGAACAATGTGTTCATTTCCATTTCAAAACAGGTACAGCTGAAGTATAAGAAGTTCATAGAGGGGCTGATGGAAATGATTAGACAGAGGGTTAGATGTGTGTGTGACAAGAGCCTGCCAGGATTGGAAGCTGAATTTTGTGGCTAACAGGAATGAAAGTTCTAAAGAGGTGTTTAATGGTGAATAGTGCTCAGGAAATTGTTGAGGATATCATTTTTCCCCCACTTTCTGCTGATACAAGAATACAGTAACAGTCAAAAGATGTGACAAGGACCACACCTCAGGCTGGGGACACGGCATAGAGCTTTGTGGATGGGATGTAGGATCTTTGCCACAAGAGCTCAAGACATTTGGAGTGTCATGGGTTTAAAGAATAAGCAGTTAGTTAGAGGTTTGGATGGCAGTATTTGCATTAGATGAGGTAGAACTGTGGGATGGAATCATAGAATCATTAAGGTTGGAAGATGCCTCCAGGATCAAGTCCAACCTTTAACCAAATCCCACTAAACCCTACCACAAAATGTCATGTCCACTTGTTCTTTGAACACTTCCAGGGATGGTGACTCCACCACTGCTCTGGGCAGTCTGTTCCAATGTTTAACCACTCCTGCAGGGAAGAAACTTTTCCTAATGTCCAACCTGAAAGTTTCCTTGTGCACCTTGATGTGTAATCCCACTCTCCATCAGCTGCTGAGGCTGAGAAAGGTGTTTCCCAGGGTTCCATCATCCCTTTGTGATTGCTCTTGAATCTTCTCCAAGGTTTTTGGAATTTGTGCACCCTACCCCAACCCCCTCATGTTCAGCAGGACCATCCTCAAAGAAGAAAACATGGCACAGCTCCATTTAAAAGTTAAAATTTAACTTTAAAGCAGTTCCATCACCTCTAACTTATAATTTTTTCCCTTTTATTTGAGAAATCAGGGAAGAGAAATATTTGGGATCTTCACTGATGAGCAGAGACAAATTGTGACTGCAGACTCCAGGAATTCAGGGGAAGAGGCTTTCTGAAGGAGCACATCCAAACCCACACGTGCACACACCCCCTGAACTCGGTTTGACTTTTCACACCCTTCCCCAATGAAGTTGTTCAGAAGTCCCATTAAATATCTGACCACAGCCCTACAAATTGACCGATCCCATGATGACAGTCTGAGCTGCTGCCCAAACTCTGGGGAGAAAAAGGTCTTTAATTTAGGTGTTGTTTTCTTTCTTACTTGTCCCTTTTCTGATTTTAACTTACTCTTGCTTTACTTTTAATTCAAGATCTCCAGTTTAGTGTGAACATTTAAAGTTTAGTGCCTATCTCAGCTCCGTTTGGCATAAATAATATTTGTGTTCCCGTTTCTTAAATGCATTAATTAAAATAAGATTTTAGTGGAGAAATTAAACTTTTATTCACCAAAAAAAATTACAATTTTAAAGGAGGACTGTGAAGCCATTATAGATCATTTTTAAAGGAATCATTTAAAGGAAGATTTTTATGGCAGGGGATTGGAACCAAATGATTTTAAATTCCCTTCCAGCCCAACCCATTCCTTGACTCTGTGACTCACTCTTGTTATTTGTGCTCTGAGAATTTAATGAAGTTAAGTTTTCAGGTTGGAAATGGTATTTTTATTCAGAGTATGAAAAGATGATGGTTTCTATCCTGTGAAAAAGGGGTATTTTCCTCTACACATACATTTACTTTGGTGATCTGCAAACTCCACAACACATCTGAGCACAGCTGAGTTCTCACCAGTTACAGTTTACAGAAATCCAAGAAACCTGAAAGATTGTTTTATACACAGATAATTTATAAATGATTGCTTTATGACTGTGCATACAAAGAACACACTCCTGTCTTATTTTTTAGCTGGGAAAAAAACCCCACAAACCTTCAGAAATGATTAATAATAGGTATCAGTAACTTGTTTTGGGGAGGGACTGTAGTTGTGTTATCAGATGTCCCATTAACAGTGGCAGGAGAATATTGATTATACACAAACTAAAACTACTTGCAATTATTTCACTGGAAAGATTCAACCAAAAGAAAGCAAAAATCTAAGTTTTAGATTTAGAGGTTCATAGATATTTTACTTCTGAGTCTACAGCAAGATAACATACAGATAAAAGAGAAAAAAAAATCAAATTTCTGTGCTAATTTTATTAATTTTATTAAATATTATTTTGGTCCAGTACATATTTAATATGCTTTCAGTACCAAAAAGTGCAAAATTAAAACTAAAGTTCTGTGAACTCACATTAATCCCCAAAATCTTAATTGGTACAAGCAGAAGACAGGGAAAGGGACAATTATCATCCCTGATATATGTCAGTGCTCTTCTTCTGACCTGAAGTTTCACTTTTCACTTCCAGGAAAACCTTGCTCAGCTCAGTCCGTCTTAAATCAGGGTTGAGAAAAAGCCCTCTGAGTTATCTCAGTGCCTTAAAGGAAACTCTCAATGTTAACAGAAAATAACAACCTTTATACAGCACTTTTTATACCAGGCTGTAAAATTTAATCGAGGGTTTTATCTTGCTGTAGATTTTTTTTTTTTTTAATGAAAATCCCAGCAAATATTGTCATTCCTGTTCAGTTCTTCTTATAGGGAATGTGTGTGGAATTGTCTTTTTTTTTTTATATAGATACTTCCAGGAGCTGTACCTGTTGAATCTATAGGACTCTTCCAAGGGAAAAATTAATTCCTCAGGGGATTTGGAAAAATCTCAAACCTCCTCATAATGGTGAAGACTTCTCTTTTTTTTCACATCTAACAGTGGAAAAAAAAAAAAAAAGAAATTATATTTTAGGGGAGCTTGGTGATGGATAGAGCCTCTGCCACCTCCTGAACTAAGGAGGGTGGGAAGCTGCACCCCATCCAGGTAATTTTGGGGGGATGAAGCCTACAGGGTCGAGCCACTTCCTTCAGCATCAGAGGGAGGGGAGCAGGAGCTGGCTGGAAAAATCCCAGGGGATGGCCTAAATGCCTGTGTGTTTTGCAACACTCTGAGGCTTTTTTGATGCTTCTAAGGAGGATGCAATTAGCTTTTCAATGATAAATAAATTAGAGATAGTTGATTTTGCCTTTCACACATTTGTTTTCTTCGCTTTCATGAGGGACTGCAGCCTGTTTATGATTTTCTTAGAAGTTTGAGAGACTTGCTCTCGCTCAGTGACAAATCCTTCCCTCCAGGCAGCACAGGAAGGGAAAAAAAAAAAAAAAAGAGAAAAGCAAAGACAGTGGGAACCTGAAAATGGACAGTGTGTCTGCAGGGAAGGGAATCCCCTCAGGACTCCCAGAGGTTTGGTTTGGTTTCTGGCTGTTTATTTACGTAATTAGAGCTTGTAATTCCACAACAACGCGAAGGGAGATAAAAAAGCAGCAACAAAAGAAATCACAGAAAAGCACAGTCAGATTGGTTGGGTATCAGGGATTGCAGTAAGGTTGTGGTGGACCTACAAGGATGGCTTTGGCCACCACATACCTGTCTAGAGATAGAACCTCATTGCCAGTCTGTGAGACCATTGAGGACCATGTTTTAGAGAGTGACATCCAATGATTTGCAGTACTGTGCTTGATAATTGCCTTTATTTTGAACTTGGTAATTATTTCACACTTTACAGCTTGGTGTTCATACCCTTTTAGAGGAGTCTTTGTAATGTTTCAGAGTTTCAAGCAATTCAAAGAGGTTGGCTGGAGAAGGAGGGATAATTCTGCCACCCACCCAGAGCTGCTAAAGGGCTAGAACTGTACTGTTTGGAGAAAATCTTTTGCTTCAGGACAGAAAATATCTGAAGAAAAAAAAAAATGCCTGAAGTAGCAAGATTGGGGTTGGAGTTCTTACAAAAGGAAAAAATAGTTGTGAAAAGAAAAATCCAAGTAGAAAGAAAAAATACCCTGCATAGTCAAGTTAAAAGTGAGATTATTAAGGTCAAGGAAAAGTTTTGTTTTGAGAACCATACAGTGTAAAAAAAAAAAAAAAAAAGAAAAAAGTGACTTTTTTTTCCTAACTCCTCCTGAATGAAACAGGGCACTTTTGTGGAAGGTCAGTCACCAGGAACTGATCTGGGATGATGGAGGAAGGGCTGCACAAATCATTTCAGTAACACTGGATATGACCAGTAGGAATGAGGCCGTTCCAGCTTTGTGTCTCCGTGTTATTTCCATCACACCCATCGCTGCCATACCTGGGGTGTGAGATCTAATCAAGAGCATTGCATTAAAGCCAGGAAACAGGGGGAGTGGGGCATTCCCAGGCAATCAGAGCAGCCTGGCTGCTCTCACTGAGACTTATAAACTGCAAAGGAGGGGGGAAATGCCATTTTTGCCATCCTAGGTAAAGCCTTTATCTGTGTGAGGCCACACAGCATTGTGCAGGGGGGGGAAAGAATGACAGCAGAGCTTTTCCACCCACTCAGGGCAGGATTGCCGTGGACCATCTGCTCTAAAATACTCCCCCATTACTTCTCAGGGAGGTCTACTGGATCTGCAAAAGGATTTTGCAGAGTTGATGCCTCCACACTGTACTAGACTGGTCAGCAAGCAGGTAACAACCTAGAGGGACTATGAAGTGGTATAATTAAAAATGACTTCCAAGCTGCAGTTCTCTTTCTCTTTGAGGAGAGTGGAAGGGCTGGTTGGGCTGGGTTCTGTGGAAATGAGTGTTCCAAAGGTTATGGAGAAATTTGTACAGATGATGGCATGGAAAGTAAACTAAGAGTAAGGTGGGAAATGGATTTGAGTTGTCTGGCACGGAATGATCAGAAATAGTTGCAGCACCAGAAATAAGATCATGGAATCACAGACCAGTTTGTGTTGGAGGGGACTTTAAAGACCACCCAGTTTCAGCCTCCCTGCCACAGGCAGGGATGATGACAGGTAAGTACAGAGGTTTGGACATCTGCTGATGCTGCTTAAAAACAGAAAAAAAAGAAAAAAAAACCACTAAAAAGAAAAATACATGATCCTCATTTTGAAATCAGACCAGTCCCAAAGTGCCTAACTCAGACTTCAAGTCCCCCAACCTGTCCTGAGAGGGGGAGGAAGGGCCTGCCCAGGTTGTTTGGGACCATGAGAGCTGCATCTGTTTGCCAGGCCTGTAGTGAGCACCTTCCCTGACATTCAGCAGAGACAATAACTTTGTGATGACCTAAATTCATTTAAAAAATGAGAATTACTGATGTATATATTCAGGTCAATAGCACTTTCCCCAGGTTTCAATAATCGGATCAATTATCTGAATCCAATAAAATCTTATTAAAGAAATTCAGAATTATCTTTAGAATAGCTGGCCTTGTAGTCCCTGAGTAGGTTACAAAAACTGCTATGAAGAATTACTGTGACCTACTTTCTGGGTGGTACAGATATCATTATCATATCAGAGGTGCAGGCTGATCTACATGACTCCCATCTCTTATTGAAGAGAGTTTGGCAAAGAACTAGCAGGAAACTTTAATCTAGGCCTCCAAATTACTTTTTATTTTCCTACATATCAACTGAAATTTAAAAAGTCAAAGCTTTGCATGTGAAGAAGCACCTACTGAATGAACTGCACAAGTTAAAGCCAACAGGGTGATGAACTTTTAGAGCACATGGGGTGGGGGATTTATTGCTGTTGTTGATCACAAATGTTTGTGGGCAGTGTAAGGCACATCCACACTGACCAAGGGGCATTTTGCACCCACAAGGTCAGTGAGGACTTGAACCATGAGGTTGAAGAGGTGGGGACTCTTCCACTGCAAGAGCCAACAGAAAATCTTCCAGCCTTCTCTCTGCCAGGTGAGATGTTTGGTTATTTTGTTGTTTCTGAGAAAATCACTTTGGCTCAAAATTTTACATCTGGCTGGAAACTCTTCCTTGTGTTTGCAAGATGTTCTCTGACAGGGCAGCTGGTGCAGGTCTGGGCTGGGAAATGAGACTGTGCTGGGCAGGACTGTCCCAAGGGTGACTCTGCAAGAGCATCTTTCTCTCCCAGTAGATCCAGGCAGCCCTCACCCATCCATCATCGCTTCAGGGGTGAACATGGCACCGCAGGGATGTCGAAAACCAGGGAGTGGCGGCTGTGGGACCCCCACATTGCTGGACTCACCCAGGGCAGGGAGTGGGGACAAGGGGTTTCCATCAGTTAATAAGAAAGCCGAGGCGGTGGGAGCCGCCCTTCCCACTTGGAGATTGGAGCAATTCCTATCCCAGCTGCTGAACACGGCCCTGCTCCTTCAGACCAGCCAGACCCTCCTCCCTCCAACCCGAGGGCTTTGATCTCCCGGTATCAAACCCGTTCTGGGCTCAGTAGGGTGTTGGGAGCTGCTGGTGCCGTGTGGCTCAGGGCAGGCACCTTCTCTCCGTGCTGTTCCCTCGGCCCCGATCTGCGGCGCCACATCAAGGCAGGGCCGAGCGACGGGCGCCTTAATTAGGAGGCTGAAATTATAATATTATGTTAAAGAACAAAGAGGCTCCGAAGGAAAAAAAAAAAAAATATATGTGCCGCATATCTGACAAAGATAAATTGGATTATTCAAAATATTCCTGATGAAATGTTACATTTTGCAACTAATTATCAATCTGTTTTATCTCCAGACCAGCTGGGCATTTTTGTGCATGCAAGACCTGCCTTACCAATGATCTTAAGATGTCACTGTAGCGTTTACATCTTTTATTTCAAGATTTAAATAACTAGGAAGTAGCTAATGTAATTCACTGCTGAGAAGAAAGGCCAGTTAGTTGAATGCTTTCCAAAGTGATCTTCTCCTAATGAACTTCTCTGGACTGTGAGTAATGAGGCTTTATTCAAATAATGTTTAAGGAAGGTTTTTATAATGTAATTTCTAAAGAAAGAGAAGCATTTAATACATTTAAAATATCTTTATTCATCCTATCCTGCCTCATGTAGCATTAAAGCATTGTGAATATTTGGGTTTCTTCTTTCTGAATGCTACTTTTGTGATGAGCAGGTTGTAGTTGTGACTGAGCTATAGAAATTGGGCAATTATCTCGTAAACGTTCAGTGATATCTTACAAATTACAGCCTGACATGATTACACAGCCATTTTGCTGTAAAAGCACGTATTGTTTAAGTATATTTATATATCATAGTGGTACACAACTCCCCTGGTCCCTACTCAGACACTACACCTACCTGCAAGCACCGAGCTTTGCTACCTGCTATAGTTTGTCATTTGGGACAGCTGTGCCTAAATTAACGTGCTGGAGGTGTCATAAAAATTTTCTTTTGAGTGTGATTTTGTGCTGTTTTTCAACTGGAATAGGAGAAAATACCGTACAGGTTCCCTTCAGCAGCAGCGTGCTGCAACATTAGGGTTCTTGGTGACGTTACGAAGCTCTCCTGGAAGTGTTCTGGCAAATTTTGCTTTTATGGGTCTGAACTGACAGAGTGGCCACAAAAGAAAAATTAAAAAAAAATAAATTTTTGATGCAAGGTTTGCTTGGCCAGTTTCTAGGAAGGTACAACACTAAATGTGTTTGTGCAACCCTCCCCGTTTTTGATTAATTAATGAAGTGCAATCATCAGGCATGGGCTGATTTCATTCTTCCAAAAGGTTGACTCCCAGTGCCCATGGGAATTGATATACCCTGTGATTACATCTTTCTGGAGCTGATTTTATTTACAGAAGAGAATTAGCTCAAAAAACACTACCTAATTCTAGAACTTAAATTTTTCTTCTTTTATCTCCCAATAGTTAAATTTCGAACATTATATCCGGCTATGTTCAAAGTTTTCCCAAAGTAGCAGCTGAATTAGAAAATAGAATTTGATGTCTTGTGAAGGTTATTTTTTTCCCTCCAGATAAATCTTTCTGGTTATTGATGCAGGGGAAAATCCATGTGGTCTGACTTGTGTAAACAGTCCCTGCCCACATGGTGTAGTGCGAGAGCAGATTTTTACCCATGAAAGGACAGGATAAGGGAGGATGGGGACAAGGGGGAATGGCTTTAAGCTGGAAGAGGGTCAATTTAGATGGGATATTGGGAAGAAATTCTTCCTGTGAGGGTGGTGAGGCCCTGGCACAGGTTGTCCAGAGAAGCTGTGGCTGCCCCATCCCTGGAAGTGTCCAAGGCCAGGGTGGATGGGGCTTGGAGCAGCCTGGGATTGTGGAAGGTGTCCCTGCCCATGGCATAGGGTGGAACTGGATGGATTTTAAGGTCTCTTCCAACCCAAACCATTCCATGATTCTGTGAAGAAAGGCCACCAAGACAGATCCATTCTTTTGGACTGCCTGCCTCCAAAGTAGGCTGGAGGCATCAGAGGACATGAGCTTCTGCTCCCAGTTGACTTAGGCTGGAATACAAGCACTTTTCCTGGAGTCAGGCCCAAAAATGCAGAGAGTTCAGCCTGTGGCACATAGAACAAAACCAAACCAACGGTGTGCTCAGCTCATAATTTTCCCTTCACGTTTCTACAGAGTAAATTATGTCCCAACTAATGATCATTTTAACTGTTCAGAGCAGCTTCCGCTCTGCTGTACAAATAAATTCTCTCTGCCTTTTTAATCAGAGTTTTCCCTAATCACTGAATCTTCTGCCTTTTCATGCACTACCGAGGCCTGATCCTGCAAAGAGCCACCACGTGTCTTCCTCACAGGTGTTTGGCACACTCACCTCCTCCCAAAATTCCTGCCAGTTAAGAGCAGTCAGCACCCAGCAGGATTTGCCCCTTGCCTTGCACAAAAACCTCGTTCAGTTTGAACGTTCCATAATGTATGTTTAAATAGTCACAGCCAGAGAAGAACTTTGATGAGGCAAAGGGGTAATTGGATTTTCTTGTTCTATAATTAAAAAGGTATATATTACATCCACATTAATACCAAAAGAGTTCATCATGATCAATGTTATTACAATGAATACCAAAGGATTTAACAGTGATTGGCCACTTAGTTTAAAGGGTACCTGAAATCATTAAATTGTTTGCTGGAGGGCTTATGAAGGCCTATTGGATCTCCTGCCACTCCATTTTTTTTTTTTTTTTTTGCTTTACTCCTGGCCTGCAATGTGAGGTTTACTTCTACAAAATAGGAGCAACAGGGTGATCATTTTCCTTTATTATTCCCTTATTGACTTCCAGTTAATTTTCATCTTTGCATTAAGTGACCTCCATTAAGCATGCCAGGTATCTGATTACACCGACAAGGTTGAGACCACAAAGCGACCTATTGCACCACATCAATTGTCCTTCACAGAAGCCCTCACTGTTAATCAAGAGAGGAAGATTAAAGGAGATCAGAACTATCAGCCTGAAGTGCATTTTGCATTTGAATACACCTTTCCACCGCTGCATGTGTTCTGTCCTAGAAGGAAACAAATATGTTGGGAGCAGCTTCTGCTGAAACCTCTGCAGAGAAAAGTTCTCCAGTCAAGGTGATGTATGAAATACTCTACCCTTATACACTTCAATATATTTCAATATACATTTTAATATATCTGTAAAATCCCTAATTAATTCATCTCATACTGGGCTTGGACAAACAAAACTTATGGGTTTTTTTTTCTGCAATCCTAAAATGCTCACATTTAATTTTGTTTAATTAACTCTCACCATGGCTTAGAATCACAGAATCATTTAGCATGGAAAAGACCTCTAAGATCATCAAGTCCAACCACCAGACCTGCTCACCTTGGTTTGTTGGGTAGGTTTTAGTTGACCCTTCATCAGCATATGAATGTTTACTCACACTTTAATCAGCTACTCAGGGGCTCTGTAGAATTCTCTTTGTAGAATTTAGGGTTCCAGAGAAACTTTTTATTGTCATGAAAATGAACAGTATGAACAAAAAAAAAAGGCAATATTTCTACCTCTGCTCACTGGGGTCACGCTCATATTAATAACCACAAGTGAAACTTTAAATAACACTGAATTTTGTCATGCCTTCATTTGATTTCCTCCATTTCTTAGCTTGGCTGACTATAAATCCCCTTGCAAAAATATCTTTGCCATGTGAAAGAATTTTACTAAAGGATTTTGCAGATGCAGCAAGAAAAATAGGGGGGCAAACGCTTGAAAATGTATTTCTGTCAGTTTTGAAGTCTACTCCATGTGAGTCATGATTTAAAATAATTGCCAGGTCCTAAGTAGAAAGGTGATCAGTTAATAATCTTAGAATTATAGAATAATTAAGGTTGGAAAAGCTCTCTAAGAGCATCGAGTCCAACCATTCCTCAGCACTGCCAAGGCCACCACTAACCCATGTCCCCAAGAGCCACATTTACACAATTTTTGAACACTTCCAGGGTTGGAGACTTGGAGACTACTTCTCTGCTCCAGTGCTTGAAAACCCTTTCAGTGAAGAATTTTTTCCTCATATCCAATCTGAAGACCTTCCTTTTTTGTTTGTTTGTTTGTTTGTTTGTTTTTGTTTTTGTTTTTAATTGACCTACAGTTACTGTTTTTAAGGGCTTTAAAAAAATTCTAAACCTCATAGAGAAATCCATGTTTTTTAGCTCTTCTGAAAGTTGGTTTTAGTCCTAATAATGTTATTTATTACTCTTCAGCTCTCTAGAAACACTTCCTAGATCACAAGGCACAGCTTTGGCTGCCTTGGTTGCAGGTGAGAACACAGTTTCCTGGGAAATCTTACTGAGCGTTAGAACCCAGAGGGATGATAAATAGACATGTCACTATTTAACACTAACCAAAGGCATTTGAGACCAGATTGAACTAATTTTACCAGTAGTTAGTGTAATTAAATATTTTCACCAGGATGGAAAGCCGTGGTTTGATTTGGAAGTAATTTGCTTGACAAATATCAGATGTTAAAACAATTAAAGCTTAGCCATTTCTATTTAATCTCAAGTGGATCCATGAAAACAAGCCCCTGAATTATATCAGATTCATGTATTAATTGACTCATGGATTTAAGACCAACAGGGACTATTATGGTCATCAAGTCTGGCCTTCTGTGTAAGCAGCCATGGAATTCCACCAAGTAATTCGTGCATTCAACCACTACTTTTAGAAGAAATCCATACAAACTGAAAAGTTGCAGTGACTTCATGGCTGTTGCAATCTTATTATATGGAAAATCCATAGGAATATGGGAGCTGCAGGTGAGCATGGGAAGGTTTTCACAGGTACAGCTCTTAGGGAGTTATTCCCCAAATATTTGCTGTTCTCTTGAAGTGGTTTTTAAGCCTGATAAAAGAGAAAGAATCAAATTTACTAAATTTTGCTGAATTTTTTTACGAAATTCAAATTTGCTGTTATGAAATTAAGCAGTGTTAATTTATTCATTTGATAAAACCCTCTGTTCTTCGTGTGGTAAATCCCAGGAACTCCAGTTGGTTAAATCATAAATTTCTTTGTACAGGTACAATTTTGGGAAAAACATTAATTTTATTGCATTTGATTCTCTTAGTACATTTTGAAACTTTGCATACAAGAAATTCTGAATTTGTTAGTGAAAAAAATTCTTAGTGTTGAAATATACCAATAGAATACATATTATATATAATATTATATATATTATATTATATAAAACACATACATGAATGTGTTTAAACAAATGTACTGATTTGTCCCTGATTATAATTTTCATTATATATTAATAGTCTATATTTTAAAAATATAATCTCTTCTATTTAAACAATCTCATGTACATTAGTTCACCTCTGATGGTTGACAGACATAAAAAAACTTCTTGAAATTAAAAAAGAAGATAATTTGGGGTTTAAATCAGAGTTTTTAGTACAATCAGCTCTTTGCTAAGTCAACTACTGCAGTCTATAATGTTCTGAACTCTAAATAGATCAAATTATTAAAGAAAAAAAAAAAAGAAGTGAAAATAAACCTCTTTCTGGCTAAGGAATCCAGCAGGTGCTTTAGCAGCTGATCTTTTTTGGATCTCTTCTGATCTCTTCTTCAAAACCTGAAAATCCTCTGTTCTTTTTTTCCCAGTATCCTCAGCCTACAGAAAGCTTTGGACAGTTTGTTTAGCTTTCCTAGGAGTTTGTTGAGCTTAATTTCAGTGTAGGGGATCCCAAGAGCTTTTAGTTTTTATAATCAATTCTGCATGTACAGGCTTATTCTTAATATAAAAATGACCAGTTGGCACATAATAATGTCAGTTTATTGGGATTCAGGTCAATAGCAGTGTTTGTTCTTTAGGTGGAAGAGTCACCTCCAAACCACTGTGACATTCAGTAATTTGATCATTCTGCTTTATTCATAACAAAACAGGCCTAACCTAACTCAGAAATGCTTCTGCTCCATGGTAAAGTCCTGTTTTGAAATAATTGCACCATATAAAGCCTGCTATTTTCTCCACTTAAGGTATAAAACTTGCCCAGAGCTCTTCAGATCTCTGAGGAAAATTGGGACTGATTTTTTTAAAAAAAATATGTGTTTATGCCTCTTTGTGGCTTAAACCACAGCGTGTGTATTTATAGTTCTTAAGGCATCGAGCATCTGTTCTTCCTCTTCCAGGGGTGTGTAAACAAGGATGCCTCGGCTTTCCCTAAAATATCCCTGATTTTTACAAGTCCGACAGATGCACTGTGGGCAATTACAAGGCATCTTTAAGTCAGTCAGCTGGGCTTGTCCTAATCAAGCTGGTGGATGAACTGGATCACCAAGGGATTGCCGGGAGTCGGGAACAGCGTTTAGCACTTTGCTGACCTTGAGTCCACCTTTTTCAAAACTCCCTTCTGGAACTCAGATTTTTTCCAGCCATTTTCAAGTGATTTCTTCCACTTCCTCCTGAGACCAAACCACTTGATTGACCCGTGATGTTAAATGAAATTCTTGCACTGGAAAGAGAAAAAATTGTTGGTAGTCCCAGACATGGAAATATTCACGGACTTTTTTCTTTTTTTTTTTTTTAGTGGTTAGAGTTGAAATCTTCAAAAAGTTTTCAGCATATCTAACATCTGCCTTGAGTGCTTGACAACAGGCATTCTGGAATTTTTTTCAGTGCAAAGGAAAATACAGAAGCAAGGATATAAACAGGCATTTAATTCTAAATATATGATTTTAACTACATTTTAGCCTTGGAGATACCACAATTCTATACCTGTGATAGCACTCTGCCTCATTTGAGAGCTGCTAATAACTGGGAAATGAAAACTGAGAACTTCTGAAATGACATCAAGTAGAAAATCAAGGGGTGTGAGAAGACTTTCTTTAGAACTAAAAGCTTTTATAGCTGAGAACATGATGAATTCTTTCTCAGAATTCCTTAGAAAGAATAATGGAGTTGAGGTTTGTCCTGTGTGTACAGTGTTAGTTGATAAATCTCTGGCTAAAGGTACCTACATGAAAACATGATTCCCCAAAGAGTTGTCATGATTTATGCTGAAGAAGTTATTGCAGGGAATAAGTTTTGTTGTTTTTTTTTTTTTAATTTCTAACTCACAGTTATGCCTTATATTTTTGCTTAAACTTGCTAGACTTTGTGCTGCATCAAAAATAGTAATGGTCTCTTTACTTCAGTTTTAGAACTGGTCCATGCTGGATCAACCAAGTGGTAGAAATGAGTCATGATTGACCTGTTTTCTAATGGTGAAATGAAAATTATCAGTTTCCTGAATCTTAAAAGATCAAGAAAAAGAAAAAAAATATATTTTTAAGAAGCGTTCAAAAGGTTTTTTTCAAAATATTCAGAAGTATTTTATAAACATTCAAAGTTTAAGACTATTTTGATGAATTTACCTATTGTTTTTAAAATGACATCATCAATATATATAGATCTATGTCAAATAAGAAGTTCTACAACAGTAAGTGTTTTTATATTTGCTCTATGGGTAACCACATTTGATGTTACCTTGCTAATTTTCTCTCTCAGTTCATCAGACAGTTTTTCTGTTGAAATGCACCAAAGCAACATCCAAAAAATGAAACTTAATCCCACTGAAGCACAATTTGCCACCCTGTTTCCTGAAATTCTGGATCTTGAAAGGTTAAACTCTGAAAATTTCCTCCTATTTTTCATTGTAATAATCCCCTGGCAGAGAATTGGCTCATCTGGTTGGAGCCTGGTGTTAATAATGCCAAGGTTAGGGGTTCAATCCCTGGATGGATCATTCACTTCAGAGTTGGACTTGATGATCCTTGTGGGTCCCTTCCAACTCAGAGTATTCTGTGATTCTGTGATTTGCTTTCTGCTCAGTTTTCTGTGTTAAAAGCGATGGGACCAAACACTGAATTCATCAAAGTTGAGGATGAACACTTGGAAAGTAGATATGTAGGGCTTGATCTCTTATAAAATCATAGAATCATAGGATATCCTGAGTTGGAAGGGACTCATAAGGATTATCAAGTCCAACCCCTGGCCCCGCACAGGACACCCCAACAATCCCACCCTGTCCCTGAAAGTGTTGTCCAAAAGCTTCTTGAACTCAGTTTTGGTGCTGTGACCACTGCCCTGGGGAGACTGTTCAGTGTCACCACCCTCTAGGTAAAAAACTTTTTCCTGCTATTTCCAAAATATTATACTTGGGACTTTATTTGTTTCTTCTGAATTGTTATCTTGGCTGGATGACTTATTGCTTCCTAGGTATTCATCCCCCAAAACATCTAAACCCTATGGTTTGCCATTGGCCTCTGGGTACTTGTGAACTCTGGTGTTAATTTTATTGGTCCTTGGGATTTCCTCCTTCTGGTCACTCTTCCCTTGGAAAAAACCCTGTAACATGTAGGACCAGCCCAGCCCTCAGCTGCAGTGTCAGAACCTCTTCTGCAGCACATGAAATGGGCTATGGCATGGACAGTCTATGTAATTTAATTTTCCAGCCTGAGCAGTTATTCTCTAATTGCCTCAACTCTGCTATGTCAGAAAGCAGGACTTGATGGTTTGTCTGGGTTTCCACGTTACAGAGGTGACACTGGGTCAGCTCAGACAAAAAGAGATGAAAAAAATAAGAAGCTGTGCAGTTGCACAATAGCTCTACACTACAGGCAAGTTCAGTGTGGCTGAGAGAAGGATGAGTTTTATAGCTTAGGAGAAAATCCTATATGCACCCCAGCCACGGAATAGGATTCCAGTTTATGAACATGTGCTATAAAAAATTGTGCAGCCTTTGGTATCCTGTTTAATCTGCTTGCTCATCTATAAAATGAGAATATTGATTCTGATCCCTCACTGTCTCCAGTGAGGTTTTTAAGGGTATAGATAAAGCACCTATAGATCTGTGTGCTCTGCAGAGGTGCTTCACAAGTGCAAAGTCCTTCTAAATGGTGCAATGTCTGCTGTGATCAGCTGTGGTAAAGGGTTAATTCACCCCACAGTGATGCTCGGGGGCTGCCAGGCTGCCTTGCCGTGGAGCTGGCAGTGTCTGCTGGAAAACAGAGCTGGAAAAGTCAATTCAGCTCTTGCTCAGGTTAAAGGGAAGATTGCATTGTTATACCTTTCGTTGGAATTCTGAGGGCCACTCCAGTTCAATGCAGGCTGTATTAATGTGCATCAGTTATCCATACACTGAGCCAGTCAATGACTGCATTGATCCAGAGCTGTGTTTTCTTTCAGAGGATGCTACAATGAGGCAATAGAAATCATTAGGGCTTGTGATATTGAAATCCTCTTGGTGCTGCCAGACATGGAGCTCACATTTCACATGCTGTTGCAGCAGCACAAGAGCAGTCATGCCTGGAATCTCGAGTGAAAGTTTCTGTTTCTATTTTTTATGGAGTGAGTCTGCACTGGTTTGTTCCTTTCTCTTAGGATATTTTACTGAGGTAAGTCATGTGTACCTGGTAACCTGGTCAGTGGAAGGTGTCCCTGCCTGAGGCAGGGTGTTGGAACAAGATGGTCTTTAAGGTCCCTTTCAACCCAAACCATTCTGTGATTCTGTGATTTTATGATTCTATGATTTTATGTATAAGACATGTCATCCATTCTCTCATGTGTTGAATGTGGTCCTGGGTATGACATGGTTTGGGTTGGAAGGAGCCTTAAAGGTCATCAATTTCCATCCCCCTGCCATGGACAGGGTCACCTTCCACTAGACCAGCTCAGAGCTCTGGAGTTTCCTGATAAACCCCAAAGCTGCATCTGACACTGCTGTTCCAAAAACTTAGGGCCTCATTGTTATACAAGTTCCTTCCCTGGAGGACTCTTCCCCCTTTTAGTTGTCATCACAACCATTTTAGAATGAGCCAAAGTTTTTGAACCCTCACTTTTCCCAAGAAACTTTTGCACATGGCAGAACGTTTGAATACTTTATAGACTTTCAGAGTTTATATTTTGTTCATTGATAACACTAATTTGGTCATTACAAAAATGTTTATGAGCCCTTCTACCCAGGGCAATGCAGAGGCATGGAGCAGAGAGCAGTTTAAGTTCCAATCTAAGCATAAAGGGTCTCTTACCAGTGGAAAATACAAAAAAAATTGTGTGATAGTGGTTAGCAATATACAGGGGATTTCCAGCACTCTGCAGCCTCATTATTGTCTAGTTCTTTAGTATATTCATTCAGGGAGAAGGTGAATAACAACCTAGAAATGAAGAGTTGGAGGCGTGAATAAGACAACATTCAGAAAGCTGCGGGTTTAATTTGGCTGAGGAAGAAACAGCAGAAGTGAAAACAGAGAAAGAATTTAGAGAACACTCCCCCAGTCACCCAAGCAACACCCTCCACTAAATACCCCCAGTAACACGTGCTAATAAATCTGTGTGCAGGAAGGGGAGTTGTCAACGGGTCGTTCCAATTTTCAAATAAGGTTTGTCCTCACAGGTTTTCTTCACACCTCTCCTGATGTGGCTGCAGGATTAGGACCATAAAAAAGGCAAGTCATAGAAACAAATTGGAAAATGCCAACCCTCCCTCTTCAAGTTTCCTTCAGAAAAACTGACTGGAAAAAAACGTCTCCTAAGGAGACGTTGGTGACTTGAGGAATGGAAGAATTAGAGCATGGAGGCTTTAGGAAATGTGTCAGGTTTTTGGGAGGTTATGAAGCTGATTCAGCTAATCTGGGTGTATTAGGTGACATTCTCTCTAGTCTACATTGCCTGAAAATGTCAAATATTCCTTTCATTTCCTGCAGTGGATGTAAAGATGTTTTACAGGGTGGCTTTTTCTAAACGATCCTGAGATAAAGAGAAACTTCATAAGAAAAGCTGTTCTTCATGGTAACTCCACTGCAAACCCAAAGACTTTTGGGTAAAGTTTTGTTAGCACTCTCTTAAGGAGCAAAATGTTATTGAGGGTGTGGTGGTTCAGGTGAAACACTAACCCCAAATCTTGACTGTTTGTTACTATTAAAGACCCCCTGGCACTTTTCACCCGAGCAGAGGTGTGAGCCCTGGTGTCCTGGCCAAATTCCAGCTTGGGTAATTAAATCCTGCTTCCCTAAAATCCCCCCTGTAGCTCCAGCCGAGTACAGGATTCTTCATTTCCTCTCCGAAAGTGCTGCACAGAATTGCTTTGTGCTGGTAAACAGCTGCCACATCTCCCCCCAGAGGAATTGCCGCATTTCAGGACTGAACTCTCTCTTTCCCTCCCTCTCTCACGCACGGAGGACACGGTATTGCCCCGGAGCACCCACGGGCATCCCTCCTCCTCGCTGCGTGCACTGAGTGTGCAAAGCACAGCTCTGTCTCTGCAAAGCAGCCACAAACCACACTCCCCTTTCTTAGTCCAATATTAGCAAGCCCTGCTCGACTTTAGGAGCTCGGCAGAAAAACACCTCGCTGTTTCTGAAGAGCTGGGGAGCTGAAGTGTTGCAGGGGCTGCTCCCCTTGATTTTCTGGATATTGGTCATACCTGGTAAATGGTTTCATTTTCTTTGCCGAGGAAGAAATCTTGAGTCCACTTCTACTGGGGCTTGTTAAGCTGTTGCCTTGGGGGCCAGTTGATCAGTTGTTAAGTAGTAAGCAGCTTTGGCAGTCAACAGGCGTAGGATCCCCTGCAGCTACTCCAGCCTGCCTGTCCTATCATTCTTTATAGAGGGAGCAGAGTATTGTCTTAGAAGTGCAATAATGATAAAATACCTACAGAACCTGCTCATTCCATTTTGCATGCACCGGTGTTTTAGAAAGGTGTGTGACATCCATATGATTTTATAGATATATATATTTATTTATATACTTGTCAGTAGGGGCTCTGAAAGTCCAGCTGAGAATTTTTTACAGATTTTTTTTTTGGATGATACATCAGGGGCTCTAAGTGAAAAGACAACAGGCTGAGAATGGTGGGAGCTGTACCAAGAGCTCTTCGTCCTGGCAGTTATCAGCTTCAGTTCCTCAAGAAAAATTATAGGGAATTATGGCAGGTTTTTCTGGGAAATCCAGCAAAAATCACAGCCAGGCCGCTGAGATCCACACCTGGCGCAGGACAAACCTGCCACACTTTTGTCTGATGGCAAGGAAGTTCTTTAGTCATAATGTCATCTCTGAACTGTGATATCAAATAGCATATTTTTATTTCTCTCTCAAGTGTTGTGACAAACTTGCAGAAAAGGTGTGATATGTTCTAAGCACTGGGACAAAAAAAAAGCCAGCTTTGTCATTTCTCTATCTCAAAACCAGTTTCAGTGGCTGCAGAAATATCTGTTTTCTAATCTTTGTGCACACAGAGAAATTTCGCCCACCTGATTTTTACTCGGCTAAGTACACTGGGAATGATTTAAAGCAGGCTCGACAGACTCCTGCTTTTCACATGCCAGTAGGGTTTTTTAAAATGTATTTTATGCTGGGCTTATTTTGTTTGGTTTTTTGGTTGACTGAATTACCTATATTCCTTGAAATGGTGTTTAGTAATTCTCAGCGACTGCAGAGGTTCCTACTGGGAAGTGGTCAACGGATCACAACAAACCCCACTGACTCTGGGCTCTCCTACTGCTTTAACTCAATTGCACTTTCTTATCCAAAGCCACATCTCTTAGGAAAATCCCAGAAATGCTGTTTGCCGTGAAGCATGGTTTTAATATTATCACAGCTATTTGAAAAGACAAAAGATTAGAAAGACTGTTTGGGACTGAAGGAAGAAATAGTTCCTAGGGATGGATTTGCCACAAACAAGCCTCACATTTGCTGCTAATGTACACTTCATCGTCTGTCTTCAGCTAAATCATTTCCCCCTTGATGCTGAATGTAACTTCTCTGGATATGAAAGGGGGTGGCCATTCTTCATCTGTGTCCTGATCTCCTACAGGCTGTAAATAATTACAGGCAAAATGGTAGCTTGGGATTTTCTGATTTATTTATGTTTGGCCTATATTGATAATGTATTGTCAGGATTCTAAGCTCATTAAAAAAGTCAGAGGGGGAAGTGTAATTAAAAGGCAGGTGGATTTTGAAGAGAGCTGGATGCTGAAGTCAAAGCCCATGGAGCTGATCCATAACAAAACCACTTGCATTCTAGGACGGACTGTGAACCTACTTAAGGTTTTTGCAGCAAGAGACAGGATAGAACTTAGCCATTTAGTCTGAACAGCTGATATTTATCACAACAATATAATGACGTGATAACACATTAAGACATCTGAAAACAAATATATTGCTACCCATACTTGCCAAAAAGAGATCAGGCAAGAACTTCAGCATGAAGTCCAGAGGAATGTTTGGTTAAGCCCATCATTCCATACAGGAACAGACAGGGCTTTATTGACAGGTGCCACCTCCAGCAGGATGGTAAATGCCCAAGGCTTCTGCCTGCACATTTGTGTGTATTTATTGTTGGTTCCTCCAAAGATGACCTCTCCTCCTCCTCCTCATCTTCAGCTTCTCTACAAAGGCACCTAAATCAGGTGGGTAGGAAGGAGCTGCGGGTAGAAGATGGAAATGCCTTAATTAGAAGATTCTCCAATTAAAATAGTTAATGGCTGTATGGGCAGAGGTCCTAATTTCTAAATTAGGATTGTGCTTTTCAACCTTCTGCCTTCCTCTGCAGTGACTTTTTTCTGGAGCTCCCAGTGGAGTCACCCCATCAGTTTGTTCCTTGCCCCATAGGAGACCTCCAGCAGATCTATTAGTTTTCTGCAGCCAAATCATTCAGATGCCCTGTCTTAGGACAGCAAAGAATCATGAAGTTTGGGTTGGAAGGGTCCTTTAAAGATAATCCCATTCCACCCATAGGGGGTTGGAATTATGCATCTCCTTTCTTTGTTTATCTCTTCCTCTGAGAAAAAACATCTCCTTTTCATATTTAACACAAAATCAAGCAAACAAGATTCTCTGGTTCTGTTGCTTTATCCCTCCTGATAGCAGGAATCACAGCCCAGAGAGCAGCATCCTCTGCAGGTTGGATCTTCGATACATCAAACGACAACGTTGCCATTGTTTTGAGAGGGTTAACTAAGATTAATGAGAAAAGAAACATGAAGCCATGGAGGATCAACATTACAAATCAATGACTGAATAAATTTAATGTGTATTCCAGCTGTACTTTACCTGGCATGAGACTGATTCTTAAGAGTGTATCTTTTATGCTTCTAAATAACCCAGTAGGACAGGAACACAGCTTCCACTTTAATAATGCTTTATTTAAGGTTTATACAGTAGTCAATGTATTGATTTAGGAGGAATTTGTAGAATAAAAAAAGAATGCTTAATAAGGTACAAATAAACTCCTCCAGCTTTGTCCGTTCCTCATCCTTAACATTTGCAAGCTGCAACTCCAATATTTTAATTGTGGAGAACAAAGCTATTAGAAAATAAAACCAGACTTGCTGGCCCTCAGTGTTAGTTTGAACCTTTAGACTTTGCATGGATGAAGTAACTTCCCTGAATGGTGGACTCTAAATTGTGGAGCTTTCTCTAACACCATTCAGTAAGTTTTGAAATCACCCCTTGCATGTGTTTTTTATTTATTTATATGTAATTATTTCTTAGGGATGGGAAATGTAACTAATTAACGCTCAGAGATGGGAAATGTGACTTTGCACCTTTGCAACTTTGCCGTTAAACTTGGCGGCGGAGTCGACTTGCTTCGCTCCCGTAACCTGAACGCTGTTACCCTTAAACTGCCTCCCAAAACTGCCATTTGTGCGGCAAATCTGCCGCCACCCCGCTAATTACACGTGCGAGCCGGCGACAAAGGGAGCCCTTTCCCATGTCTGAGCGCTCCCGCAGTCCAGCCTCATAATCAGATTCCGGGAATTGAACTTGCAGAAAGTTTGCGCTCGCCTTGTGGATTTTCATTTCAGATGTTGTCAACTCAAGGGCATTTGGACCAATCAATATCTGTCTGTCTTCTCGCACAGAGAAAGTTGGCTATTAGAAAAGAGAGGCTTAGAGCAGGCTCAGCCAATACCATTAGCCCTAGCCTAAGGGCAGTTGTGTCCGTGTGCCGGGGTAGGCACCTGCCCCCTCCCCTCCCCCACCATTAAGAAGGCCACTGGGGATGTCATTTGGACATAGCGGGCAAAGAGCACTTCTTTATTCTTTCTCTTTTTTACACCCAGACTTCACCAAAAATCAATAAATCTGTTCTTTGCTTATTTTCAGAACTTTGCTTCAATATAAGCAAGGACTTTCCTTCCAGCTACAAACTCCAGTAGCACCAAGTCAGGGATATTTTTTTTTTATTTTTTATTTTGTGTGTGTGTGTATGTCTGTGTGTATCTTTTATTTTCCTTTCTCTGTTCCAATTTGAGAAATAATTGGAAATAATATCTGCTGTTTCTTCTTTTCCCTGCTAAAGATTTTTTAGAAGAAAGACCTTGATCTGCTGAGTCTTTTCATGATTCAGCACTTGATTTTTCTCTCCTTGCTGTCCTTTTATTGCTAATGGTTTTATATGATCAGGGAGTGAAATGATACATTTCTTTGTTTTTCAATCAACCACATTGAATAGGATTTTGCTATTTTCTGTGTCAAGGCACTATTAGTAGCACTGCTGCTGATAATCCTTTAAATATGGAACTACCACCCTTCAATTTTAGGCATGGGGGAAACAGGTATATATTCTGGGAAGGCATCAAGCCCATCCTTGAGTGCTGTGAGATTATTTATTAAAGATGTATTTTTTAATTTACTCTTTCTCTGAAATAAGAAAAAAAAAAAGTATATTAAAGATAATTAAACTCAGTAACCAATGACCAAACCAAGTGGCAGTGAGCATAAATATGGAGCCTTAAAAGCCTTAAGGATGTTAAGAAAGCTGCAAGAAATGCAGGTAAATTTTCACTGGAGCTGCAAGAAATGCAGGTAAAATGTTCACTGAGAAAATGATGACAGAGGACCAAAGGAGAAGGCAAAAGCAAAGGTGGAGTTGATGTGGATGGAGAGAAAAGCACTGTAGAAATGATCCAACAATAAAAAAACCTCAGACAAAGAACCCCAGATCAAACAGATTGGAAGGAAAAATTTAGGAATAAATCTTGAAGACTGAAAGTTGTTGGTCGAACCAGTTGAGAGAGCCAGTGGTAATAACTTCATTTGACAGATCTGTTAACAGAGCTCATCATGATGAGCTTAATGGATGTTCTATCTATTGTTCTTTTGGCTATGAGAATCAAAATGGACAAAGTTCCTGGAAACAGGAGAGTCTGATCCTCTACCAGAACATCTTGTCACATAATGTGTTTGAAGGTTCAAGTCCTGGAATTCTTAGAGCTGAGATTTAATATTTTGACTTTCAGAAAGAAAATTAATAGCTGGGTAAATGCACCTTTTCTACTGCTGGATTATGTTGTTCTCAAGCAATTGAGGAGCTTTTTTTAGATAAGAAGAGTAAGATTTATCTCAAATGATTTACTAAAGTGGGCTGTGAACCACTGCAGACCTGGCCTGAAACCATCACCTTGCTCAGTTCCTATAAATATATATTTAGGCACTTAGAAAATACCACAGTGTGAAGGCTCCTTTTCTGTGGTGTTTTGGGCTTGAAGCACAAGAGAGGGAAAGATGCAAAGAATTAGAAAAAAAGAGGATCAAGCCTTATAAAACCCATGAAGCCATAGAGTGGAATGTGTTGTTTGGGTTGTGTTTCACTGCGAAATTTGGCATTTTTTCACTCTAATAGCAGGCAAAGAATGTTGTAATTAAATGTTCTTCAAATGACCTGTGAGAACTTCTTAAGGGTCAAAGCTTTCCATCACCCAAAGGCCTCACAGATAGCCCTGTGATGGGGGAACATGCTGGAAGTTGAACTAAGCTCCTCCAGAGGTAAATGGCAGAATGACTTTGCTGATAAGCCATGACCAGTTGTGTTGGTTTGAGTTTGAATAGTTTAATTGGCATTTTACCTATTTCAAATCACCAGCAAGATGCTCCAAACAGGAAAGTTAGGACCAGGAAACTCTCCTCTCGCCATGGCTGACATGGATTGTGGGTGTAGATCCACAAGGGAAGTGGTTGGGGGGGGGGGGGGATCCTTGTGGATGGAATCCTCCAGGAAGATGTCAGGATGCAGAGACAAGAGCCAGTGCTATCCAAGAGGAGCTCAATAATTAAGTAGGAAAGGGGCTATTTCCTGAAGAAGGGATTTCCATGTGGTTTGTAGCTATGAAACTGACTTTATAATAATACAGGTTAATTTCTAAAGTGGCTTTAAAGTAACAAAATTTTGGGGTTTGGACATGGTTTTGTTTCCCCCCCCCCCCCCCCCCCTAAAATGTACAGTGCTCAAGTTTTGGGTTCCTCTCCCAACCTGGCAAGACTTCTGCATTTCCAAGTGCTTGTGCTGCTTCACTGAAAATAATATTACTGTGCTAAACAACATCATCTTGGGATCAATTCTGGGATTTAGAGGTGTTTAGGGGGTGATGGCCAGGACACTCTAAAGTGAAAACCTCCAGAGCAAGGAAAATAAGGTGCATTTCTTATGAACCCCTGAAATAGCTGCATTTCATTCAAGTGCATGAAATACATATTTACCCAAGCAAAGTTTTATGTAATACATAAGTTATAATGACTGGGTAGGATTTTTTTGAGACTGATGGGTAAAGAGACAGATTTTCTTGCTACTTATTCTCCAGAGCTGAAAATATTTCTTCACTTGGGTGAGGAAAGTTGTTTTGGCCCCAAGTGGTTATTTATTGTATAGATTATCATTTAGAGCTAGAGCAGGGTTTTTGATATTTAAATGGAAAGAAAAAAATAAATAGCATGTCCTTTTCAAAGCAAACATTTCAAAATGACTGGTCAATACCAACTAATAAAAAAATTACATAGGTTTCTTAGCTGAACTTCCACATCATTTAAGTCTGAGGGAATTTGGTTGCAGACACTGCTGAGCAAGATCCCACCTTTATACACCAGTCACAGCAAGGGATCTGACCAAACCAATCACATTTAAAACTATTTAAATGTCATTATGATCACTGAGTTATTTGTTTTAGGTTTTTGGTAATGTGAAAGTTTGTGTACATTTACATTTTTGTATTTGCTTTGAAAGGGGAATTTTGGACTAATTAGATTTTGGAGTTAAGGTCCATGGGATGGGTAAATATAGCAAGGTCCCAGGTAAGCCCAGTGTGGACCCAGTGTCCTGCCAGTGCTGTGATGTGAATTTCCACTTCATTCTTCTGCAGGCTTTGATGGACACTCAAACCACAAATGGTGCTTCTCTGAAACCTGAGAGAGACAACAGTAGAAAGAGAAACATCAAATGATTCAACTACACTTATTTCTTACCTGGATGTGACTTGCCAGCTCAACCAAACCAATAAAAGCTGATCTCACGTCCCAGGCATTCATCTGTTCACAGGTACAGCACAGGGAACAATGGGTATGAAATAAATTAAACAATGCATTAAAAAACTGTAAAGTCTCCTTAAGAAAAAAGTCATCAGGAAACAGTTCCTGCTCTATTATTCATATTATCCTTTCACAGAAACATTTCCCCAAAATGTTTCAATTAGGCAAATAGAGATATTTTTTAAAATATATATTTTGATATATATTTTGATATATATATATATTTCTCTAAGATGGAATTTGCTGCTATACAGACAGGAATTTGATTGTTACTTCTCTCATTAGAATAACAAAAGCATCTGAAATTTAATCTACAATCTCCTTAAGATCAAATATGTCCAAACCTAAAATTCAGTAGCAAAGAGTGTAGAAGGGGCTTGGAGGATTAGAAGAGTTCATGAATGAAGACAAGCTCCCACCTCTAAAACCTCCACATCCTTTGTGTTTCTGAGTATCCAATTTTACAAGGATAACGGAGCTCTTCAGGCTGAAATATCAGCTGGAGAAAACCACATACTTAAATATCTGGACATAAAAAAATCCTTTGAAGAGGATGAGCACTCACTAGAAAAATGCTATCCAGCTCTTTGTTTCTTATTGAGCTGGGAGTCTTGCTTTTCCTCTGAAACTTCTAAATCCAGCCTTGACTTTGCCAATATCTCAGTGTCATTGGCACCTGGTGAGATTCTTGAGGTTCTCAGGCACGTGGTGTGACTCTTTGGGTTGGTCCTGTGTAGGGCTTGGACTTGGAACATCCCTTCAGCCTCGGGATGTTCTGTGATTCTGTGACCATTTTTGCAGGCTCAGGGGACATGGTCATCTTCTGCTCCTGTTTGCAGCACATGGTAACAGAATTTCTCCCTGACTGTGTAAATTAGCGAGTCCACTCAAGCTGCTTATGAACTCAAGCTTTAGAAAATAAGTGCCATGAAGTTGCCACAGAGTCTGCTCATAAATTCATGTTGTAAAGAAGCAGCTTGGACTTGCATAAACCAGGTAGGATATCAAACTACAGTAGGAAATCATATGATCACAGAAATTGCTGAGTTGGAAGGGACCCACAAGCATCACTGAGTCCAACCCTTAGTCCTGCACAGGCCCATCCCCAAGAGTCACACCCTGTGCCTGAGAGGATCATCCAAACACTCCCTGAGCTCTGGTAGCCCCTGGGAGCCTGTTTAGAGCCCAGCCACCCACTGGGGTAACAATCCCTTCCTGATATCCAATCCAAACCTCCCTGACTCAGCTCCAACCATTCCCTCAGGTCCTGTCACTGGTCCCCACAGAGAAGAGATCAGTCCCTGTCCCTCCACTGCCCCTCATGAGGATGCTTCTCAAGATGTACTTTAAAACAATATGGGTTATTTTTTTTTTTTTTTTGTAGGGATATGTGGGGATTTCAACACTAACAAAGCATGAGGAGAGGGGCAGATGCAGCGCTGGGGACACAAATTCCCTCTCTGTTGTGCCAAAGCCGTTCCCTTTCCAATCGTGCATGAACTACGGGCACGAACACATCTTTCTGTGGGTTCCCCAGTGTCAACCTTTGAGCACATTAGTGTCACTTGTGGCTGCACATCCCTGGTGCAGGGCCTGTCTAATGGACAGTGGTGGGAGCAGCAGACAGAAAACCCCTGAGCTGGAGCCCATCAGGCAGCGAGCGTCGGATGTGTCAACTCCTGCTTCTCTGCAGAAAATGTTTCTTAGCGTCTCCAGCTTCGTTGCTCCCAGTGAGTGTGCATGCCAGCTTTAGTGCCTGCTCCACTTATTTCAGGGATTTTCATGTCAGCAGCCCCATAACAGTCTAAAGCCTTCTTTTTTTTTTTTTTTTTTTTTTTTTTTTTTTTCCTGACAGTGGTAGGAAATATTCTTCTTCTTTAACCAAATTCTGACTTGCTTCCTTCTTGTTCAGGCAAAACTGGTTGGAGAATCTCTGACTGGAACAAAGATTCAACCTTCTTGCATATTAACACTGCAAAAAAATTAGAACTGTGAAGATTTTTTTAACAATCTGACCCATCATCGGTCTCTAAGGAGCAAGAGGAATCCATGTCTTAGAATTTTTAAAGACCTAATAAATAATTTGCCACAACCACAGGGTGCTATGGCATAATGGAGCTAAGGTAATATTTAATCTACTTATTTACAACATTAAGTAAAATATTCTGTTTCTTTTTTTAAAAAATATATATTAGTGTTTGTTCTGATAAATATTTGAAATCTCACTGCTAGGTTTTCAGCTTCTTGGTGTGTTCGGGAGCCTCACACAGTGAGAATTATTCCATTACGCTATTAAAGCATGGAATGTGCCAACATGCCTCACACCTCAAGGCATTGCTGGGTTCATTTTTATCTTTTGGAATACCTGTAGCTTCCTTTCTGCACAAACATTTTACTGTGAGCGCTCTCTCGGATCTGCCAGTTAACTTCCCCTTGAAGCCCGGTGGCCTCCTCCGCTCTGGTGGTCACTCATCTCGCCCCTCTCAGATCTCGGGAGGGGGTGGCAAGGAGCACAGTGAATGAAATATCAAGCAAATTCACATCAAATGGCAGCATGACCCCCCCAAGGTAACAAGCAGGCACCAGGTGTAAAACCGCTCTGCCCCGTTGTCTGCGGCGTTGGCGGGTCCCTCACGCCGGTGGCACCGTGTCCCTGAGTATCTCCCAGCCCGGATAAACCGGAGCAGCTCCAGTCCTCCCCGCATTGCTGGTGTTGTGGTTCTTGATTAGGAATGCAACGCTGGGTAGGTGGTGGCTGGGAGAGAGAGGAGAGGGGGAGAAAGGACCAGCACAGAGTAACTGTTTTATTGATGCTGGGAGTCTGGGCTAAAACACAGCTCCTGCTGCATCTCTTCCAGCAGCGCTGGCTGAATCTTTTCCCTCATTTGATACAGTGACCTCTCAAGTGCATCATTGCCCTGAGGGCTGAGGGCAGTCCGGCAACTGTTAAACCCCTTGGGTTGATAATCTTCTCCCACATTTGCCCTTAACACCAGACATACCACCATTAGCTACAGCTCCACTGGTGCTCATTAGAGCCGATCAATATAGACTAACATAAAGAATGCTGCTGCGCCTTCTGTTATTTTTCAGTTACTGCAAATTTACAGATTTTCACCTACAATACGAGGCTTTGCTGCTGTGCTATGTAAAAAAAAAAAAAAAAAAAGAGGATTCAAGACAAAAAAAAACACCCAAAAAACCCCCAAACAAACCCAGCAGTTTTTATTAGATGCCTAAGTGTTATTTATCTTGCTGCTCAGAATGCCTCGTTACTGGGAAGCGGGCAGGAGATGTTCTGTGCAAAATTCTCTTTGGATTAAGTTGCTGTAAAATCACAACTTTTCCAAATCACAGCGGATGTGTGGATAAACAAAACCAGGCAAATTTTAATATGAAAGTGATTCTGAGCCTGAAAACCCTGTGCAGATGCTTTCATGAACCTGGCCTGACGTTTTTAAGCCCACTGACTGCATCAATGCTCTTTTGGGTTATGTGGCCACTTGAAGGTCTATATGTTGAAGGCATATATGTAGAGTGGCTCCAGCACTACATTCTACCACCAGCAGGTGTTGCCAAAGATCATAGCAAGAACAGCAACAACAATTAACAAATATATCATTCTTTTCCCACATTTTAACCCAAAGAGTCTCTGAAATGATTCACGTGCCACTGATCGCAATGGGAAACAACAAACTCAAGATATAAAAAAAGGCACAAAAATCACCTCATATGTATTAGGCATTTTGCAAGGAATAATAAACAAATGCTGATTTCATTGGGAATAATAATTTTGGTTTTTTGTTGTTTTTTTTTTTACTTTTCATTTGCATTTGGTAAAAGGAAGGTCAAAAAACTTCATTGGGTTTACCAAATGGCAGTGTTGTGCTAATACAAAAGCTGGGATTTTTCAGGCTTTGTTTAGTCAGTTTGATCATTCAAACTTTTAAGTTCTGCTTGGGTTAGAAAGCAAGGAAAATACAGCATTGAGGCAGCTTCAGGAAAACAGTAATAAGATAGAAAACAAACATTTTATTCACTATAAAGACAGGTATTACTTTTCATGGGTAAACCCAGGATGGTTAAATGGGCGTATGAAGACTAAAAATACTGGAAGCATGTTGAATTCCAGGGAATCAAAGGTAAAAAAGCCTCATCTACACCACGTGTTTCCATATTCTAGGACTTCAGGACTCCTTTATCTTGCTCAAAATGGTGGCTTAAAGAGTTCAGTGTCAGTTGCTGAATGGAAAGGGATTTTGAACTCTCTATTTGAGCTGAAGAAGTAGCAAATAGCAAATTTTACCCATTTTTTTTCCATTCAACAGCTTCACTTTTGTCATAGTTCTACAGTGTTGCAGGTGATTAAACACTTCTGTTGAATGACTTATTTATCCAGGACCTTCCTGAAGAGCTGGAAGGGTACGAGGATCTCACTTGTGGAGCGAGGGATTTCTCAAAGTCCATTAAAGCACCTTTGCTCGGAGAACGACATCAGCTTCTCCAGATGCGTCCTTTGCTTTAGTGGACCTATTTGCATCTTAGGTATTACTTAGTGTGAGTGATGTGGTAGGACTGAGCCCTTGATGATAGGCTGATTAATGAAATCCGTTCTGCTGGCTGAACATAATGGAAAATGGGATTCTGTTGGCTTCTAAAGGCTGAAATTCATCTCCATGCAAACGACACACATTTTATGTATGTCGTGAGCCTCCCACTATCCTTCTGCTTAGATGAGGATTTCATCCAGTGAATGGAAGGGTGGTTGTTACATCCATTAATGGCTCTAAAATGTGCCCAGTAAACCCACTGCTTATGACTTTGCCTCAAGTTTGAATCTTCCCTTCAAGAAAAACTTGGATAAACTTGAGGAAAACCAATCGGTGAATGAAACCTAAAAAAAAAAAAACAACCACCCCTTTTTGTAACAGCACAATTTTAGGAAAAAAAAAGTTAAAATATTTGATTTTAAGACTTTCAGTGAAAGAAAACTGGCAAAATCTCTTGGTATGTAACTTGATGAGTTAAATAATGGCAGGTAAGTTCTAATTTGCATCCTTTTCACTCAGCTTGCTGTTGCCAGTCCTTATTCATAGTCTGCTAAATTAATGGGCTGTATGATCCCAGCTCCCCTGTTTATTTCCCTGCAACTGTAAATCTTGTCCTTAAACTTCTGGCCAATTGGCTTCGAGTTCCTTCCTTGTCCCACGATGAAGACAGAAAAGAACCATATTTTCCAAATCACGCTTCGTTTCTGTAGTTCTTTTGTGAATTCCCTCCAACTTTTCCAGCATTCACGTTTCCAGGCGTAGGATCCAGGGGGGAACAAGTATCTCAGCACTGGGTTCACTAATCTTGCTGACAGCAGCAATAATTCCTCACCACGCCTCTGGATAGTCCATAATTTTCAATAATATCACAATCCAGAACTAACAGCCACTGTCCAATTGAGACTAATATATCCTATGTTTTGATCAACAAGGAAAGCTTCTAAGGAATTTTCTCTGGATATATATATATATTCCAAACCTTAATTATTGACCAAACTGGCACTTCAAGCAACAATGTCTTTGGTTGTAAATTAGCTGGTTTTAATGGTCTGCAGCAAGGCTTTCAATATCCTCTTTAGTGCCAAGTTTGAATGATGGAACTTGCTATATATGCTGACACTTTTTATTCTTAAACACCTAACGTGCAATATGTTCCCGGGAGTTTTAAAGGGTAAGATAAAATGTCAAAATTGTTCAAAAGTATCATGTATATTTTTTACTCAGAAAGTTACATACTCAAAACTCTAATCAGTCCACCTGGATTTATGAAATCCCTTGTTATCGGAGCGGTGTGAAAACTGGACTAGAGATAAAGAAAATGGTATTTTTATAGAACGGTCCTTTGAGATGGGGCTGCTCCTCTGTTGTCAATGTAGGCCAAAGTGCCAGTGGGAAGTGCAGTACATGACCTTAGTCAATTAGCAGGGTCTCCTTAATCTCTTGGGATTACTTTGATCTGCAATATCAAGTCTAACACCTTAATGAAATTTTACAGATAGTCACAGAAGACATCCATGTAGTGAAAAAAACAATTTCATTTTATACCTAAACTCCTAACACATGCTTAATAAATCCCCAGAAGGGAAATAATAACTATAACCATATTCAACATAAATTTCTCTCTTTTTTTTTTTTTTTTTTTTTTCACACTGTGTTTATGACTGAGAAAAACAAGATTATAATAGACAGGACTTTGCTTTTGAAAACTGGGAACAGATCAAGCTGCTGATTCACATTTTTCTTGTGGAAAACATGTTATTTGTTGCTGTTGCGTTTTCAATCTCCTGAAATAAGGGTGGTGGGCCAAATCTGATTTTTTTTTTGTGAATATATTTCTGATATATTCACAGTTATATGAAATTTCTGATATATTCAAATATAGGAAATCAATAGCAGAGCTCTGTCCTGATATGTTTATTTAACTCACTTATTTTAAAATTTATGCTCATTCAAATCTTGTCACTGGTCTGAACAGTTTGGTGGAGTTAATTGGCCAACCTGGCCCATTTCTGATACAATTTTTAAGTGACCAGGTGACAAAAAAATTGTGACGTGTGCTGATTTTTTTTTTTTTGCTTTTCTCTGCTTCCTCAGACCATTTCCCCTGCAGGTCTTGCAGAAACACTTTGGTGGGAATTTTATTTCTGGGGGAAAATGCTACAGGATTCCCTGCCCAGAGGTGAAAACACCGCAGGGATTCACACTGTGTTAAGAAGGGAGGGAGCAAAGGATGAGGTTTAATTAGGCCACAGCTTTATTAACTGAATTTATCTTGGAATTATGCAGTGATAATTCACACTGTGGCCGCTTCCCTCCTTGCTGGTGGTGGTGTGAGCCACCACCAAACCTGGGTGACCCTTGGGGTGGGTGGTGAATCCCAAAGTTTGACCTTCTTCTTTCTGCTCCTTCTTGCCTCTTCCAGCCCCGTTGGCCATGAAGGTCCCTCTCTGCTGTCCCCCAGCATCTCCTCAGAGCATCCTCCAGCCTGTCCTGGGGATAAAGTCCTGCCTCTCCTTTCCGCTCCAGCTTCCTTGCAAGATCCCAGTATCCAGCTGGGAATTACATGATCATTTTGGATACCTGGGGGTGGAAGAGCAGCGAAAAAACCACTCCAGGTGCTATGAGGCCCCTTGGCTGTGATTTAGGGAGACACCCAGCAGTGCTGTGGTGGGAGTGGGTATGGTGGAAGCTCTTCTTTACCCTTTCCAGTGCCAACCCACTCAGGAATGTTCTTGGACAGATGGAGTTTCTCTTCTCTCTGCAATCATGCAGGGGCAGTGGGTTTGTTGAAGCCAACTGGATGGCTCCTGTGAGGAAAAAAAGCAGATGAAGTCACTTCTGCTTCAGCCACAACTTGAAAAGGGCAGCATTTTCTTCTCTGCTGGTGGCGCTCACAGGGCAATCCCTCTGCACTTCAGCAAAATCACTTTATTTCTTGGGATCTGACCTGCAGTCCTGAGGCAAAACACAGGCTGGATTTCAAGGGGAATTTTGGCTGAGTGGGGGCTCCAGCATTCACCAAGGCAGCTCAGGAACACATGGAATCATGGAATCACAGCATGGCTTGGGTTGGAAGAGACCTTAAAGATCACCTAGTTCAACACCCTGCCATGGGCAGGGAACCTTCCACTATCCCAGGTTGCTCCAAGCCCCGTCCAACCTGGCCTTGAATCACACCGTGTTTCTCCTGATGCTCCATGTACAGAACATCTCTATCCCTAATTAGATATGATTAGAGGAGCCAGAGAAGTTCAAGAGCACTCTTTTATAAATTGGGCTCTTTTATAAATTGCTTTTTGCAGTCAAATTAAGGTTTATTGCTGAGTGTCTTGCGGCTCAAGCTGACTCTGATTTGCAGAGTTTTCCCCATTATTTTTGCTTGTTGTGCTCCTATGGCCATATAGCAAAACTAAATCAGCTCTCCCCACAGGCCCAACAAGGGAGCTTTCCTGTGTGCAGAATTCAATGGGCAATCCCCAGAACGTGTTCTGGGGTTTAATGCATTCAGTAACTGTAAAAACCTCTTAAAATTGAACAAGGTTATAAAACTTGGCTCTGTACCGATTCCCCTAATTAACATATGACAGATCCATGCAGTCATTCCGCTGTGCTCTCCTCCAGCAACTGCTAAACAGAACTATAAAACAGCTTCCACGAGGTAGTGCAGGCACCAGCTTTGTCTTCACACTCATCTGTTGCATTTTTTAAAGGAAAAAAAAATAAAGTTTTAATTTTTAAAATCTCAGTTTTAATAATGCATGGAAACGTGGAGCAGTTCTGCTTTATTTCCATCCAGGTCTTATCTCATGTCTCTTTCAGTGCTGCCAAATGGTCCCAAAGTATTTTCTCTCTCCTATTTCATTCCAACTGCAGCAACGTGCTCCTGGTAACCAAGGTGAGCTGTGCCAAATCCTGGCACCAACCATAGAATCATAGACTAGTTTGGGTTGGAAGGGGCCTTAAACCCATCCAGTTCCACCCCCTGCCATGGGCAGGGACACCTTCTGCAATCCCAGGCTGGTCTTGGGCACTTCCTGGGATGGGGCAGCCACAGCTTCTCTGGGCAGCCCGTTCCCCTTCACCAGAGGGTTGTATCTCCCTTCAAATATTTGAACTGTTGGGCAAAACTCACAAACCTAGACATTTAATGTCAGTAGAAGCTCCTCAAATATCAAAATCATGGAATTCACTCACATACTGAAGTTCACAGTGACTTGGAATGGCAAACACAATTCTCATTTGGCTCCTAAGCAAACAAACCTTTCATTAACCATCATACAATACTTGGTTTCAGTTAATGACCTTTTTTGAAATATGCTAAGTAAAGCATTTTTCACAAATATTCACAGGTCTTTCTAAATGAATTAATTTTTTAACCTTTTTTGGTCTTCATTTTCCACAGATATCCCTGAAGGAAACCTTTGAGAGAAAATCTCATCAGAATATGGATTTGAAATAGGCATTCAAGGGTGTGTCAAAAAGTAAATAGTGAATACATCAGTAATAATTTTACTTACAATAATAATTATTTTTAGCTAATTTAGCTATTAGAGTTTGAAAATGTGAATTGTTTCACCAGTCTGTGGGGTATTTTTAATCAGTTGCTTCATAAAACTCTCTTGCTAATATTATTTGCCTTCTGTTTCTAGGTTTCAAATGAGATCTCACCAGCATAAAGACTGAGAAGGTTCTTCCTCTGCATTTTCACATTGAAGGGAGAAGGGAGAGAGAGGGAGGAAATAACACCATCCCCATTCTACCAAGTATTTTAAAGATGAATTCTGGCAAAAAGAAAAAAATCACCCCAGGTTTCTGAACCCCTGTTCATTGTTTTAACCTTAAGATTACACTTCAGAAAGGATTTTGCTGATACACAAAAAATAAGAATATGGTTTTCCCCCTTCCCAGAGCTCTGCTGGAGCATCATTTCCTCTTCCAAGGTGCACGAGGCAGTGATGGGACCCAGATGGGAGATGGCAAAACTCTCCTTAATGACCATGGATCTTTTCCTGCTCGGATCCTAATGGGAGCAGACAGCAAAGATTCTTATCTTACCCTGGGAAGCCTGACAGCACAGCATTTCTCTTGATATCAGGGTTATTTTGCTATGGACTCCAAAAATTCCTCAGATTCATCTGGTGTTTGCTTATGCCTCCTACAGCCAGGACAGGTGAGTCCCCGATGCATTTTTAATTTAAAACTGTCTCCTAGAACAATAAGAAAGCTTTCAAATCTAAATATGTGAAATCTCTGCATATAGGATTAAAAAATCTATATTCATTGTGGAGTTAAAAAAAAAAAAAAAAAAAGAGAAAAGATTACAAAAGACCAAAAGCTCTGGGGTTCAAGCTAATTTTTCTTCTTTTCCATGGGGAAAACCACTGGTAAATGTTAAGAAACACCCTTCAAGAACCTTTAATTTGTTTTTCACTCTCCAAGATATAGATTTTCTTCTTCCCATTTAAGTTAAAAAAAAAAAAAAATTTCCTGTGGGTTTTTAAAGCCATTTGAGAATATATATATATATATATTTGTATATTATTCCATGCTTTCTAGCATGGCTTTGATTATGCTGTCAGAGCAGACTGAACAGAATTTGACTTGTAGCCAGATCCACTAAGTTTCCTTATCTTCTCCAGAGGTTTTTTCCTGTAGATCACACAAATCAACTGCAGGATCAGGTCCTTACTCCAAAATCTTGTTTTCCTTGTGGTCAGTGGCAAAATCACCATTAACCCAGCACGGATCAGGATGTTGCCATGAATATCCAACCTTTTGAATTGACTGTGAAGGGGATTAGGCTGGTTTATTTTTGTTGTAGCCTGTGATGTTGCAGTTCTAGGACTGGTTTTGCTGTTGGGCTGTCATTGAGTTCAAACAGATACAAGTGGATCCAGCCCCGTTTGCCTGCAACATGCAGGGAAAAGTATTAGAATTAGAGCTGAATTTTGGTGTGGTCCTGGATTAATCAAGGTCTGAATATGCTTTTACAGCTGCACACACATACATTTATAATGTCTATAAATAATATAAATATGCATGTGATTGTATGTGTGTGTATAAGCAACTGTAATGAGGAATTTTATCAATAATACCAAGGATTTAAGTAAAATTATGATGCTTTGCCTTTACTAAAGTGATAATTTTGTATTCAGCAAGTAAATTTTTAATATAAATCAATTGAATATATGTTCAGGAAGGCAAGGCTTATAGTTTCCATTTTACAGATGGGAAAACTGAGTCAAATCAACAAAAGAAGCTGCTGACAGTGGGTCACTGCCAACTTTAGAGACAAGAAATTTCACTGTGAGTGGTGAAACAGGGATTTTGCTTCTGCACCCGTGAATCTTTGCTCAGTGCTGGTGTTTCAAAGAACTGTCCTACAACTGGTTGTGTTTTGTATTCAATCAGAAATTGCAATTTTTGTAGAATTCAGCTGCAAAGTTTCAGTGTGTGATTTCAGAGAGGTTATGGTGGGCTTAAATAATATCAGTATTTGCCTCTTGCCACTAAGTTATGGATAGTGTTGTGTGGACAGGCCTGTTTAACCCTACAAATTGCCATCACCTCTCTGGAAGAAAGGAGGAAGAATTTTTTCACAGAAAGAGTGATTAGATATTGGAAGGGGCTGCCCAGGGAGGTGGTGGAGTTCCCATCCCTGGAGGTGTCCAAGGAAGGACTGGACGTGGCACTCAGTGCTCTGGGCTGGGGGACAAGGTGAGGATCAGGAACAGCTTGGACTCGATGGTCTGGGAGGGCTTTTCCAACATAAATGATTCTCTCATTCTGTGATTCCATAATTAAGATCCTTATTAAAAGAACCTCCTATCTCATTTATCAAAGCAGGTTCAGGGCACACCACAGTAGCCAATGACCCTCAATCTTAATTTCATAACATTACTTAATACAGTTTCTGTTACACGATGTGCAATTTCTTTTTAGCTCTGCATGTCTTAAACACATGTGAAATGAAAATAAAATATTATTCACATTAAATGAGGTGCTTTTCTTTCAATTTACATACCACTGGTGGAGTCTTGGCCTCCACATTAATGAGTTCCACTTGGATATTTGGAAGTTGCCTTTGACTTGGCTTTGTTCTCCAGAACTTCTCCACACAACTGCTTGCAGGTGTGTGAGAAAATAAGCTCTGCATTTAATGAGTCGTGCACCGCATTTATTATTCTCGTCTGTCCGTGGCTATATCTGGAAAGACATTCATCCCATGAATGCTGGTGTGGCTGGGGTGTTGAGTGGGAATTAGGCTGGGTGACTCCGGTGCTGCTCGTGGGACCAGCAGAAGGTCTGATGGTCGCTTTGAGGAGCAGTGTGGGGCATAACTGGGATTTACGCAGGATAAAAGGCTTGTTTTGGCATCGTATCTGATTTCTTGTGTTGGCCTGAAGCTCTCTAGGAAGGCAAGGCATACTTTAATTTGCAGAAGTATAATCTTACACTTAATATCCCTGACTGTTAATGTCACACATTGTCAAGAGCAGCTAAAAACACCAAAAAAATGCAAAGTACAGAAGTGTTTTGCGAGAGTTCACTTGGTGAGTCCAAAAACCATATTATAAACCCTGAGCTTGAGAGGACAAAGCCAGGCCTGGATATATATTTCCATTCTTTTTTTTTTTTTTTTTAATACATTTTTTAGATAGTTGGGATTTGAGTGGGGAAAACCATTTATCTGAATGTTCATTACAGTTTTCATAAAGATTTTTTTGGAAGGGCTTTAAAAGCACATCTAAACCAAGAAAATAAACCTCCACCAACAACTTCGTTTTCATGCCTGAAATTATGCCACCAGTGAAGCCAGTGGCAAAACTGTGGATGTCAAGATCTGTAGGGTTTGACCTCTGGGCTTTGGAGCTGAGTTGGCAAGAAAGAATAAATAAATCCTGCAAAATGATATATGAACTTCCCATTCTGTGCCTCACTTCTTAGACAGCTATACGATAAAATACCCTAAAAATCTAGGACTGGCTTTTTCTATTCAGCTAATTTGTAGTCAAGACAGCTTAGTCCATATTCTTGAACATGCTGAATAAGCTGAGAAGTAGAAAACTATCAGCAATGTGTATTTTAAAGACTTGGACTAAAACCTTTTCAATGTCAAAATGCATTGGATCAAACCCTAATAAGGTGATCAGTTAGAAACCAGGTTTCTTCAAAATCTGGCCTTACTTTGCTTTTTGCATGCTTCTCGAGTAATGCCAAAATATTCCCTTTCAGGAGGTGTTTCAGAACTGGTAATTTGTCTTTATGAACAAAAATAACCTGATAAAAAATATTTTCTTCCTCTCTGTACCTGCAGAAAAATTAACAAGTTTTGTTTAATTTAAACTGAAGGCAGAATATGGAAAAATTTAGGCTAAATTGGCTAGGTTGAAAACAATTCAGGGACTGACAAGGGGTGATAATCCCCCAAACCACTGCAAACCTCCTTGCCCTATAAATAGTGTTGCTAAAATCGATCCTCACCCCCCAGAGCAGTTTGTGGGAACCATTTTCCCAAGCAGCCGTTTCATCTGCTTGTTTATCCGGAGCCTCCCTGGATGTAAGTGTTGTGTGGAAGGTTGGCTCCCAGCGCTCTTCCCACATTCAATTCCCTGCTGGCAGGTATTAGAAACTCTCCTGTCCTCGTTCCTCTCTCAAATGTTCTGTATTCTGGTCAGAGGAGCTGCCAGGCGAGAGCCTGACCTTGTCCCTCCAGCCTCCTGGAGTTGTCTGTTAACAGGGCAACGAGGGACCAAACCCAACCTGTCATGGGGGCTCATTTTGCCATCACTAGGTTGCACCAGAATTCCCAAGAAAGTCACCGTGGGAGAAGCTGAGCTCCCCTGGCCGCGTGTGGCTCCTTCGCTCTTACTTGGTGTGCTCGATAACAAAACGTGGGGGAAAGTTTGTATCCAGCTTGGAAGAGTAATTGGTTGTGGGAAAAGGAAACAAATGCTGATGTTGGGTTAACCCAAAAATTGTTGCAGAGGGAAAAGCTGCATCCCCTGGGTGGTGGAGGGCTCTCAGAGTTATCACAAAGTCACGGAATGGTTAGAGTTGGAAGGCACCTTAAAGATCATCTTATTCCAACCGCCTGCCATGGGCAGGGACGCCTTCCACTGGACATGGGGATGGGGTCACACCTTTCCATCTCTAAAATGTGACGTTTATGGCAGAAGAACTCGGGGGATCTGCCCAGGACTCCATCCAGTTGCTTACATGGAAGTTTGTCTGGGTCCTGCCCTTTGCAAAGCCAACCCTGGCCCAAGGCAGGCTGGAAGGAAGAAAGGAAGGAAGGAAGAAAAGAAGGAGGAAAGGAAGGCCACTGCAGAAGGAAGGAAGCAGGTTTATTCCAAAAGGAGGGCTCCTGCCATTTCCCCTCACAAGCTCTAGATGTTTCATGTTTCCTGCTAGAAGTACATATGTTCCTAGGATATATTCACTGGAAGGCAGGTGCCTGGCACATGTGCATGTGGGTTGTTCTTGCTTTACAGCTGCATATTTATGTTTGAAATCCAGGGATATGTTTCCTTCCCTCCATCCCTATTCAATTTATAACTCAGGCAGTAAGAAGGACAGGGAAGAAAATACAGTAATATGACATATTTATTTTTATTTGGTTTATGTGTTTGTGATACTGCAATGTTTTATGTACTTTTCTCGATCTGTGTTCTGTTTTTCCCAGTGTTTCATAGTAAGTTTGGAAAATCGTAGATCTTCCTGGAGTTTGAAAATTACTTTTCCTCCTTTTTTTTTTTTTTTTTTTTTTTAGGTGTATTCTGCTTGCGCTAACACTCCTACCTTCTGTGTTACTGGTGTCTTTTCCCACCTTCCTATGACATGATTTTATATATTATATAAAAATATATATTATATATTTATTTATATGTATTATATATATTTAAGTATTATATTTATATTTCCTATTGTTTTCCTTAATGCACTTGGCACTACCAGCCTGTAGATTTTGCCTGTATTCCATGTTTATCCCATACCTTCTTCTTGTCCTTTTGCATGTTATTTTTACCTGATATTTTTATACTTTTGCTGCTGTTCTTGTAAAGGACTGGACAGGTCAACTTCCAACTGCAGGAGAGGAGGTTTTCCAGAGGCAAGGTGTGGAAGAGAAGCTGAAAAACCTGCCAGTCTTGGGACTTCTGAGTGCTGGAAACCTTCCAGGCAAAAGAAACTCTGGGTCTGGAACAGGGACTCAAGTTCAAGAGTGGGAATTGCTGCCTTCAAGGAAACAGAACAGCCTTTAAATGTGCTGCAGCCTTCAGCAATGCAAGACATGAGCAGGTGATAGAATCCTGGGATGATTTGGGTTGGAAAGGACCTTAAAGCTCATCTCATTCCACCCCCTGCCATGGGTAGGGATAGCTTCCACCATCCCAGGTTGCTCCAAGCCTGGCCTTGGACACTTCCAGGGATAGGGCAGCCTGGCCAGGGGCAACCTGTGCCAGGGCCTCCTCATCCTCACAGGGAAGACTTTCTTCCCAGTATGCCACCTAACCCTGCCCTCTGGCAGTGGGAAGCCATTCCCCCTTGTCCTGTCATTCCATGCCCCTGATCAATAGGAGATTTTTTACCCTGGGAAGATTTTCTGGGCAGTTATTTTGAGTAATTCAGACAGGCAGTTCTGCAAAATCTTTGCTGCTCACAGGGTCAGGCTTGATGATCACTCTTGGCCTTAAAACCTACGAAATATCCCCTCCTGCTGGAAAATCCTAGTTTGGGAACCATGCAGCACTATCCAGGCCAGGAAGGTCCAGCAGATCCCATGTCCCACTCGGTGCAGCTCTGAACAAACTGCTCCAAGTGCACCTTGCTGAGACACTGAGCCAGAATTTAAATGGGAGAATGAAAATGGAATTTTTTGGCAGCCAACCTGCTCCCATTAAACGACTCGGGGTGGCTCTGGAGGCACATTGTAACGGGAGGTGACTTGCTCCAAGGCCGGTGAGGTTGCCAGGACCAACATTCCCAACATTCCCCAATAGTTGCCCAGTTTCAACTCCAGACCAACCAGCTGACAAAGCCCCTGGGCTGGAGCAGCCTTGCAGCCCTGCTGTGTGACAACCGGAGGAGATTTCTTGGCATTTGTCTTTTTTATTCATCTTTTTTATTCGGTTGGCCCCGGTTTTTTTTCCCCCAGAAGCAAAACTGGCCCCCAGACAAACCCGTCACAGGGTACATTACAAAGCCAGGAACATTAAAAGGAGTGAAAGGAAAGCCAAATTGCCTTCAGAAATCAAGATTGCTTGGTTTCGTTTTGTTTTGTTTTGTTTTGTTTTGTTTTGTTTTGCCACGGGAAGGCAGAGCTCTCTGTGCTGCAAGTGATTCTTGGTTTAAGGACAAACAGATTGCCAGAAATAGGGTTGTGGGCAGAAATTTTTATTTTATTATTGTATTTTTGAACAGCTCTAATTGTAAAAGCTGCATCCCTGGAAGGTGGAGAAAGGCTTCCAAAGTTCACTGACTTCCCAGCCCTGACAGGGATTCTCCTGATAATGGCACAGCAGGTCCACAGTGGCAAAGCCTAATTGACAAAGATCAAAATCTAATTTGGAGAACACCAGGAGCCAAGGGGGTCATGCTCCAAATAGTGCTTGAGCCACAACCAGCCCTGTTTGTCATTTCACGGGGAAAATGCAAAAAAGATCATTTCAGGTCCCCAAATGAGGGAGATGCCAATAATATTGAAAAGCAGAGGCAGGAAGGAGTCTTGCTCCTGAGGGTGCAATTACTGGGGCTGTGATGTGAAATGCTAAAAAAATATTAAGCAGATTTGAATGTTGTGACAAAGGGTGGCCCTGCACTGGGCAGGAATAGGGGAGGGAGATCCTCGGGGCACCCAGATGAAAACTAATACAGCCATGGTTATTAGCAGAGCAGTTCATGCCAGTGTCTATTTTGTGCATCACTGGGAGGAGAATTTCCTTACCTGGAATATAGGTCACTTTTCCTCATAAGATACAAGCATCCCATTGTTATTATTATCTGTTAATTCCGTGAAAGGAACTACTCTGCTCCGTGGCTTGAAATTAAAATAAAACATCTGCTAAGGGTCTTTTTAGGATGTTTTTTTCCTGTTTTCTGGGGTCCCAGGGCATGGACAGGGTGTTTCAGTAGTTGTGCCATGTGCCCTAGGTTCCATTTGACTCCACCAAATCTGATTAGGATGACTGAGGAAAGGTCATCCTAATTCACAGAGAATTCCCGAGGTCTCTTTATGTGCATTTCAAAGGCTTTCCCAAAAAAAAATTAAAAGGTCTAAATAAGCTAACAAGAAATCCTGCAGGATTCCTTTTTACATCCACTGTCACTTGCTGGCAAGAAAAAGAAATGTTAGGTGAATTTTGCAACCCTCCTTACAATTTCTAAGGGGTAAATGCTGCATTTGACCTGTCCATCTACTCTCTTGCAGCTCGTGTGGGATTTTATTCACTCCTCCCTTCTGCCTGTGAGTTGCATTTTACTTTCCCGTTTATGATTTGCAAATCACAGCAGAAGATAAATAATTTCAATACCTTCCTCTGCGCTGGATCTGAATTCATTGAAGAGGCACAACTCAGTGAGGGCACCAAGCAACTCCTGGCCTGTGAGGCTGTGATAGTGCTTGTAAAATGTACAGTAAGGAGCTTTTATAAAAGAGATTTTAACGATAGAAAAGGAAAATTATTCCATAATGGACAGCCAGGAGGGTGCTTGGAGGAAAATTGGGACTGGCCTATGAGGTAACCTGGAGCTGGAGGTGGTGATCCCTTTGTTTTTAAGCTTATGGAAGGTTTTAGGGAAATTTCCAAAGCTCCTAAGTGACTTAAGAGCATGAGGCCCATTGACTCAGCTTTTCAAACACAGACATGAATTCAAAGCACAAATCTCAGTGATTTGTCCTCCAGAGCAACTCAGGTGCTTTAGAAAACACAATCCCGCTCAGTCCCTTCCCAGAAAAAATAAATACAAATAATATAAATTAAAGCCAAGAGGTTCATGCACCTACTTTGGCAGCACAGAACTATTTAGGGGAGGAATGAAAGGATGGCAATGAAATGATTCCTTCCTCTGGCTGGCACTGCCAGTTTTGGTGATGCTTCAGATTCACAGCGATTTGGCAAATGTCTTGTAAAGGGTCCAACAACACTTCAGTGAAGCCTTTGGAGGACAACAATCTGTGCAGCACACTAATTTGGCACGTTCAGCAGCCCAGGTCTAGCACAGAGGAAGCATAAAGACTAATACTGACTGTTCCTGGTCAGAGGTTAAAGCCCTTGACAGGCAGGGATGAAAAGACGGCAACACATCCATCTGTGCTCTATCCCATCCAAGGGATGGTGTTTCCTCGTGCTGTCCAACCCCAACAGCAAAAAAAAGAAGGAAAAGCAGAGGTTTAGCTCTGCCTTTTCGTGATCCCTGCATTTTTTTTCCCCTGCTGGTTTCTCATGAACTGGAGGGTGATGGTCTACAGCACAAAGAGAGGTGGGAGGTGGATTCTCAGTGTGACCAACTCCTTGTTGTGGTTGTCGGGGTACCTGTGAGACATAAGGATCCTTTCCACCACAAAAAAATGAATGATTTTTTTATATTCTCAGAGGTGAAATCAAACCAATCCCATTAATTTCAATTAAAATGTTACCTGTCTCAAGCTATCTCTTTTTTTTTTTTTTTTTTTTTTTCCCCTCAAAGACTGTTTAGGGATGGGAAAAATGAAATATTAATGCATTCTATAAATAATATGTGTGAAGTCTGTGGGGACACAGAACCCCCACATCATTAGTTAAATTCATCTTCCTCTTAGATTTTGCATGAAACTGGGGGGTTGTATGGCTGAGTTTTCAGGAAAAGTGGCCAAACCTGGGTCTGAACTGCAGTGTAGAAGGGTCTGGAGGTTCTCCTGCTGTTCTCTCCCTTATTCCTGGTTGTTTTACATATTGTCCAATGTTGGAATTTTCAGGAGAGGTTCAGGAGTCTGCACAGTAATGCAGTGAATTTTGGTATGGGGTTTCCATCCATAAGGAATTGCAGGATTGTGACCTTTGCAAGAAACATTAAACACAGTTTGTTTCCATTGCAGATCATTCCTTGCATATCAGGATTAGAAGGTGCTTTCTGTAGTTCACAGAATCACAGAATGGTTTGGGTTGGAAGGGACCCTGAAGATCACCCAGTTCCAGCTCCCTGCCATGGGGTCTGTTCTCCAAACACAAATTTTATGGCATTCTTAGAGGCATTTTAAACACCTGTGAACAAAGCAGGAGCTCCACCTGCTGCAGCTCCCTCTTGAAAATAAAACACAGTGTGGTTCCTTCCTCCTTCCCGTGAATGCAGCTGCTAAACCCAGCAATCTTTTTCCCTTTTGCATTATTTTTTGGTGTATAATAACATAAAGTCACTGCATGAGCAACCAGCAATGTTTATTAATAGAGATCTCCAATTTTGGAGCCTTTGGTAAATTGAGAACATACTGAGAAAGAATCTTATCGCTCGAATCGTAGGAAATCCAAGTTGTCTGGTTTTCATCAAATTAAAATTAGTTTCATGGGAATATGAGGAGGTTTTTATAATTAGATAATGGAAATTTGCCTAGGTTATCTCCCACTTACTTGGATGGAACATAAATAACAAGAATGTCGCGTCATGCCAGTATTTACTCATCTAACTCAGCACAAATCCTGGGTCAAGTAAAAAAGATTTGAAAACAGTTCAGTGCTTGTTGCTTAGAGACCATTTTTAACCACTGGAAGGATATCACTCAAATCCACAGCTGCAGAGTGAAAAACCTGGAAATTGGGAATTTTTGGAAGGGACCTTAAAGATCATGTCATTCCACCCCCCTGTCATGGGCAGGGACACCTTTTACCAGACCAGGTTGCTCCAAGCCCTCAGGTAAAACATTCCCAAGAGTTATCCATCAGGTGATTAAGAATGGTGTTTCCATTCCATAGCTCGTAGAGAGATGGGATGGGGGATTATTTGGACAATTAAATCAGTCAGGAATCTATAACCTCCGCTTTTGAATTTTTTTCTATTTTAACCATCATGGTAATCTCTGCTTTCTCCTCTCTCCACGCCTGTATTGAATGTTTAGGTGAAAATCCATGAGTTTTGGAGCCCATCCCATGGCTGGGAGGTTCCAGTGATGCCTCAGCACCATGGTGGTGAGGCAATGAAGAGAAAACACAACATCACATCCCTTCCAGACAACTGTGATATCACATCCCAACTAGCACAACCATTTTCCTCCTCAAGCACTAAAAAGTGCATTTTCCAGTCATCCCATTTCTCCCTTGAATTGATTTAAATCAAAGTCAAATGTCGAGCTGGTTAAAGTGGGTTTGCACGTGCTCCCATCAGGCATTAACCTTCAGATGATGTTTGTGTGGCTGTTTCTTTCCAGGTGCACCAGATTAATTGCCTGAAAACTAGGAAATATCCCAAAGTATCCACACAACTGCCACAGGAAGGTTTTCCTCCTCCAGAAGGGCTGGAACTCATAGGGAATCCAACCAATCCGTTCAGCTCTTTGAATACATGAGGAAAATTCTTCACCATTGACTGAAGAGACACTAAAATTAGGTAAATCAGGAAAAAAGAACATAATTTTTGGAGGAGCTTGAAAGTAACAAATAAACCCAGATTTTAGGTAGAATTCAACACCCATCTCCTCACAGTGGTGAGACTGAAGAGCTTCCTCACGGGTTTGGCATGGGGGGAGCTGTAATTCCCTTTTTATCCATATATGGACTGTCATGCTTTTATATATTAATGGCTGATAGGTTTTGTCTTCCTTTAGGAAATGCAATCCCTGCAAACACATCAAAATTTGGTGCTTCCTCTGCACTTGGAGAATGCAGGACCATATGGATGAGCATTTCTGCACTGGCAAAAATAAGGGTAGAGGCTTCTCATCTCTTCTTTTTGAAGCCCAAAATTGATATATTCAGTATACTTCCATTCTCTCCCCTCCATGTTTTATTTATATATTTGTTTCTTTATTTATATTTTTTATCTATTTAATTTTATTTACGTAATTAATTTAATTTCTATGTGTATTTCTTTATTTTTATTTACCATTTAACTTCATTTATTTATTTTTATTTATTTCTCTTTGCCCCAAATTCCCCAACCGTAATCTTCTAAGGAATGACAATTACATGTTTCATAATTAGGATGAGTTTGGATGAAATTCTGAGTCACTGGGAAGTTCAATTCTATCAGATTTGAATTCTGTTCAATTTTAACCCAGAACAGCTCTATAGTTTTAGAAATATTTCCCCTACAGACTATATCTTGAATTTATGTTGAAGGTTGCATCACTCCCACTCCTGCAGACACCAGTGGGGTGGGACACAGGGTGGAGGATGTTGCTTGCTGCTTTCCAGGGGTTGGTCACCAAAGCATTTGGAAAAGAGCCATGTCAAAGAGGAATATTTAGAAAAAAAAAATTACATAAGCAAAAAAAATCTCACTATTCAGGAAATAATGAAGCACAGGATGAAATTCCAGCGTGAGCTCCCAAAAAATATGCTAAAAAATAAATAAATATCACTTGATGTACATTTCCTCTGGAATTTTACTACTGAGACTAGAAATTCTTACAGGCAAGTTGTTGGGAATATTACCATCCCATCCAATATGCCAGGCCAAGATGTTACTATACAATAAAAACCTATGAAACAAATGAAAAAGATCAAGATTTCAGACTGATGTAAAGTCAGATGTCAGGAAAATATTATGGCTTTAGAAGAAATGGAAGACTTTTCCACAGCTGCTGCTCTCAGGAGTTTTCCATGGGCTGTGAATCTGATGCAGAGGCAAAATTTGCAATTCCTAAATATCTGAGGATACATTTGGTGGATCCTGGACGTGCTGTGAGAACCTCCTTTGCCCACCAGACTTTTTGGCTGTGCTATTTATACGGGTGGTTTAGACATGGTTTTGGATCTGCTGAACTCATGTGTGCTGTTCCCTCCTGGAATGAATATTTTGGGTGCCACCTCCCTCCGTTGCTGATGCTCCCTTGGGTACCAAGTTTTGTTCCCAGTGTAGGGCAAAAATGTCCTTTAGAACCATCAGGTCAGCGTTTTTGTGCTAACACAGATCTGATGTGCCCTGAGTAGAGGGGCAGGACCTGCTCATTACCCTGACTGATTAGGATTTTGAAGTAAAATCTGCCCTAATTAAAGGTAACAAGCCCTTAAATAGAGGAAAACACACCCAACTATGGAGGTGATGGAGCTGAAATGTTTTCAGGGAGGTTTCTGAATGCAAGAGGTATGTGTTAAAATAATTACTGTTACTCATCCTCTTTTAATTACTTCACAGGTAAAACAGAGCATTTCAGTGTAAAAGAGTGTGTGTTTTTCACCAAAGTCAACTTTTTGGTTGCGGCCTTAAAAAATAAGGGACAATGTTAATGTTGACTTTTTGCTTCCTTGGGAATCAAAAGGGGTCTCCTGTGCTTGTGTGTTGGATTTCAAGCCCACTTGGTGTAAATCTTTTATTTACTTTTCCATCTTGAAGCTATTTTAAATGCTCCATAACACATTAAGTGGGAAAACTTTGGTTAAAATTCTGATGTCTCCTCCTTTTTGCCATGTTTACAATTTAGAAGCAAAAAAGCTAAGTTGATTTGAACACAGTTTAATAACTGTTTCAGTTAGTTTTGCTGGTAAATCTGAAAGTTACTCTTTTATGTGCTCATGAAGAAAATCTAAAATAGATTTTTGGCTGGAGAGAGGGATAATTTTCACCAAGGAAGTTGACCAAGGGCAACCAGTGTGGTTTGTGTACATTCCTATAGGGAAATGTCTTTCCAGAACTTACCTGGTCCTTTTGTTTTGATCCAAAGCTTGGCTTGTTTCATGTGCTGGTGGTGGATGGAAAATTTACCTTGGAAAAGAATAATGGGAAGTTTGTGATGGCTCATGTGCTCATTCTGATGAACAATTAAGACTGTTGAATTTTCCTTCCTTGATTGGTGAAGAGGGAAACAAAATCATCCAACAACTAAAGGAGAGATGTGCATTATTTAGTTATTCTCTGCATCATTCCAGAGATACAGAGAGACAACTTTAAGAAAATCAACTCATAAGGAAAAGGAAATAAAATATATATAAAAAAATTTGACATGTCACCTCTGAGCTATTCCTATTTCTGATGTGCCAGTCCAGAGTGAGGAACACAGGGAAAGGTGCTGGAATTAGGCACTATTTGAACAGACCTAATCGTCAATAAGTAATTGTGTTTTAATTAAAGTGTGTCATGTCATTCTGAGGTTCCTCTATTACACGAGTATGAAAATGTATGACTGCATAATAACTAGAATTGCACTTTACTAACTCTTAAATTAAAATGCTTGGCAATTAACTGCCTGGTAAATCTCACTTTTCCGTGGGTGTTTTTTTTTTTCCTTTCTTCCTGGCACTATTAAATAGTCCTAATTGCTGATTGCACATTCCTCAACTGTTGGCAGTTTTCTGTTGTGTCTGTCAGATAAAACTCGCTCCAAGTATTGCTTTATTTTTGCTCAGAAGTCAAAGATGTTGCATTCAACACTTACTAAATGGGGAGGTCATGAAGTCCTGAACCCTCAAACATGTATGCATAAGATGAGGGTGGACAGGGACTTGATGTCTTGGCCAGAGGTGAGTCTCTGTAGGGATGTGTAAGCTGGACACAGTTCTGGAGTTTTTGGCTCCAATTTTTGTACCTTTTAGGCAAATTTAATGATGGATGTTTTCTGATTTTTTTTTAATTATGATTTTAGTGAACTTAGAAATTAAATCTCCCTAATGTTCACAGCTTAGCACAGTTGAACTCCCTGGTTTGGAAGACAGAATCATAGAATCATTTGGGTTGGAAAAGCCCTCTAGGATCATCCAGTCCAACCATCCCCCAGCACTGCCTAGGCCACCACTAACCTGTGTCCTCAAGTGTCACATCCACATGGCTTTTAAACCCCTCCAGGGATGGGGATTCCACCACTGCCCTGGGCAGCTGTGCCAGGGCTGGACAGCCCTTTCCATAAAAAAATTTTCACTGATATCCAACATGAGCCTCCCCTGGTGCAACTTGAGGCCGTTTCCCCTTGTCCTGTCCCTTGTTTCCTGGGAGCAGTCCCTGACCCTTACCTGGCTCCCCCCTCCTGTCAGGGAGTTGCAGAGCCAGAAGGTCCCCCCTGAGCCTCCTTTTTTCCAGGCTGAGCCCCCCCAGCTCCCTCAGCTACTCCTGGTGCTCCAGACCCTTCCCCAGCTCCATTCCCTTCCCTGGACACGCTCCAGCCCCTCAATGTCACTCTTGTCATGAATTAATGAGTTGGGCTGGGATAACATCTTAAAAGAGCAGACTAGCAATCAAATGGGAGTTTCCCTTTTCTGTCCACTTTGCTGAGTCTGCTGCCCACAGGTGCCAACAGCAGCGGTTCTTGCAGTAATTTTTATTACCTGGAATTTTGCATATGGTGAGATTTTTGGAGTGTCCTGTGCAAGGCCAGGAGTTGATCGTGATCAGCTCCTCAGTGGTTCTGGTGGGTCCCTTCCAACTCAGCAGATTCTCTGATAAACAGGACTTGACCCACCATCCCCATTCACAAAACTATGACCTCTTATTTAGGCTGAGTTTAAACTCCGGACCTACAGGAATGTGTTCAGTGCTCGGGGTCATTCCCAGCTGCACTTCCAAGCCTGCATCAGTTATTAGAAGTATTTAAGGACATCCATTAGGGCTATTTATATGTTTTAAATTGAGGTACTCAGTATAAAGGGATAAATTAGAGAGAGGCTTTTTGTCATAGAATTATAGGATCACAGACTGGTTTGGGTTGGAAGGGATCTTAAAGATTGTCTCATTCCAGCCCTCTGCCATGAGCAGGGACACCTTCCACTGGACCAGGTTGCTCCAAGCCCCACCCAGCCTGGTCTTGGATGAGTCCTTTAGTACTTTTAGACTAATGTTGCTGTTTAGAAGGCATTGTGTGGCTGAACAATTAGCAAATGAGTGGTGGGATAACACAGCACTAGCTGTGCATTCTGAGTGGCTCTGTGTGACAGCTCTGTGCAATGCAGCTTCTTGGGGACACACAGGTCCTTCCAGTGTGCTCCCTGGGGTTCAGATCATGCTTTTAAAGCCTTCTCAGAAATGCCTTGCTCTCTGCCTAACAACGAGGAGATCAACACAAATGCACCAGAAAGATGTAAAAGCTGCAAAAGGCATTTCCAGAAATACACTTCCATCTGCATTTTGCATGGGGGCATCAGGCTGGCTCAGCCTAAATGGAACTGAAAACAAAAGGCACTTGCTGGAAATGTTTTCTGTGTTTGCTGCTGAGGAGCAGGGAAAGAGGGTTGGAAAGGATTCAAGGTAAATCACAAGGCGATGTGGCGGGTACAGATCACACAGGACCCCACAAATGTGTTGAGACAACTGCAGTTTGGAGACAACAAACTCCATGACACAACCTAAGCATGATCTTAATTTTACAGGGAAGAGCAGGATCTTGAGAGCAGTCGTTTCCTTAAACATTTATCAAACTCCTTCCCTGCAGATGTAACATTTCCCGGGTTTGTTCCCCTGCATTTCACATCTCGGTGCTCATGGCATGAACTTTAAGGGACTGATTCTTTAGTGGCTGACTGGAGGTGAGCCAAAGGCAATGACTTCCAGGTGTCTCCCCTGACATCCCCCCAGCCCATCCCACCACCAGTGAGTGCCTGCACTAGGAAGGGGCTGGCAGAGCTTGCCCTGAGCACTCTTGTCACCAGGGTCTTGCAAGTTCATATCATCTTAGGGCTTTTCGAGCTGATAAAGGTGAGATTAGAGGGTAAAAAAGTTGGCAAAGACATTTAAATTCTGTCGTTGAAGTCGTCATCCCTGCTCTGCTCACTGCTGTGTACTATGGAAATTGCCTGAAGAATTAATGGAGGTGATTAATGCCTATTGATTATTTCAGGTTAGTTGTGCTCCTCGATCCCAACTAGTGGTCACTGCCTGTGCCTTTGCTCCCTCGAACTGCACGGCAACTTCCCAGCCCCAGATTGGATGATTTAACCCTCGTGATTTGTGCCAGGTGGTGTTGAGGAATGGTCCCTCCAGCTGGGATTTGGAAAGTTGGCAATTAGAGACATGATTTCAGCTTCTTGCTGATGCTGCTCCTGCAGTCAGTGGGGAGAAGGGAAGAAGCAGCTTTAGGCAGAGGTTTCTCCTTCCAGTGGTGCTGTGGCTCCCTCTGGAGAGATCCCTCTCCTCACCAAGAGGGAAAGCCCCCAGACAAGTAGTAGAGCACAAGCCTTGTATACAGAAGAAGAAACCAGGGGATGTAAATCCCTAATTCCTGAGAATTCTTTACTGAGAAACCATCTGTGGCCTGATTTTTTTATTATCATATTTTTAAATGTGAATATGTGCAGACTGCAAACAAACCCAAGTTAGTTTTTTAAAACTAAGTGGAAAAGCTGCCAACAATAATTTCTATAAAAAAATAGTTCAGTTGAATAACAAAAAATGAAGTTGTGGGGGTTTTTTGTGTTTGTTTATCTAAATTTTTTTAAGCTTTGCCTTTTATTTCTGTATGTTGTCACTGGAACACATTTGTAAGAATTTTTGCAGCTATGGGGACCAGTGATTTTCTTGCTTATCTGAGGAAGGCTCTGATTCTCATTTAATCACTGCTTGTGAAAGCTGAGGCTTGAAGAAAATCTCCAGCCCCAGCCAGGCTCACTGTAACATCAGGAAAATTGGCAACTATTAAAATATTTGCAAATATTTTTCTTGCCAGTTTTTTCCCTCATTTCTGCTCTCAGCCATCAGCAGGGGACCTTTTGAGGGATAACTGCTCCCTACATGGAATCTTCCTGAGCCCAGTTCAGAGCTGGTGAATGCAAACACAACTGCATTGGCTTTACAATTAAAAAGCAAACAAACAAACAGTCAAAAACACCCACTATTTTGTTTTTGTGTTGTTCAAGCTTTTTATTTATCTTATTTATCCCTTATTTAAGCATTTTTAGGTGAGGTAGGGGGGAAGGGGGTCTGATTCTGCCCAGGGAAGGAGAGGAGTGACACCAGAGCAGTGCAGACCGAGGGTTTCCTTCATCGTGGATAAAGGAAAACACAGAGATTACTTATTGCTTTCCTGGGGAGGCTGCAATTAATTTTTGCATTATTTTGAGCCCTGAGTTAAGGATTTAAAATCCTTTTGGATGCCTCCAGCAGCTGTTTGCTGATGGCCTTCCCTTTACCCCACGTGCTGTTGCCCTCCTCTGAGGACTTTCTGTCAGCTGAGCTGTAGATAGAATTTTCCAAAATATACAGGGAAAATAATCAGTTGAAATGGTCAAATCAAAGCAGAATTGTTCTTGGGAAGCATCAGCATCCAGGTTGATGCGTGTTATGGCAGCTAGTCCATGCAAAGGTTTGCTGAGAAGAATAAGGGTGTGCAATCAGCAGTTACAGGGTGGTGACAAGAACCTCCTCTTCCCCAAAATGTTTTGGCACAGCCAGCAAGGTTTTGGTCAGCACTGCAAGGGAAAAAGTGTGTTTCTCTCCCTTCTCCCCCATCAGCACCAAAAGTATAACAAGAAGCAGCAGAGTTTTGAATTTAGATAAATAATGTTGCTTTCTTACTAAATAGCTGTTACAATCTATAAATTAGGTGTGCTGAGCTATGGGAATGCTGATAATCTCATTTTTTGGGAAAGGGAAAGGAAATCTGACCACAACAGGTTGTGGTGACAGGTCAAACTCCTCGTAGAATCATTAAATGGCTTGGATTGGAAAGGACCTTAAAGATCACCTCATTCCATCCCTTGCCACGGGCAGGGACACCTTCCACTAGACCATGTTGCTCCAAGCCCTGTTCAACCTTTTTATCCTTTATTTTCTGCCTTTCCTTTGTTCAGTCACCCCTTATTGATGGGTGTACACTCACCAATTTGGGATCAGCTGAAGCATTGATTTGATTAGTGTTAATTTGATGTCATTTATCAGTGAATGGTAAAACAGTGGTTGTTCCTATGTACATGAACTCCATTTAGTGCTCAGAAAACACTGATTATCAAATTGCTTAGAAATCACAGCTTGTTTTCCCATCACAAACTGGTTTTTTTCTGGTGGATGAGATGGAGCTGCAAGTGGGATATTGGCAGGAATGAGGTGGAGACAACAAAGTAAGAGGAGAACTGGTGGCTTTTTAAACAGAGACAGTTGTTTTGGGCAGTGTTTCCAGACATGTGCTTAAATAAAGGGGGAGATAATGGCTAAGGCAGGATTGTTTGTACATGGTTTTTCTGTATATTTGCCTCTCTCATCCCTTCACATCCATTACATCAGTGTGTGGCTCCTGGGATAAAGGATGTCCCAGAATTAGTGGGTAATTACTGACTTCCAGGAGATGCCTTTCCCACCACATGCATTGCTCTCAATTTGGGGAAAAAAGCTGTTTTGTTGGGGTTTTTTTGCCACTGGATGTAGGTGAGGAGGAGGACAAGCTCCTCCAAGTGTCCCTGTGCTATAGGGGTTTAATCTCTGAGTGAAAAAGGTGATGTCCAGAAAGGGTGGGGTTTAAAAGTCACTTTTTGTGGCTCAATTGTAGAAGTGTTGGTGCAAAACTGAAGGAGGGCTTTCCCTGCTGGGTGTGGGGGTGAGCTGGAGTGAGGATGGTCGTTTGTAAAGAAGTGAATTAAATAAATTAAAACACAGTTTGGGTTAAAGCAGATGCTGTAAAATGAGGAATCAGGGCTTTTTTTTAATGTGTCTCTGAGAAAAGAAACTTAGGGCAGGTCAGAAGATGACTCTCTGAGGGGCCAATTCCACCACAAGGATGCTGAAAACACGTGAGGAGTTGAAGTACATCTTCTCTTCCTGACTTCTTCACCAACCACAGAGATTTTATATTAAAACAACAACAACAACAAAAAGTGTAGCTAGAATTAGACAGACTAGAAAATGCAAATTCATGGCACAAAAAAAGAAAAGCAGAGCATGAAAGAGAAAAACACCCTGATTGCTCGCAAGGGGAGGGATGGCTCAAGGGCTTTCATTTTCTTTTTTTTTCCTTTTAAATAGAAATATTACTGCAGTTTATTTCTATTCTTTGCTAAGGGAGATGGAGGTTGTCTGATGTCCAGGCCAATGTGGGGTTTATTTTACTGCCTTTATTGTGGGAGACTGGTTTGCCCACCCTCTCTTCTCTGTGGTCTCCTTCAGGCCCAGGTGGGCAACTCTGGTGGCAATGGGGGGAAATGGACACAGACCTGCAAATGTGACCTGAAAACACCTTTTTTTCTGCTGGATTTGGGCCATTCCCTTTCTCCTTTCTATTGGTAATATTGGCCTTGAAAACTATTTTTTGTATTAATTTTTGTCTTCATTTTCTCCTATAAATATTTTTTTTCTCCAAGCACCCGTTGAAAGATTAAACAGCCTTAGTTATATTTATGTTTTGGTTTGTTTTTTTTTTTTTATTTCCAAATGCAACACAGTGGACAGGGATTTCATCCATTTGGATAGATCCTCTCTTCCCAGCATCATATTGTAGATTAATCCGGGAGGCCACTTGGCCAAAAAAAATAACTACATGCTTTTAGTTACTGTCTCTGTGTAGTCTTTGTTACCAGAAAGGTCTTCTTGCCACTTTGTTCAGAGGTCAGTGTGGACTGTTCAACTCTTTCATAGGTGAGAAAGACCAAAGAATCATGGAATGGTTTGGGTTGGAAGAGACCTTAAAGAGCATCTCATTCCATTCCCTGCCATGGGCAGGCCTTGGACACCTCCAGGGATGGGACATCCTTGGTGGAAGATGCCTGAACCATCAGGGTGAAGTCTCTACCCCAGCTGGGGTTTCACACTCACCAGCATCTCCCTAAAACCCCACTGGGCAAAAATCTTAAAATATTGGGGAAAAGAAAAAAAATACAATTACTTTGCATTCACTAATTAATAGTAATAATAATATAATTTAGAATCACTGCCTGGATTACAGGAGCTTTGGCCCCTTGTGTGGTGTAATATGGCCCCCTGGTTGGTGTCTTTCCATTTTGAGACCTGACAGTGATGATCAGTTTTTTTAAACACTTAATTGCTGCCATTGTTTTACTGAAGGAATTTGATAACCTTGCTTAGGCAGCTAAAACCTCCCAGCACCTGGTATTAATCATAATGATTTAGGTATTAAAAAAAAAAAAAAGGATAAAAATATCTGTAACTGCAGTTTTATATTATTACATGTAACTCCTTGCTGTTGGAAGGGCTTAGAAGAAGTTGGACCATCAACACCATAGAAGTCTCCATATTAGCAATTAAATATACTCCGTATTTTGCCAAGTGCTTTTGTGCTGGTGCATCTGCCAACACCACCAGTGATGATTTTCTTTCTTTTTTTTTTTTTTTTTTTGCACTAAATAATCAATTACAATATTCTGGATTGTTGGTTTTTTCTCCCCTTCCACATGCTCATTTATTACAACTGGGTCTAGTTAGTGATTTATTTTTTTTTTTAATGTCAGTGAGGAGATTTGAGTGACTTTGATCTGTGCTGGCTTTTTGAGCTCATCAATGGTCATCAGTAGCTCCATGCAAGGTGCTGCACATGGGTTGAGTCAATCCCAGGTGTTGATCCAGGCTGGGGATAAACTGATGGAGCAGCCGTGGAAGAAAGACTTGGGGGTGTTGGTGAGAGAGAGGCTGGACATGACCCAGCCCAGAAATCTCCTGTGTCCTGGGCTCATTCCCAGCAGGGGAGGGGGAGATTCTGCCCCTCTGCCCCCTCAGGTGAGACCCCACCTGCAGAGCTGCCTCCAGCCCTGGGGGCACAGCACAGGGAGGACCTGGAGCTGCTGGAGCGAGGCCAGAGGAGGCACCAGGATGATCAGAGGGATGGAGCAGCTCTGCTGGGAGGAAAGGCTGAGAGAGTTGGGATTGATCAGCCTGGAGAAGAAAAGCTTTGGGGTGACTAAATGGGGCCTTCCAGCACCTAAAGGGGCTTCAAAAGAACTGAAGAAGGACTTTGGACCTGGAGGGTCAAGACAAGGGGGAGTGGTTTAAACTGTCAGAGGGCAGGACTAGATGGGATACTGGAGAGAAATCCTTCCCTGGCACAGGTTGCCCAGAGAAGCTGTGGCTGCCCCATCCCTGGAAGGGTCCAAGACCAGGTTGGATGGGGCTTGGAGCAACATGGGCTAGTGGAAGGTGTCCCTGTCCATGGCAGGGGGTGGCACTGGATGAGCTTTAAGATCCCTTCCAACCCAAGCCATTCTATGATTTTATAAACTGCATGGGCCTGCTCTCCATCAGGGGGGTCAGTAACAGTAGATGACCCTGTGTATGAAAATGAGCATTTACTGAATAAGCAGATGTGTAAGACTTTGCAGTTTTCTGTAAAAGTCAAAATGGTCTCTCTTGGTGCTCTGGATGTTGGTAATATGAAATTACTATCTTTGCAGGATTGCAGTTCACAGGAATGATGGATGAGCCACACAAGGACCATCCTGACTCGTTTGTCCCAGCTTGAAGTTTGTAGCTGGCAAGTGGAAAAAGCAAGAGTGAAACATTGTTTTGGTGGAAGTTGAACAAATTCAGTCAAGAATTGCTGAAAGACAGGGAACAGAGAGGGCAGTGATACTACATTACCTAGGTTAATTCTAGAAAATATGTGCACTTTAACAAAAAGAGAATGTAATAAATGCATTTAATATTTTTAAAGAACATTCTGAGTGTTTCAGATATGTCTGTAACTGCCAATTCTACCTGAAGGATTAGGGCTGGTAGTTATAATTACACCTTGAGTATCTCTTCAGTGTGTCCATATTGTTGATTTAAAGACCTGAATTACAAAGGCCTGAGAAGGGTTTTAGCCTGAACCTCTGCAGTGCCCTGTGTGTCCTGGCTTGCCTTGTGTCTGTGCCACAAGGAGCTGTTAAACCCTCCTTATTTCCAGGGAGAGAGGTGAAGGAGGGAAAATATCAGCATTGGTGGCTTTTAAAAAGGCAGGAGCAGAGCAAAGAGGGCAGGGATGGGAGTGGAGCAGACACACTCATGGGGTTTATGACAGTGGGGTCACAGACCCCTCTTACATGAATATTTTAAATATAGTCATTTTTTTTTCTACGCCATTAGTTAAGAGTACTACTGGAAGTGTGCTTGGGAATAAAAGGAGGGACTTAATCCAGCCTGTTTGTGAGAGAAGGCTTTTCTTGTCAGTTTGTGGGGAATTTACCACGTTGGTCTCTGGAAATTCCGTTTCCAAAGTCTACATCCCATTTGCTCCCTTGCCTGACTGTCTTCAGCACCCTGAAATACAAGTGGAATAATTGCTGTGCTCTCAGAGCTGCTGTTTCTCTTCAACCTGAATGAGATATCTGTTTTTATAAAGTAGATGAACTGGTTCCAGCCCAGTTGGACTTGAAAAAACGATTTTGTTTTATTTATTTTATTTTTTTTCTGGTGTCTGCTTAGGATGAGGACAATGTGTAGGAACCTGCTGAAAGAATGAATGCTTGCTCATCTCCTTTTGGAGCTGGTTCTAACTTTCAGTGATGTCTCTTTACTCTCTGCTATAAAAGGGGAATTTTAGTATTGTTTTTGCTTCCACTAAGATTAATAAGGGTCTCCATGTATTTGCTTTTTGGAGATATTAACTGAAATGGCACAAAAACTCAGCATTGCCACAGATTTTTTCATCATAGAAAATAGAAAACCCTGCAGGAAATTGTGATTTAAAAGAGGACAAACTTTAAAAATAAAAAGTCCAAGATGTGCCTTGCTCGAGCTTTTTAAAATCTGTCACAGCCCCTAAATATGTCACGTTTATTTTTATAGTGCTATAAATAAAAAAGTTGAGGGAGGAAAATAATCTCTTTGCTGGACTTGGGAGCAAAGCCTCTGCCAGGAAAGGTCTCTGCAAATAGCAGAGGTCAAAACTGCTTGGGATCTGTCCACCACCCATCTGAAAGCAAAGAATACATTTTGATGTGTACATTACATAAAACATGAATATTCCTCCCTGTATTGTAAATCCTGGTGACTCTGAGATGCCAAGCAGATGCCAAAAAAATTTAGGGGGAAAGAAAATCTCCCTGCTAACCCCCTTGGTTATTGTTTCTTAATGCTTAATGTGCTTTAAGGTTTACCATTTTCGCCTGGGAATTTTCTTACAAATGCTTTTTACCCAAACCCCACAGTTTATAGTGGGGTTTTCATGAGGAAAGGATGGTTTTGATACATATTCTCACTCAAGAGTTATGTTGTCCAAAGGTACTTTTTCTAGGTTTCAATGGAATTTTCGGTTCAAAACAGCTTCCTATCTTACTGTTGATTTGCAGAGAAATAAATAGTCCTGGTGGAAGAAAAACGAGATACTTTGCCTCCACAAGTGACCAGGGTGTGGTCACACATGGGGAGAATACATTTAAATTAGAGAAAAAGATTTGTAGAGAAAAAAATGTGAAAACTTCCCACCCCCAGTGCCCTTGTAAATCAGCGCTTTTCATTTCAGATGCTCAGAGCATCACCATCACCAGGAGGGAAAAGGGAAGAATTTGTTTTGAAATTTGCTTTACTTTCTGTAAAGAGATTTCCAGGGGATTTTTATTTTCTTGCTTGACAATGATTTAGGTGAGGCCTGGTTTGGATGCTGACACTGCAGTAGGAGGAACAGAAATGGAATGCTTTGGGAAGGGCAGAGGTGGAAGGAAGTGCTTCCTTTCCAGCCTCTCCAGTGCATTTTCTGTCTTTCCATCTGGAGAGATGAGTTTGGGTTTATGAATCTTCAGGGCCAGCTGGAGATTGGCACAGATTTGTTCTGGGACTGCCACCTCTGAGCAGCCACCTCTGCTCTGCCCATGGAAAAAAAGATGCTGTTTATCCCACAGGGTTTTATTTCCTTATCTCACAGGGAAATGTAAGAGTTTATGACTTTTGGAAGAAGAAGCAGAAAACTCAGGAGGACTGCAAGGTGGACCTGCTGGGTTAACGGCTGGATTCAGTCTTGGGGTTCTTTTCCAACCCAAATGATTTGTTGATTCATGAGCCACTTGATTTTTGAATTAGAGCAACATTATAGGAACAAGAGGGGATTGAAGCTTTCATGAACAGACTCTGCATTTTAGAGGTGCAAAGGTGAGGCCAAACAGTTTTAGTATAAGCAGCTCTCTGCTCTCCTGAGACAGCAGGCTGGCAAGATGTTCCTTAAGCATCCTCTGATCAAAGGTATCTTAAAAAATTGCTCCACTCAGAGCTTGGAAAGTGTTTGGTGAGGGTGTAAAGGCAGGGACTGAGAGCACAACATGGGTGGGTCTGTAAGTCCACTCCCAAACTCCACTTTCACCCCCACTGTAGTCCCTCTTACCTGTAATTTTCTTCCTGAATAAATTCCTTTACTATTTCACCTTCCTCACCACCCCAAACCCAGACTTGACCTACTGTGCTTTCATTAGAACAGATGAATTCCTTTCAGTGCCTTTTACCCTGGCTAAACCTTCAGCTTTTTCCAAGTCCTCCTTCAGCCCATTAGGAAATTTATTCTCAATCCAGGTGGGTTCAATGGAATCAGTGAGTGTTTGCTGGGAAGTGTGAGATCCTGGGTTCTTATTCATAAATAAAGAGAGAAGGGGAAAGGCTGACTGAGCTTCACTGGGCTTGATTAATGAAGAAAGAGGCACTAAAATCTTCTCTAAAAGGAATTTTTCTGGGTTTTTTTTGGTATTTTTAATCTTAAAAATAAGCTTTATTCCACCAAACCTCGTGCTTGTGGGGGCTGATGGCTTCTGGAGAACATCCTGCACGTGGTCTCGCTGTGAGTTATCCTGAATTACACAAATGATTTTAAAACATATGTCAATAGGCTTTTGAGTGAGCAGATTCTGTTCTGATTAATTAATCATACAGTTTCTCAACTTCAAATAAACTTTTTAATGACAAGTATTCATTTTTAAAATAATTTTTCTTTTTTTGCCTGGTTGTTTTTATACATCTGCATACTGCTTAGTTTGAGCTTATTAATTATGATAAATAAAAAATAAGGAAAGCGGCAGGTGTGTTCTCTTATGTATTCCACAAAGAATCTCATTCTTGAAAGTTTACCAGATTATTTTTTTCCTGCTGTTTCACTCTGTGGGTTTCAAAACATAAGTCTCATGTGAACAAAAGAAAATATTTTTCTTTCTTTCTTTTTTTTTTTATTTTTTTTTTATTGGCAATTTGAAGGCTGTTATGGTTTGTGGAGAAGAAAACACACTTCTAGTGTCTCCTTACTGGTCCATGACTGATTTTACATGGACTCAGGAGTGAATTTTACATAAGTGAATTACCCCAGATTATTCTGAGTAAGTTACAAAGGGAAATGTGGTTTTTTCCTCCCAATTTCACTTGCAGGGACCGTGTTTGGGGGTGGTTATTTGTATTAGGCAGGATTTATTTTGGAGGAGAAGGAGTGAATTATGTGTTTCTGTGTTTGACAAATTTATTTTTGAGTCTGAAGGGCTCAGTCTTCTGAGCACTTGAATATATGAATGCAAAGATGAGACTGTTTTTATTATTATTATTTAATGTATTTATTGACATTTAGGGCAGCTTTCTCATGCTCTCCATGACTCCAGGAGCTGGGAAATAAAGAGCAACCACTGTGGCTGGGGAGTGCAGTGAGGTTGGGGTTTGGGGGTGCAAGAAAGGTCTTTGTTTCTTGTCTCTCACCTCCTGGGAAAGATAAATCCCTGGGTGGTACCTGAGAGAAGGCACCAAAAGTCCAACCCAAGACATTAAGCAGCTTCTTCCAGCCTATGAGTTGCTTATAACATCCTGAGGAATGGGAATATTCACATTTAAGTACATGGGTGGGGGCTCAGCTCTGGCCAGGTCACCTGCATGAAGTTTTCCCTCTCCATCACTTTTATTTCCTCTTTTAATTTTTTTTTTAATTTTTAAATAAATTAAAAATCCACAAACTAAAAATTCCACCCAACCGAGTTAAAAAAGAAAGAGCAGGCATCACCTTTAACTACATCCTGTCTGAAAACTCTCCTCCTTTTTATTATTATTCCCATTTTATTTTTTAATTAAAAGCAAGCTTGGATGCAAGTGACTGGCACGGAAAGCTAAAAAGCAACTTGAAAGTTTTGGAGAATTATTTTTTTGTATGATTCAAATGCGAAGGGAGGATTATAAACAGTTTAAAAGCTTTCCCATTCCAGCGTTATCCATCAGAGGCCCCTCTGAATGCCCAGATGAATAAGGGAATGGACAAGGTTCTGGTTCCTTTCAGAAGCTGCCTCGACCTTCTGGGTTTTTTCCTCGGGCATTGATGTTTGGTGCATATGAAAGGATTTCTCCAGGGGTTTTTCCAAGGGTTTTGTGGGAAGTAAAGCAGATTGGGTGAAGTAAGAATACAGACTTAAGTTCTTTCTGTATTTTTGGTGGTAGAGAACTGACTTCTGCATTATCTCACAAACACATAGGAAACATAAAAAGGGGAAATTATGCAGAAAAACATAAATTATGTAGATGCTGGAAAGCCTATGCAAAACATGATATGTGCACATAATAGCATATTTCCCTAGGGTCTGATTGCATCCTTTGGGTACCTTTTGAAGCATCTGAATATTCAGAAGAAAGCAAATTTATTGTAATTTACAAAATATCACAAAAAATAAGGTTGATAAAATGATGGATGTTGTAATGGAAACTCACTCTTCAGTTGTTGTCTCAAAGTTGACCGAAGACTAAAATGTAATAAATTAATGCAGCTGCTGTGTGGGGGATAGAGCTGCTTCCCCCAGCCCATCAGCCCCTTTTGCTTGTAGATGAGGTGCTTTCCCAGATGATTTTTTTGGCAGGTCCTCAGCCCTTGCGAGGAGAACCGTGGGGCTGCTGTGGTGGGTAATAAGTGGCTTGTACAGCATTTATTTTCCTTCCAGTAGCTGAGATTTAGTCAGGGTACAGAAGCTCTGTGACAGCCCCTTGGAGTGGCTCTAAGTGGACACGATGGGGGAGGTCTGGTGCCAGAAGGGCTTGTCAGGATCTCTGGTCTCCCACCAAAACTCCTCCCGAGCCCCACGGAGCAAATTGACAGCTCTTTCTTTGCATCAGGAACCAGGTAATCTGCAGATAATCATAATGCCCCTGGCCCAATTACAGCTGCCCTCAGTGATCCCTTCCCCTTTGGGATGAATATGTAAGCTTTTGGGATACTTGTGATGGCTCACCAAAATCTAAATATATTCGCCTGCCTTAGAAACAGCTTCGCCGTCTGAACTCCGGAGTCAGGAGGTAACGGAAAACAATGGGAAATTCTTGCTGAGCCACATCTTAGCATCTTTCTGGAGTCAGGAGGTTATTGAAACTCTTCTTCGTGAACTGTTCCCTCATCAAAGGCAGAGTCAAATGCCCCAAAATCCTCTCACTGGGCTCCCCGTCCAAGTCACAAGGATCCTCATGAGCGTCCTGACTCTGCCACCGGGGAATACAGACTGTTCCTTTTGCAGAGCCTCAGCTGGATGGAGGGTGGAGTAATTATTTGGGATGACTGGTGTCTCTATACAGCTGCTCATGTTTCAGGTCAGACAGATGTAGGCACTTGCTTTGGAGAACAAACCCTTTTGAACAGTGAGCCATCGGTAGGTTTGGGTTTTCACGGTAGGTCCTGAAGGAGATTTTTATTTACCATCAGCTTTTGTGACCAGTCTGGTGTTGTCTCTGGACACAATTCTGAGTAATGTCCCCTTGGTGATCCTACTAGAGCAGGGGGCCTGGACTAGATGACCTCCAGGTGTCCTCAACCTTAACCCTTGAATGATTCTGACTCATTATTAGGATGGACCAAGAAAACATCAGGTTCTGAACAGGTTTTACTACTCGGACCATGCTCCATCTTGCTCTGTTAAAAATACCCTACACTGACCTTTTTTGGCCACAAAAACTGAGTCCCAACTGCAAACAGCATCAGAATGGTTGAGATCCAGCACTCTGTCTTTTGCAGAGCCTGTTTTATGGGAATTTGGCTGTGGAACTTAATGCAGAGAAATTTGGGTCCTCTGCAACAAATAGGAAGCTGTGCTCGATTTAAACATTAGGATTTTAACCTTTGTCCTACTTCCAAAGATCCACACTCTCTGGAAAGAACAAGCAGAGGGCTTTAACCTTCAGGTGCTGGCATGGAAAAAGAATCCCTAGAATCAAGGTCTAGGTCAGGAAGATACCACAGAAAATCAGGGAAGTTCTTGATACATTTCCCAAGTTACTTATAATCATATTTAAGAAGCTTTTCTCCTCCCCTGGTTACTGAGAAGAGGGGAAGGGCTGTGTCTTTTATTCCCCTGATGTGCCATGCAAGTCTGTTGGTACTGGGACTGTTTCTATCTCTGAGGGAGTCCTGGGAATTCTTGGATGGATTCACCATCTCTGTTTGTCTTGCCTTCCTGTATAAGCCAGTGTTGAGTGGGCTGCCTTTGGGCACCTTGCAGGAGTGTTGCCATTAAGGAGTGTGTGGCACTGCTCTGTGGGTGCCATCCTGGTGGCATATCCTGGTGTAGCCATGTGGGATGCAGGGAAAACACCCCAATGCCTTTGTGGTGTCTGTACTACACCATTCCTGCTTTGTCCTGGTTTTCTCTGGCAACCCTGTATTCAGAAACATGTGTCCAGCCTTCCCCACACTTGGAATTCAAATATATAAACGTTCTGCCCAGATCTGCTGTTGGTTAGTAATGTATTGTCAGCTGTCCTGCCAGCCTTTTTATCTTCTGATTAGCTTTGAAATCATTGAAGCCGGTGAAGATTCGTTTGTTATCCCAGTTCTCGAAGGACCAGAAACCCAGTGATCATGTGAATGTGCTGTGAGGCAAATACCCATTTGTGAGATGGATGATGATTGCTTGTCGATACCAAGAAAAAGAGCTTTGTCAAACCTGAAGTTGTCTCCTTTCTTAATAAAAAATATTATTTTTATTTTCACGCTCAGAGAAAATTGTAATGCTGCCAGCAGTAGGCAAAGGGAAAAACAACCACCACCCCAAAACCCAAGGTGACTCGGATGTTTGTTTATTTGTCTGCTTTTGAGGTAGGCAAGGTATTATTATTTTTTTTTATTTATTTTTTTTAAGAACAAAAGCTGTCAAGGGAAAGAAAATACTTCTTTTATGATAAGCTCGTGCATGTTTGCAGGAATTTTCTTTCTTTAATGAGCAAAGATTTAATCTGCTTCATTGCCTGCTTTCTCTAATCATCTCCCTGAGATGTACTGGCTTCTGTGATTTCAACAGGGGGTTTCAAGACCTGGTGGGATGTGGCTTAACGTTGGGTAGACTTTGGGAGGTGGGAACCTTGCTTTGGAACAAATGTTTGCCACAACATACGGGTGAGAAGGAGCACCCAAAGCCACCTCTAATTCCTATGTATTTGTTCAGAGGTGTTTTCTTCAGAGCGTCCTGGGGCTGGGTTAATGAATAGTCCAGGTCAGAAATGAGGTGGCTGCAGATATTTTATAGAGTCATGGAATGGTTTCAGTTGGAATGAACTTTACAGACCATCTTTTTTCCATCCCCTGCCATGGACAGGGACACCTTCCACTAGCCCAGGTTGCTCCAAGCCCCGTCCCTGGCCTTGAATGCTTCCAGGGATGGGGCAGCCACAGCTTCTTGGGGCAACCTGTGCCAGGGCCTCCCCACCCTCACAGCCAAGAATTCCTTCCCAATATCCCATCTAGTCCTGCCCTCTGGCAGTTTAAAACCATTCCCCCTTGTTCTGTCCCTCCATCCCTTATAGTAAGTGCCTCTCCATCTCTCTTGGAGCCCCTTTAGGCACTGGAAGGGGCTCTCAGGTCTCTCTGGAGCCATCCCTTTTCCAGCTCTCCCAGCCTGGCTCCAGAGCAGAGGGGCTCCAGCCCTCAGAGCATCTCCATGGCCTCCTCTGGACTCGCTCCAACAGCTCCATGTCCTTCCTGTGCTGGAAACCCAGAGCTGAATGCAGCACTGCAGGAGGGGTCTCCTCAGAGCAGAGTGGAGGAGGAAAGCACTGTTTAGTAATTTCCAACAGAAAACCATTTAAATTCCTTAGAGTGAAATTGCCAGCTATGGCTGAGACTTGTCATGACACATTTAGTGATTGAGTCTTTGCTCAGAGCAGGGGCTTGTTTTGGCTTCCCTGCTTCCCCTTTTACTCCAGGTGCATAATTTGTACAGTTCTTTCCTGCCACCACTGGAGTTGTGTTTCCTTGAGTGCTCAGGGGAGCAGAGCTCAGTCCAAATGCCCTCTGAGCTGGAGCCAGGATGCAGGAATCCTGTGCCGAGATGGATTTGGTCCTTTCGGAGCAAATGATGCTCTGGGGTTTATTAACTCCCTGCCTTTATGTACCTGAAGGTGACAGTCTCCAGATTAATCCGTGCTGATTCCTCCATTCCAGCCAGCAAAGAAACCCTGAGCTCAGTGTGGAACTGCTGCTGCACCACCACTCTCCTGAAAATCAGTGTTTTCCTGGAGGCCCCTGAGAAGTGGGAAACGAGAGAGTGTAACTTTCTAAGTGAGCACATACCCTTACGTTGTCTCACGGTCTGACTTCGTCTCCATCACCCCCTGCTTGTCCCAGCCCTCCCCTCCCTGTGTTTTTTCCATGCCATAAAAAACAGGAGCCAGGCTCTTTACGACCCAGCAGGAGCTGAGTCTTTCCGCTTGTTTGCTCTGCAAAGACTTAACGTGCTTTTGGCCACTGTGAAATATCTCAGAGCAGCAAGGAGGGTCTCTGTGTGGCTGTTGCTCTGCATTTCCCATTCCAAGATTTTAATCGGAGAGTCTTCCTTCTGTAAGTCAAGTAACAGGAGAAGGAACAAAGTTTTGTGATTTCTTTCTTCAAGAGCTTTAAAATTTACGTTCTCACTGAGAACTTGGAATTTAAAATGAAGTCATTTGAGTAACATGGGTTTTGTTTATTTAAGAGGGGAAAAAACTCCCTCCTAACTCCTTCTACTCCCACCTTTGACCTTTCCTCCCTGGGAGGGAATAGATAAACAAATGGGAAAACTGGGGGTGTGGGAAGGAGGATAAGGGAGGTACTGGCTTTAAGCAAAACTGTCATATAAGTGTCCATCTGTCCATCAATCTGTGAATATATTGCAATTATTAATAATGTAAGTGATGTCATGGGTTCTTGACAGCAGCATAGAGCCCTTGGGACACCTCTGAAGCAAGTCAGAGGAAATACCAGTGGCTGTGCACATAGTTAGGGATCAATTTGGCTCTCTGGGTGTCAGGCTTTTGGTGCCAAACCACTCCCTGTGGAAGGGCAAGAGCACACAGGGTCTGCATGAATTCTTCCAGGGAGGTCAGGCTGGTCTCCTCTGTTAACAGGGAACACCGAGTGCATGGTCTGGAAACATCTGACTTAAAAAGCACATGGTCCCTCTGAACCCTTTCCAAGGCTGCCACCAGCCAAGCAACTCTGCTTTTATAGTTTCACACATCTTCATTTCTGTGGATTTAAGTGGACCAGCAGCGTTGTGGAGGATTAACTGGGAGTTAAAAAAGCATTTATGAGGTCCCCCTTCTGCTGGAAGGATACAGAGTGAAATGCTCCTTGTGTCTCCGAGGGCTGGGTTTACAGCCTGCCCTTGCACTCCTGGAGCATGTACATGTGCCCTGAGAGAGATGACAGCACCAGATTCCAGCTAAATTGCACATCAGCTCTTCCACTTGCTTTGGACATCCAGCAGTGCTTGGAAGTGAATATTTGGGAGACAGCAGGATCCATAATCCAGGGCATTTACAGTAGCTCTCCCAGAAAACTGGGCCCTGGGCTGACTTTTTCTGTGCTGGGAGGATGGGATAAGGCTGGGCTGTCGTGGAGGAGCCACCTCAAGTCCAGGGATCTGCTTTCCTTGTGCATGTTGTGAAGCAGCCAAGTGTGCCCAAGGCAGGTCCTGGGTTCTTTCTGAAGGCTGATCCATCGATGTTCTGGAATCCTGCCTGATCCAGGCAGGTGAGTGCCAGCTGATGGGCACAACTGCTGTGACCCTAAAAAATTTCTGGAGAAATGGGTGAGGAAATTGTTGCTCCTTAAAGCCATTATATAGATCATTTATTGGTTTTCATCCTCTGATCTTAGTCCAAATGGATCTTACAAGCTGCTGTGAATCTTCAGCTATTATTAAGGTGGTTTGGATTGAGTTTTTGTGACATCTGCTTGTCTTTACATCTCATCTCTGTGTCATGGAGAATAAACATCTCACATGTCCCTATAACATGAATTCCAGAAAGCTGTGGAAAAAAAATAAATGCTCTAAAAGCAAGCCAAATGCATTTCTTAGACTTTTTCCCCCCAACATTTCTCAATCCATGTTTACTAATTTTCAAGCCTTTGGACATTTGTTCTCGTTCATAACGAATGTTTGGGCTCTATGTAAAATGAATTTACCACTGGTAAAGTCAAATATCTCATTTTAAGGTGGTTTGTTTTAGTTACATTTTTAAAGGAAGAACACTTTGCCAGCAGTTGCAAAGGAAAGAGTGACTGGGCCAGAAGATTGGCCATCCTTGAATGCAACAGGATGAGATCAAGAACAGGGGAGCTCAGGTGGACTGTCAAGAGTGACTTGATGACAGAATGATCTTTAAAGGCTTTTAGTTTCTTTAAGGAGTCTGTCATTTGTGTCATTTAAAGCCACCCCTCCCTCCCCATGTTTTAACCTGTTTATAAAGCAGGATTAAAATCTGCTGTAAGAATGAGACCTTTCACTTGTGGTCAGATGGTTTTGATGAGCAAATGAGCATTTTTTTTATTTACAAGGTGAAGGAAAAGGATGTAAAATGCAGTCTTGTGATGTTTTCTAGCCATATATAGATAACCAGTCTGATTAGACAAGCTTTGCAATATTTCTCCCTGTGAAAGGTCACTGCCACCCTTGTCCAGTATTGTCTCATGGAAGAGAGGGAACAGGGGCAAGGAAAAAGGGAAAGGGGACAGCACAGAAGAGCAGCAGGGAAATTAAGCATGAATCCTATCCTGGGTGCATCTACCTGTAAGGTGATAACAAGGCACAGCAATTCCAGCTGAATGGATCTGTATCTGCATTCCAAAGCAGCATAATGGGGAAGCTTCTCATCAGTGAGATGTATTACAGGGCCTGCAAAAATCTCTGTTGCATCAGTGCCTATATGCACAAGATTAATGCAAAGGAAAAGCTCCCTCTCCAGCCCCACTACCCACACATCTGCTGACCACCCTCCTCTGGCTTCGTGGCTCCACACGTGAGGAGAGGATGGATATGATTAATCAGGGACTGCAGGAGATGCTGAACATTCGTGGCCCCGTGGAGCTTGGGGTTGCTGCTGTCTGTGGTGAGGACTGAGGGGGGGAAGGTTTTCAGTTGCCAGCTAGAAACAGAAGAAAAAGAACCCCACCAAACTGGAAAAAAAAAAGGGTGTTTCTGTGAAACTCGTAGGACGTAAAAAATCAGTAGCTTTGCAGAGCTCTGCTCCCAGTATTATTCTTTGTGATTAGGCTAATGAGCCCTGACTCTTACAGGTATAGTGTGCTGTGATACCCACAGGGGTTGGGATCTTCATCAGACAATTAGGTCTCTCCCTCTGTGCAGGCATTTTATAATAAATAATCAGTAGTCTTAATATGGTTTTGAAGCTGGTCAGCACAGTCATTAGCCTGCACAGCTCAGAAGTTCAGCTAAATTCACTTACTCAGAGTTGTTTGCAATATCTTGCCTGGTAATGAGTGTAAATGTTTTATTAAAATAAATGTTTAGATATCCTGAATGCATTTAATTTTTTTTCTTTTTCAAATGGAAAAAAATAGCCACGACTTGATGCATGAAGATTGTCTTTAATAGGATGCTGGTGCTGTGCTCTGCCATGTGCTCTTGGCTCACATCTGGTTGGGTTTGGTACATGCCATGTCTTTGGTGCCCAGTTTGTGTCCCTTAGCAGGGATGTTGTTCCTTTTTTCATAGATACATGCAAAAAAAGCAGACACAAAGAAGACCGTGGCCTTAACTTACATGAAATAGATGAAGCAGAAATCCTCCAGGTTTATTTCTGAATCCTCAAGATTTCCATGTGGTTTAGCAGCAATTTTTGGCCCAGCTGCTCTGCCCTGCCTTGTCCTGGTGATGTACAGGGGAAGGTGGTGTTCCCATAATACACCCTGCCAAGCACAGCATGTGCTTGGCCAGATCTCAGCCCTGCAATATTTCTGATGATTTCTTACTCCCTGCTAAATTCATGGAAAGCTTTTGAAAACTCATCTGTCAAGAGCATCAACACTGCTCAGATAGCTGTTTTAATTTTATTTAATCACTCCTAGCTGTGCATCTCCTTGAATGATTGATGGTGGCCTCTTTGCTGTGGAGGGCTTGGGAGAAGGTACAAAAATCAACCTAAATGATAGTGTTGGCCAAACACTCAGACTGTCATGAAACCAGTTCCTGACCCACAAAACTGATTTGCCAAAGATAAATCCCCCTTTAGTTAAAAAGCCAGAGCAAACAGATGTCTCACATGGTGCCCTGTAAATGAACATCCTGCAGCTCCAGAGCTCCAAAAGCAGTTTCCAGATATGACGAATGCAGGGTGTTCCCTCCTTCAGTTGTGGCTGAAATCCCACAATTAGATTTGGGATATGGGAAACTTGGGCCCACTGTAGCTAAGAGGGGTCATTGTTCCCTTGTTAGACATAATGTGCAGTGTTCAAACCCTGTAACTTCGGCCATCTGAAATTGCTCTCTGAGTTAAGCATTTTGGCTCCTGGATTGTTGGAAGAGAGGATTAATTTAGGAACCTATCACACACCACTGATTAAAAACAGAGGCTGGGGACATGTGTGGCTGCCCCATCCCTGCAAGTGTCCAAGGCCAGGTTGGATGAGGCTTGGAGCAACCTGGGCTAGTGGAAGGTGTCCCTGCCCATGGCAGGGGCGGGGAACTGGATGGTCTTTAAGATCCCTTCCAACCTAAAACCATTCTATGATTCTGATTTCTTTCACAGGTTTTTTGCTGGTAAGGACCATCTTTGTCTTTCTAGGGAGGCTGAATGGAAAATAAAAAGGCAAAACAAATGGGAAAGAAGTGACGTTTTAGGCCATCAGAGATGGAAAGGGATGATTTGTCACATTGTCTTGCAGTGTGGATGAGTTTGTGAAGTAAGGTGGAACCTCCCCCATGGAGCAGCTGCTGGTGGGAAGCACCCAGAAGTTAGTTGGTTTTCCTCTGTGCTCTTTTGCTGCAATGTTATTTTCTCTTGTTTCCAGCACCTTTCCGTGGGCTGTACAGGAATCAGCACTGTGTGGGTAATTCTAAGTGCCTTTCTCGTTGCCCTATTTCCAGGACATCCCAAATATCCTGCCAGGCTTGGAGCTTGGATGAAGGGTGATTTCCTGAAGCTTATTCTGATTAAAGCTGAGGGGTTTATGGTGATCTGAGAAGCAGAGCACAGCAGCAGAGTCTGCTTGCTTCTCCTTTCTGGGGACAGCATCCTTACCCTTGTGCCTTGCAGACCCAGAGTGAGTGGAGCTGGGAGAGAGGATGGGAATAGACTTCAGGATTTCTTTCCTTTCTGGCCACACCTTAAACTTAAAAGCACTTGGCAATTGTGGTGCCAGCAAAACTTGACAAACTGACTTACTTATTTGGGTAAGGACGCAGAGCCAGACTTCTTAGATCCTTCTTTCCCTCTTCCCTGTGTGTTACAAATCGCTCTAATGTCACATCAGGGATTGGGAAGGAATCTTGGGCTCCATTCATACCGGGATTGTTGCTAGGAAACCTCTCCCTTTGACAATGGATGCTGAGCATGCCTGTGTTTGCCTTTGGCTCTCCGAAGGACAAAAATCACCATGTGGCATTGGGAGGGGAGGGGGGGGAAGGAAAAAAAACCCAAACAACCCTGAAAATGACTTTAAAATTTTAAGCTGTGCCAAATGATGCTCTGGATTGCAGAGGCCAGTGCCTGTGGTTTGGTGGGTTTGCTTTGGGAGCAGATGAGCCACAGTTTGACCCTTCTATGCTTCATGTGCTTTGAAGTCAGGCTGGATTCTCCATGTCCCCTTCTGCTACCTGGGGGCTGCTGTGCCATATGGGAGAGGGCCCTGGAATTCTTGTCTATAGTTACCATCCAGGGGGGAGCCAGCTCTTGGTATCCATGTGTGAGCACACAGCACAGATTCCCCAGCATTCAAGGAAGCTGCTTGATTTACACAGTTTTGTTGGGTGGGAAAGAGGAGGCATCATGACTGTCTGTCTCCCTCTTTTTTTTCCCTCTAAATTCAAGGTATTAATTTGAAAAATGTTCTAAATATCCATTGTGTGTGCATATACACGTTATGTTTACATTGTGGTTGCTTTTAATAGACTCAAAGAAACAAGAAAATATTTGGAAACTATTTTGCTTTCTTCCTCAGAGGAGTGAAGCCTTATTATCTAAAAACCAGCCTTCATATTTTTCCACATAAATTTGCATCCTTTTTTTTTTTTTTTTTTTTTTTTAATTTTTTTTTCAATCCTGGCTGAAAATCCTGCAGAGTGGAATTTTTTTCAGATGCAGCAGCTGCTGCCAAACACTTTGGATGAGGTGTTGCACATCATTGTTGAACCCTGGTCAATGCAGAAGGGGAAAATCTGGTCTCATGGCCAGGAGATTACAATTCTAGTGTTTAATGTTGCAATTTTGGTTGTGGAAAAACTTTGACTGTGACCATGTATATGTACCATGGGACTAAAAAGCTGATAAATTGATCATTAGCTTAGAGAAGTAAGGTGTGAAATAAGTTAAAACAAGCTCAAGAAGTTTACTAGTTTAAGTAAAATTCCTAATTCTTGATTTGCAGTTGGCAGGAAGGAAACCTCACGTAGAATAAAAGGTTCTGTGGGTCCCTTTGAGGGGTTTTGATTTCCATTTCTCACTCTGTGTCATTTACAGTGAGGAATAAAAGGCGTCTGATGGCTCCTGCTTTGTCCTCAGCTGACTCCATTGTGTGAGGGGGACATGGGAGCGAAGGGGGAGCAGCTCCAGCCGCTGGTCCTGCTGCTATTCCTGACCCCAGTGCTGTGTGCATCCAGTGCCAAGGGTTTTCCCAGGACAAAGAAATGGTAATGAAACGTGGCAGTGAATCCTGAGGCCTGAAAAGCAGCTTGGATTCCACCCCCCAGCCCTCGGCCAGAGCCGTGCTGTGCCCTCTGCCTCCTTCCCAGGTCTGAGCTGCCCCGGGCAGGAACCCTTTGTCCCTGCTCCTATTCCCTCCCCTGTAGGCATTACTCATCACACCACCTCCCATCTTGCTGTTAACTCTCCCCTTGGCTTTTCACACCCCTATTTCTGTTTTGAGGAGGAGAAACTAAAGCTCAGGCACGTGAACTGGGTGGCCCAGCGTGACTGCTGCTGTTAGAAGGGCTCAGATTTTCAGTATTTCAGTACCAGTGGCTTCCTGATGGACCCCCGGGCTTCCCTTAGTTTGTTGCACAGACTTCAGTGGGTCTACTTTTGAATAGCTCAGGACCTGCTTATTGCTCCTAGAGCAGAAGAAATAGTAATAATGGAGGTTTCCTTATCCTGCCATCTGCTTCTAAAAGTCCACTAAAGGAGAGCTGGTAACAAGTCCAGTAAAGAGAAGCTGATTTTCTTTAAGACATTTGTCTCTCCTGGTGGGCAGTGAAGGTGTTCCCACCACTCAGACTTTTCTATTCCTGGCTGCTCATGATGCTCACAGAGGTGTCATTTTGAGGGGCCTCTGAATGTGGAGGATTTTCTATATTTATCATAACTACCACTATTTTCATGCTAAATATATCTTTTGCTGTTGTGCTACATGAATTCCCAGGCTGTTCCTTTGCCCTTCAATGTCTACTTTCTGCCTAGTGAGCAGCTACAGGTGTGCATCACAAAATCGGATGAAAAGGTGATTTTTGAGCACTGTTATGACAATTCAATGTCCATAATGTATTTGTCCTGGGATAAACTAGAGAATCTGCTCACTTTTCAGGCAATTGTTACAGTTTGTAGAGGTGTTTTGTCAGATCAGCCTTTATATGATCTGCAAAGGAAGAACTCATGACAATACTGGGGAGGGGATAAAGTTTGGTTGCTCAAGGTTTTATAGACATAAAAGTTGCATAAAATCCAGTTGTCTCTAGTACTCCATACATTAAATTGGGAGCATTATGGGTGATGCATTTGAAGAAGTCAGATCTTGACCTCCATTTCCCCACTGGAACTTGCCAATGGGTATTTCCACTTTTAGGAATATACTGAACCTACCTTTAGGTTCAATATATTGAGTTTCTTGGCACCTGCTTTCAAGGTTTATGTACACTTGAGTTTTATTTAATTAATATTTTAAGCCTGCACCTCTGCCTTGATGAGGAAATGATCCTTTCCAAATGGTTACTTTTATTTGAAATTGCAACTGAACAAAGGGCTGAGAGCAGATTTATCTCTTCTATTTCCAAAGCTTTTTGTAGCTCTCCATCAACTTTGGAATAGAGGATCTATCCATGAAATTTAATTCATCAAACTCCTCTGCCTATGGAAGCAGCTCTGATGCCCTGACTGCCCTTTCAGAGCATTTTCTACTGAAACCAGGGAGATATTTACTTACATTTTAGCAACTCTTTGAAAATGGTCATTATCAGGATGTATCATCATGGCTGAAGTATCCTGAGTTTAATCTGCCTGTTGAAATTTCCTTCATGTAACAACACAGTATGTGCCCTGTAAATAACATAGTGCAGCTCAGGAAATGAAAGATGTTTTGAATAAATAAATAATGGCTTGCTGACTACTGAGGCTCCTGGCTTTGGTAATGTACTGGGGAAGAGAAAGCAAATAGAAATCTCCTTCTGGGCATTTCCAAACATCAAAATGCCCTCTGTGTTTTGTTGTGGTTAAATGTACAACTCCATCAGAAGCCTTGAGACCCCTGTTTGGGTGGCCTTGCAAATGAATTTCAGATATTGCAGTAATTGTAGTTACTGCAAGGAAACCGAAGTTTTTGTTGGAGGTAGGGGATTTTTTTAATGAAAAATTCTGGCAATGCAAGGGATGTGTCTAAACCTTGTGGTGTCTGGTTGTTTAATGATAACTGGGAGCATTAGAGGGATGTGAGTATTTGGGGGGTCTGAGGATGACTTTTGGCAAATGTTGTCTTATCTTCTGCTTGATTTTGAAATGCTGTGATATGCAATGACCACGTCGTGCTGTGTTGAGCCACGGGACAGTGTGAACCTGGCCCAGGCTTTAATACAAATTGATGGGTGTTCCATGCTGTTTGAGGACCCAGGAAACAGGGAAGTCCTCAGGAGCAGGTGAAAAGAGGTAATAGGTTGAGGTCATTGACCATCCATGTAAAATCATCTCTGATTCCATAGTTAACCTGAGCTTTAGCAGAAAAGTTGCATTTATGAAAGGAAAAGACTGGAAACAGTGAATCCTGTTGGGTTTGGGATGGTATTTGTTTTAGCTTGATGTGGCCAGCTTGGGTGGAGCTCAGCATTACACAAGAAGAAATATAACACCTCCCACTGAGGCGGAACATGGAGACACAACCGGTTTGCAAATCCTGCTGCTGAATCATTTTCACAAACTCTGGCTTAGGTAAAAGACAGAAATCTATCAAATGTTGTACAGATTAACTTATCACCCAGTTAAATGGGCTGTCAGTCTGGGCTGCCTGTGCTTGGCAGGGTGAATTCAAATGCATGCAAATTTCCCTGGTGGCTGACGAGCGACGATGGTGGAGCTGTCAACTGATGACATGTGAAAATACATTAACATTGGTTAAAATATATTTGAAAGGGATAGCTCATATTTTGATAACATTTTCACAGGCAAATGATTTGTATGAGATCTGAAACACTGACCACATAATTTATGCCAGGAGGAAGGATTTTTTTTTTTTTTTTTTTTTTAAATAGCAACTCCTCAGGAATGTTTTGTACTCGAAGGAAGCCCCCAAACAATTAACAGTTACCACACAAACCGGTTCCAGTCCCATGTGCCACCATTGTACGGAATCACTGTTCCGATAGCCTCACTTGTCACTTCCACTTGATCTTCCCAAAAGTGATTAGAAACTTCAAAAGAACCAATTACACAGGCCATTGTGTTATAGACCTGACTCTGGCTTTTAAACCTTGTGCTCCTCCCTTCATTTGGACTCTCCACCTTTAATTTCTCCCATTTGCAAGACAGATTTCTCCACTTAACAGGAACATCAGGAGACAGAAGCACTGAAAGCTCCACAGTATTTGGCTTTGCCCCAGTTGTTCTTTCAGGGCTTAGTGACTTCTTAACCACCCCCTCCATTAACTCCCTGGGGAGCCACGTGGTTTGTGATGGTCACTTCATGTGTTTCCAGTTATGCCAGTGACCATTTTAATAAGTGGCCTTGAAAGGTAGAAGAAAGATGCAGCTCGCTGCAGGAAAAGGTCGTGGGATGTGAACAAGTGTTGACTGAGCTGTGTGATAAGAAAAACATCTGAAGCATATGATTCAAGATTCACCCTTTAGTCTCGAATCTTCAGAGGTGAAAGGGGAGAACTTAGCACAGTCTAAAAACAGCAGATCTCACAGTTCAGCAGTCAACCATGGCGTCTGATACACGAAAAAAATTACTTATGCTGTCAGCTTCCATTATTTACATGATCTTTCTGTGGTTGAGTCGTGGCTGTGGATGTGCAATTCAGCTAGAAAAATTGCATATTTACACAGATGGGTGCTGGCATGTGACCAGGGCTTGAGCAAAATGCATGGGTAGAGGTAGAAATCAAATACAGAGTGGTGAGTTGGGTTTTGAGGGGTTTGGTAACAAGGTGCAAGTGTTTACAGATGCTCATAGGTATGAAGGGCTCTCTTGGAAATGGTGATTCTTAGGAAAAGGGGGGTATTGGGAACAGCTATGCGTTTTTGCTCTCCCTGGCTTCCTGGGGTGTCTCTACACCCTGTTTTAGATGATGCTTCAGGGCATCTCTACCTCTTGTTTTATTTGGAAACTCATAGCTAGGACAAAAATGGCATAAGCCTGAATTAGATTTATAAAATCCTTTTTGCAGAATAATGGAAGTTGAATGTTAGGGTGTAAATGTAGTGCCTGGAATGTCAAGAAGAGACCTGGTGGTGCTCCTGCACAGAAGTGTCTTGTGATGAGGGAGAGAAAGAGGTCAGGACAGAGGTCCTTTCCTTTGCTTCTTTGGACTGTGCTTTGGAATAAACTATTCCCACCATAGCCTGAATTACAATATACCTAATTCAGTGGGAATTTATCAGTAAACTCATTTTCTTCTGTGCATGTGTGTTGGTGGGTTCTGGGCATAACTTTCTGCCTTAGAACCCCCTCAGATTGCAAACCTGGGGATGAGATGAAATCCCTAACCTTTCCAGTGACCATATGACACTCCCATAAATCCCTCCCTCCGTTTCTGGGATTCGCCTTTTGAACACCCCCATCTCTCCCTGCAGATGGGCTGTAAAACACTTCAGCAATGTGCTGACTCTGTTCCTGCTGAGAAGTTTGCAGGGAGAGAGTCCTCTGGCACTGGCAACCTGAACCAAGAGCAAATGCAGGTGATGGGAAATCTCATAAGGTTTCAAAGTGGACAGGAGTTTCTATTACAATAAAGCTTGGAATTTTACCAGGATTATCTTGATATTGAGGAGTGAGGTGAGGGTTTTGTCATTATGGTGTGAGGTGAAATCTTCTTGACTGAACCTTCAATTTAAGTAGAAATCTCTGTCCTGTTTTTGATCTATAAAGTTCAAACACTGGCTATGTGTCAGGAGTGTGGACCTCAGCGCTGCAGGGCACAGGTAATGGAGTAAAGAGGGATGAATGGAGGGAAAGAGGGAACAGGAGGACAGGGCCATGCCATCAGAGAGACCGCCAAGAAGGGCAACAGGTCCTCTGTTGACATTAGTGGCCTGTGGTTAACTTGGAACAACATGTATTTCACATTAAAACATTATAAAATATTTGTAGGTGCGTTTGTGTCTCTCTTTAGGGTGTGACTCTCCCTCCCCTAAGGAGAGGAAGTGTCCTCGTGGGTTGCCAGGTATTTAACACGTGGAAATCAGGTACATAAAATCCATTTAACTTGTTAGTGAATCAATTGCTTTTCCCTTGGTGGCTGTGTGATGCGCAAACCCCTTCCCTCCAAATTGTTCTCCCTGCAGTTATCCACAATTTCCCTCTGGTTAAACTCCATTCAGGGTTATAAACTGGGGGGGGGGGGGGGGGGGACAAAAAAAAACAAAACAAAACAAACAAACAAAACAAAACAAAAAAAAGCAGCATAGAGACTCTTGCCCACGTGGCAACAAGAAAAAGAAGAATAAAAGACAGGTTTTGTACTGTTAAGGAAACAACGACCTCAGTTTCCCAGAGAATTAATTCAGGAGTTATTCGTGCTTTGAGGGGAAAACGCCTCCACTCACCAGTTTGTGGTCACTTTTAACAATTCAGAAGCTCCTGATCGCAGCTGCACTAATGAGAAAGAGTTAACTGCAGCACAAGCCACGAAAAAGGAAATGAATAGAAAAAACTCGATGCCTCAACTTTAAGCGCCGCAGCTCTCACTGTCAGCACATCCCTCCCTCACCGGGGCAGCCTTGCCAGGAGCAGTATATAAGCAAGGAGGGCAGTGACAGCAAGGCTGTGATATAAAGAGGGCCCCCGCCTCTCTCTGCATATTCCTGCTAATTGCTTTTCCCGTTACAAGGCCGGTCCCACCTCTCGGTGTGTAAATTACGCCTGTTTTGTGCAGCCGCGATTGTCAGGTCATTGTGCTACTTTGCTTTATCACTCCTGTCCACTCGCAGCTGTTCCTGGCTCTGTGATGCTCCCTGTGCCTCCCGCTCTCCTCTTGGTTTGTGCTGCTCCCAGGTGCCTGGGAATCGCTGCTGCAGGGGGGGAACGGCCACTTTTCCTCAGTGGAAAAACTGGCTTCTTGAAATAAATCTATCTCCAAAGCACGTTCCACAATCCTGTGCTTTTTTGATGTGCCCGTCCCCTTCCAGGGAGGAGAAACTCTCACCAGCACAGGCAGGGGAGAGGTGGCATCGCTCTGCCACGGGGCTCTGTGTGGTGAGTACGTTGTAGAGATCAGACTTTTGGCACCCAAAGGTGTCTCTTGGGAAAGACAAGATGTTTCAGGTTGTGTTCACAGAATCCCGGAATAGTTTGGGTTGGAAGGGACCTCTGGAGATCCCTCGGTCCAACCCTCCTGCCCAGGCAGGGACACCTGGAGCAGGTGATTCATCCAGGTGGGTTGGAATGTCTCTGGAGAGGGAGATTCCATGACTCTCAGACCTGCTGTGAAAATTCCATCACTTGATCTCTTATTTAAAGAGATTCCCTGACTCCAACTTTTTCAGGATCAGCCCATGCTCTCTCATTTATGGAAAGGTCTCACTGAAGTCTCACAACTTTAAAGATTAGTTGAGTGTTTTGCTGACCAGGCCCAGGTGATCTCAGGGCTTGGCCCATCAAAGCTCAGATGCTGTCTGGGACATCTCAAACAAACCACTCAACTTTGCTAAATTCTTTGCCCGGGTATGAAAGTTTTGTTGTATTTGACTTTTTTTCCCCTCTCTTTTTTCCCCCTTGTTTTTTTTCTTCAAGATGATTATAGATAATAAAGTAGGATGCAAAAGCCTTCATTAAAAATGCATTTTGTAAAATTGAAACTTAAGTGTCAGGTTTTTCTAGCAGTCTGTCAAATACTTGACAATTAAAATAGCTGGTTTTAAAAATTTAATGAGACACAATAAGGACTAAATGCACAAGAAGCTTTCTCATTCTTAGTATAAAATAGAAACATAACAAGTCCATTATATTTCCTTACAAAAATGTCCCATTTGTAAGATATGCTATAATCTATTTTTAATTAAATTAGTATATGCAATTTATTACCTGAGCTATATTTATTAATATTTAATATTTAATTTTGAATTAATTACCCAAGTGAAAGAGTACTCAGCTGGGCTGGAGAGACTCACAAAACAGCGAGTGTCCTGCAGCAGCTGAAGGTAAACCTGGGGTGTGCAGCTGTCCTGAGCTTTATGAGAATGATGGCCAAAAAAAAATGCAGTGCAGAAGTCTTGGGTACAGTAACCCAAAGTCATGGAAGTGTAGAATCCCTCAGGAGATGAATGCCTGGTGTTCATGTAGTCATAAAGTTGGGAAGTATTTTCCCTGCATCGCACAGAATCACATAATGGACCAGGTTGGAAGAGACCGCTGGAAGTCGCCAACCTGACCTTGGACACTTCCAGGGATGAGGCAGCCACAGCTTCTCTGGGCAACCTGTGCCAGGGCCTCCCCACCTTCACAGCCAAGAATTACTTCCCAGTATCCCATCCTAACCTACTCTCTGTCAGTGGGAAGCCATTCCCCTTTTTCTGTCACCAAAAATCACCCGATTGGTTACACTTAGGTCACATTTTTAAGGTTTTCAGAGAGTAGAAGTTGTGTTATTGTTTGTGAGTGCCTGGAGACCCCAAATTAGAGCACCCTCTCCTGAAGGCCCCAGCTCTGCCCCTGTGTTTCATGGCTCACCACCAGCTTTCTTACCCCTGTTTTCTCTTTCTTCACTTGGGCAATCTTCTCACACAAGGGGCTTCTGGGCTGGAGCACTTAAGGGCAAATCTCTTGAAGCACCTCTTATTTTTTCTCTCAGTTTGGCACTTCTGGGTTTCAGCAGCTCCCTCTTTGTGAACATGCCTAAATAGATATCTTGCTTTCAGCCATATATAAGTCGACAGGCTCTGCACCAATGGGGAGATGTGGAAGTACAATGGAATACTTTCTAATTTACCAGGATAATTTGCAGAGACTGCTAGTCCTCTGTTGGTTTAAGCCAAAATTCAATGTGGGTTGTTGTTTTTTTTCTTTTCTTTCATCAGGAATAGAACTTTATATTAATTACACTGGGCTTATCCAAAGGTGTGTGTAAATTCCATATGATTAGTTGAGAAAAGCACCTTACTGGGGAAGAAAAAGGTCAATCCACAGTGACAGAGCTGAGAGAGTTGCAGTATTTTGATCAGCATGGGTGTGCTACCCATTAGTACAAACTAAAATAAAAACCTTTGGAACGGTGATTTTCTACACACAATCTGTTTAGCTTGGGAAAACAAATGAAAGAAAGAAATAATTTGATGCTCAGTTTAATAATTGAACATCCTTCCTTCCCAGGATGCACAAGGTGGTTATACAAAAAACATTTGTTAAACAAAAGTGACCATTAATAATCCAAAGTTGTTCCCTTTTTGGCTGATTTTCATGCAGACCCATCCCCATCATAAAAGAGCTGTAAGAGGAGGCTTGTCTTTATTTATTAATTCAGACTGACTTCAGAAAGCGCTCCCCAAGCCACCAGTGATGCCTTCTGACAGGCTCCTAATCCTTGCCCGCTGCTGCAGGAGCAGCATTGCAGCAGCTTGTCATTAGTCCTGGCACTCTGCCAGCAGGTTCTGCCGCCTCTGGAGCCGAGGAGCTGCAGGTAGGGCAGGGCCTCGTTGGCATCTTGGGCTCCTGAGTGTCACAGGACAGTGTCAGCACCCTGGCTGTGCCCTCAGTCACACACCATGATCTCTGATTTTTCTGTGTGCTGTGGGATCTGCGCAAACCCCGTGATAGACACCATGCCCTGAATGCCCAAAGGACGGTGTGGGGAAGAAACAGGGTCACAGCTTTGTCCCTGCACGAGGCCGGGAGGTTTAGTAGAGTAGAAGGGTTTGGGTTGGAAGGGAACTTAAAGATAATCCAGTTCCAACACCCCTGCCATGGGCAGGGACACCTTCCCAGGTTGCTCCAAGCCCCGTCCAACCTGGCCTTGGACACTCCCAGGGGTGGGGCAGCCACAGCTTCTCCTGGCAACCTGTGCCAGGGCCTCCCCACCTTCACAGCCAAGAATTCCTTCCTAATATCTAATCTAAGCCTCCCCTCTCTGAGTTTAAAGTTGGAATTTTGTTTGAGAGGGACCTACAGCAATCATCCCATCCAACTCCCTGACCAATTCAGAGCTCACCATTCCCATCA
>CM076268.1:5067500-5082500 GCA_038380795.1 Pyrocephalus nanus
TGCCCACTAAGCGATGCTATAAGTGCCTGAGCGGCGGCACCGGCGCTGGGAATCGCTTGCTGCTCCCAGATAAGCGCCTTAATCCTTTGTCTTGTGTGGCGGGATAAGACACCAACCCTTCCAGCAGCACCATGGCGTTTGTTTGAGTTGCTTTCTCAGAGCTCTCAGAGCACTGGGTCTTGGCCCACTGCCCCTGCCATCCTGCTCCCTTAATGGATTAGCTGGACTTCAAGGAAAATCCTCCTTTAACAATAGCGAGGAATCGTGTGGTCCTTGGTTCTACCTAAGGAGAGGTGCCAGCAGTATTTTCTGCTACAAGGGAATCTGCTCAGTCTTTTTGATCCGATTTCTCTTTTCTTGATTTTGATATCTCTACAAAAGCCACTGCAGATGGGAAAGGAGAAACAAACACAACCCCATAACACCCCAGCCAAGCCACCCTCAGTTTTTTTAATTCGTTTTTCTTTCCAGCTTTCCCATCTTTTCCTTCCCCTCCCCTCTTGAGCCGCTGAGCAGAGAAACTAAATCGCTCTCTTCTTGCTTTGGGCTGTTTTTCATCACTTCTTTTGTGCTTCCTGACCCCAGAAAGCAGGCTTAAGTTGCTACATTCCTCCTCCTTCACCATAGCCAGAGACACAGTTCTTCTCGTTTCAGCAGATGTGCCAAAGGTACTCTGCTCTCCCTGGAGCATAACTTCAAATTTTGGCAAATGCAAAGCTTGGACATTTTCCAGGAAAATGGTTTTTTTTTGTCTTGAAAAAGTGTTTTTTTTTTTTTTTTCTTTTGTTTTGTTTTGTTTCTCCAAAGTGTAATTTATTTGGGCTTGAAGTGTTGTTTGAAACACAGTTCTCTTAATTTTTCAAGGGAGCTCTCACTGAGCTCCAGATGTTTTGCCACTGACCATCAGCTCTGGAAATGGGTAGCCAGGCAGGGAAATTATTATTCCTCTCAGCCTTATCTAGACCAGAAGGCATAAGCAGTGACACTGAAAAAATGTCAATTAACCTGCACTGTTGGTAACCTCAGAGGTTTTTTTTTACCTGGAAACTTTGTTTTTTGGAGGGGAGGAAAAATTTCCATACGTGTGTGTGTGTACGTGTCCGGGTGTGCACATGAGCAAACCCTTGTCTGTGATGCTGGAAATCCTGCTGCCTTTGGTCAGCTTTAGAGGGAACTAAAGCCCAGCTGTGCTCACAGCCAGGAGAATTCAGCAGGGCTAACACACATAAAAGCAGACACGAGATCCTTCATGTCTCAGACCAAGCAGCAGGCGTGCTTTGGGTCTTGCAAAAAAAAAAATGCTGGATTGATGTGAAACCCTGTGATAGTGAAAATATGGGGGATTTCTGCCACCTGCCCTTTGCATCCATTTTGTATCCTTCTCAAGTCAGCTCATAAGTGATTCTTCCCAAGCTTCCAGCTGCTTGGCATTTCTTGTGTAAAATAATTAATGATTATAGGGAATGGAGAGATCAGCTTAGGGATAGTTGTGCCTGGTCCTGGGCATTTGTGTACATGCACTCGTGTGCATTCAGTGCTCAGTAGCAATGTCAAAGGGAAAAAAAGGCAAATTATATGAAGAAATATTAGGAAAGTTTTTTTTTTTTTTAAATAGAGTATGTGGAATATACACCTGCAATCCTAACACTGGGTGTGGAAAGAGGGTCAAAGCCATAGGAAATATTCTCCCTGCTCTGACTCTTGCAGCCCTCCCATGGTGTGGTCTCTGGGCGCTGAGATGGATGGACCTTTGGTCCAGTCTAGGATGGCCAGTCCCCCATGATCCTTGTGCAATCCTGTTTAATTCCAGAATCACAGAATTGTTTATGTTGGAAAAGCCCTCTAACACCATTGAGTCCAACTGTTGCCACAGCACTGTAAGTTCCATCACTAATCCATGTCCCTGTGTTCTTCAGCTCTGAATAAATGACAAAATGGTAGCAAATAAAAACACAAAAAGGCAGGGGGAAGGTGTATTTTGGGACAGTATTTCATGTATTTATTGTTTTAGACCTTAGAAAAGCGCATAGGGAAAAACTCTTTGCCACTTTACATTGTTATGATCTAATTAAAGGGAGATACATGTGAAATATTTATGCAACCTTTAGGAAAAGAAAAAGAGAGAAAAAAAAATTTGGCTTGGTCTCATTTGGGAAATTTTCTGAGACATGGGAATGGAACAGTTCATAAAACAAATACAGAAAAGCTGTGGACAAAGCAATTTTTTTTTTTTGTAAATACTATTTACAAAATTTCAGAATAGCTTGTGTTAAAATCTGCTTCAACTGGCTGGTTCCAAGTAATGTAGTCCCCTTGTTTTGTTTTGAGACTGATGTTCCTGAGCTGCATGTCAGCCCCGGGATGGAGACTCTGCCCTGATAGCCTGACTTTGGCTGGGTTTGGGTCATTTTGGGTCACTGTCCAAAAACCATGGCACAGGAAAACTGAAAAGGGACTGGTTCAGTGTGTTGTTGAGTTTTGATGGTCTGTTAAATGCTTTGGGTTCAATGAGTGGCTGGAAAAGAGTTTCATCAAAAGCTCTCAGTTTGCACACCAAGGACAAAGTTCAGGATAAGCTCTTATTTAAATTATGTGACTGTAATTACACTAAAATGAGTTGAAATACTGACAAGAATTGTTACTCTATTGCATGTCGTGCCTCTAGCCTAAGTTCTGAGCTCATGTCTGAATGTGTAAAGGTTATTTCAAAGTGCAGGAGCCAAGACACAGCCCCATCTGCAGGGTGTAGGACAGAGGGCATCAAGACAACTGTGTGGAATTGGAAAGATGAGACCCAGGCCACAGGACTGTGTTGGAAGGTAACACACATATATATCACAATTACACTTTTCTGAGACTGGAAATGCTGGGTAATTGTCTTTCCCTGCCAGTGTGCTCAGGGCGCTTTACAACAATAAATTTCACCAGGAGTGCTAAAACCCAGAAACACAATAAAGTGAAACTGCTGCTCCAGAAATGAGAGAAAGCTAAGCTCTCGTTCAAAAATTGGGGTCTGGGTGTGTAGTTGTTGGAGCTCAGGGTGCTGCTCCAGGGTTGGAGGCCCTGGCAGTGGGTATGGATGGGGTGAGGAGGTGATGACCACCCCCAGCCCTCCAGACCGCTGCCCACTGGGCTCCTGCAAAGCAGGAAAGCTCGGGGCCGAGCATTGATTTAGAGGAAGGACAAAGTTCTTTTTCCAGCCAAAACAAAATTGTGTGCCAATCAAAAAGGTGTTAGACAGGCTATTGTTGACCTCTAGGGAGTATCAGAGGACAGAAATCCTTGGAAGGAAATTCAGAAAACAATCTCCAGGGAAGCCAAGTGAGCACTGCTGGAAGTGCTGCAGCACCACAGTGCCAAGACCTCTGATTATCCACACAGACCTACTGTGGACAGGCATCTTTAATATTCCATCCTGTGTTTAGAAAACATCTTCATCTTGTTTCCTAAGAAACAACATGGCTTGAGATTTGATAGATTTGGGGTCTGGGCAAAGCCACCTCCAGCTCTGCCCAGACAGAGATCCTCTCTCCCCCCTCTTCTCTCTCCCCTCTGCCGTGAGTGAGGAATTCAGATCCCTCCAGCAAGTGCTTGTTGTTTCTGAGACATGTCCTACAGCAGGACCTTGATCTCACTGGGGCCTTAATAACAGCAAGGTACAAAAAATACTCAGAATATATTCCAACCTGGGCAAGGGAGAGCAGTTGGATGGTTTGCAATGGCCATTAGATGGCTGATGCTGTTTTCTCTGTAAGGTTCAGAGCCATCCATAACTAGAACATACTTTTTGTAATCCCATCTTAGAGTAGATTTGATTTTTAGGAAGGAAAAATGTCACTAAATCATTATTATTCATGTGACAAATCCTGAAGGGTAAATTTTTTTTAAACACCACCTCTATCAGTCTCTCCCATGTCACCTAACTTTTATGCAATAACACTGTTCCCTTAGAGATACCGTATAAAATATCTCTCACTTCCCAATATTATTCATAGAATTCCCATTATAGAACATTGAAAACCCAGATTAGAAGAGTACAAGAATATTTTATGACCAGTTTGAAAATGCTGTTACTGCTGCAATAAATTAAGAAGTTAAATTACTCCCACATTGAGTATTGATATACTGTGCATGGCAGAAAAATTCCTTTGAAATATACTGTACAATACGTATAGAGAAATTCCAGCCCCTTTGATGACTGCCAGCAAAGTGGTTTGTGTGTACTTGGGGGTGGGGGATTGAGTTGCCAAGTCAGGTCTTTAAAGCAACGAGTTGAGCAAAGACAAAGTAGGAACCAAAAAAATTTCATACAATTAACTGCTGATATTGGGATGTTGCATTAAATGGCCAAGCCCTTCCTTCTTCTTTTCTTTGTGAACTGCACCTTTACGGACAGAATGTTATGTGGGCCAGCAGATACAATTTCCTATAATATTTCTCTTGTCTATATCTGTGTGGGTATTTATTTGTGGCCTTTACCTGACCATGGCAAGACTGTGGCTGTCTGATGTGTATGTGCCTCTTTTATATTAGTTTTTTTTTTTTCTTTGCTGAACAGTCATTCAAACTCAAATCTTTGACTGCCAAGGGAAAAAGCAGGAAAAAAAAAAAAAGGAATTTTGGATGGGATTCAGTTTCTTTGAGATACAAAGATGCACAACTAATTAATTAAGTCAACTTTTCAGCCTTATTTACAGTTGTTTGTGTTACTCGAGTGGTCTGAAGGCACCAGAATGTGCCAGACAATTTTGATGTAGTTATCAAGGAATTTATAAGCACAAATTGTCTTTCTTTTTTTTTTTTTTTTTCTGCTTACAAAGCTTCAGATGTGAAGCATTGCACTGGGAACTGCACTTAAACAAAGTGGTTGTTACAACTTCAGGTAAGACCTGATCTCTCTCATTTATTTTCATATGTTGTCTTCTGGGCACAAAAAACCGGCACTTTATTAAGCGAAATAATTGGAGAGATTTGCCTGTTAGACTAAATTGGCATCCAAACCGCCTATTTTGCAAAAATGTAACAAAAGAGCCCTCTCACACATTTTGCAGAGGAATCAAAACTGAGCTGCTGCGCCGCCGGCAGCATGAGCAGTTTCTTTGGTTTTGCCAAGAACCTGGAAATCCAGTAGTTGAGTTTACAGTAATAATTACAGTGTGCTTTGCTGATTGCAATATTCTGCCCCAAAAGTGCCTGTTTAACTAAGCTGTGGAATCAAGTGCCTCCAAGAAATCTGATCTATTTATTATCAATTGCTTTTCACAAGTGCGTCCTGCCCGAATTGCCTCGTTATTCCACGAATGGGCTCCCAGCAAGAGTTGTTTGTATAAAGTGGAGCAGCCAGGAGTTATTTAAGAACAACACAAACAACCATTAAGCCCTGGTGTGTGCTTTTAAAGGTTATTCTTGGAGGATTTGCTTTCCCAAGGAAAGCGAGGCAATGAAGGGTAGTAGCCGAGTAGCACGTTTTTCCCTGGATGCGCCAAAAAAATTCACTCAAAGATCAGCAGGAGCTTTCTGTAAATCCCGGAGCTTATGTGTGCTTGTTGGAGCCTTGACTTTTCCGTGGAGTTGGGGGTTCTCAGATTAAGCCCAGCCAGGGAGCTGCTGCCACCCTGGCTCAGAGCAGACTCACAGATTATTCTGAGTTGGATGGGACCCACGAGGATCATGGAGTCCAACTCTTAAGTGAATGGCCCATATAGGGATCAAACCCACAACCTGGGTGTTATTAGCACGATGCCCTACCAACTGAGCTGATCTCAGGGCCTAAAATCACTTGGATCCACAGCCTGAGTGTTATTAGCACCACGCTCTACCAACAGAGGTCTAAAATCACGCTGATCCAGAGCTGATCCGCAGCCCAAGACACCAAGGCTGACTCCGGCGCTGCCCAAAGTGACTTCTCTTCATGTATAATCATGTAGCAAATCATGTATTCATTTGTATTATTAAATAAAGACTAACAGAGCTGTAGACCCAGCAGAGCAGAAGGGATGCACAGAGGATCATGGGTTCCCAGCATTCCCTGCTCCCTCTTGGAAAGGCGCTGACTCACTCCCCGAGCAATCAGCGTTGTGTGCCATTACAAATGGGGTGGTTAATAGGCCTGCATCCATTATCATTAGTGCATCTCAGCACGCAGGTACATGATGGGGCCTGCCAGCGCATTTGCTCCAGCTCACTGAGCCAGGGGCCATGCTCCATTGCAAATGAGGATGAGGAACACCTGCTCCAGGGTTTTTCGGCAGACCGGAGTCATCCTTCACATCTCATGCAACACTTGTTCTGTCAGAATGCAACGCTGGCACCGGCCGGAGCGGTGCCGTGCCAGGCGTCCCACTAAAGATTAGACACTTCCCTGTGGTCTTCTGCTCAAGTTCAGCTTTGAATTTTTTTTTTTTTTTTTTCAAAGCAAAGCTTTGAAAAATTTATCAATTTCGTATTAGGCATTCAGTCATTATGTTAAGGGTTTAAAAATAAAGATGAAAAAAACCACAACTTCGCTTCAGAAATTAACTTCTTTTTTTTTTTTTTTTTTTTTGGCAATTAGAATGGCAATATAAAATATTTATTGAGTCTGATAATTTTATTCACAGTGCTGAGTGCTGGCTGGTTTGATACGGTTTTTTGAGAGAGGTTTTATTTTTGGAAAATAAGCCTTGTGATTTATTATTTTTCCTTTATATATTTTTTTTTCTGGTCTTCTGCAACTATTCAGAGTGTTTGTGGGATTTTTATTTTAATTGTCTGCATCAGGTGACCCAAGATGTGATATTAGACACTAATCCAAAACATGACAAAATATTACCTTCTCCAGGCACATGTCTTTCCAGCCAGAGGCCTCTGGTCTGGCTGCACTCCAGAGCCAGGACAAAGGCTTTCCTCATCCTGCTCCAAAAGGCACAACGCTTGCTGTCAGCCCCAGGTTTGTTTGAGGCACTGGAAACCAAAATTAAGGGAGGAAAAAGAGGAGGAATTTGAAGAAGCAGCTCTTGCAGTTCGTAATTTGAAGTGAAGGGCACAGTGAAGGTGAGAGTGTTGCAATGTGTCCTTCCCTCTCCCTGTCCTGTGTAAATGGGGTTTTATGGACACTGTTTTTATGGCCAAAGCTTCTCAGTCCTTCAAAACCAGCATAGAGGCTGAATCTGGGCCCCTGGGCAGCCCTGTCACCCACCCTGCAAGTGGGACCAGCTGGGAGACATTCTGCTGGGCTCATGCACGTCCCCTTAGCCCAGTGGATCCCTTCCCACTGGGAAGAGAAGATCACTCCCTGGGGAAGGCACTTGATGTCCTCCAGTGCCACTTCCCCTGTGAATGATGAATCACCTTCTTGAGCGAAGGCTGAGCTGGGGCAGAAGGACATTCCCAGCCATATTCTGCTGCTGACAACAGTGCAACACCAACATACATTTCTTGACTGGTGTCGTCTTTGTCTCCCAAGACAGCAAAAGGAATGGGAATTGTCTGCTTCTCCAAAATTCAGGTGAGTGGACTTGACTGTGCCCTTGGACTAAGTGGTAAAATAAGAAATTCCTATTTGCTTTTCATGCTTTTCCTTTTTTTCCAGTGAGCTATTCCTGTCCCCCATTCCCCAGCCCTCCCTTCCACGCTGAAGAGGCTCCTAGAAAATGACAAATATTTCAACAGGAAGCCTTGTCTTGTGGAATACAAGTTTCCACGGTAATAAAGTTACGAGGTCTTCTGCTGTGCCATGAAAGTGGAGTCCTCAGTTTGATCACTAAACATTTAAGGTTTGCACCTTGGGATCTCAAGTTTTATTTCTGCTCTATGACCAGGAACTACCAAAAAATTACTCCCATAATCGACTCATTTAGCCATTGTGGACTTTGATGCTCAAATGAAATCTTGGACTCTTGTTCCTCAGGTGCTTCTTAGTCCCTCTCAGGTTTGGGTCCTTTGGTCAGTCTCATCATAGGGAATCTGTCATTGTGCCTTATTTTATGGTGGTTTTGCTTTTTCCCTGTTCTTGTCCTCCTCTCTACTTGTCTCCCTTTATCACACTGGTGGGAGCTATGGAGATGGCTGAACTAACTCTGTTTTTCCATCAGCTCTTTCCTGGTGGAACTTCAGCTTCCACATGCACCGGTTGTTGAGTCATTCCCAGGCTGACCCATTAGATTCATGTTTCAGTCAACTAAAAAAATTTAGTCTTGGGTTCATAATAAGCATTGCTGTGTTGGTCCTGCATCTGTGCTCCCTTCCAGCTTCAGAATGTGTGTGGAAAAATATCCCTCTTTGGTACCACCACCTGAGTGTGTAGCTCTGCATAGTCAAAGTGAGCCAGGAGTCACCTCAGCCAGTAATGAAAAATACTGTCCTGTGCTGTGGCTGCAACGGGATGGGCATGGTCCACGTGGAAGGGGAACTGGAGCAGCCTCTGATTATCTGGATAAGGAAAGGAGATAAGAAATCTGCTGACCTTTGGGACTATGAGCATGGATTTCACTAGTCACTTCAAATGCAGCTCTGCTCGTGGAGGTGCCACAGCAAACCTTTCACCATCACCCTGATCAAATTTGGAGCATGCAGTTTGTCACCTCTCTGGCAAAAATTTGAGCACTCACTTGATGCAAATCATCTGATTTCCAAGGTAGCTCATAGGAATGTTCCCAAGACAGATTTAAAGGGAATGCCAAGTATAGAGTGCCTGGACAAAACAAATCAATTAATAGATGTGAGACTCCTCTGTAGACTTTGCCACCAAACTCAGGTAATGAAGCCTTTTTTATGATCTGGTGAAACAAATATGCTGCAGGAAGCATTAATGTGAATGCTATGGGTTAGAAATTTGTGTTAAACTTCTGATACATCTGTGGTTTTCTATATTCTACATATTATTAAAAATTCTTGCTTTTTTCTTTTATCCTGGTTACTTCAGAAGGTGTTTAGGGCTGTACAGCACCAAATGCCCTTGGATTGCTGATGAGGATGTCCCTTCCTTCCCCAGACTGGTCACTGATGACTCAGTATCATACATATAAAAAAGTTTCACATCACTTTGTGTAAAGTTTTAGGGAGAGAGATAAAAAAATGTTAATCTTTTGAAATGTATTTGTGGCATTTTTTGATCTGTGATACAGTTCAGCAAAGCCAAAAAAGGAAGGAGCCATCCTGTGAGGTCTGAGGGACCATCAGCTCCCCAGCACTCTCTCATGGGAAGTGATGGGGACTGCAATGGGTGCTGAGGGAAGGGTATGAAAAGAGACCAAATACAGAGTGATCTCACATATTGCAATGACAAATTTGGGAAGCAAAAGACTTTCAGTTGCATTTAACAGTCGCACATTTGCATTTACCCTTTTCCTTGTTTGAGGCATATTTCTAGATCTGTGCCTTTTGAAGTGTTTGGTTTTGATGGGGATTTGGCTCATGCACTATAAGTGCCTTTATTCTAATTTCTATCCATTCACTGAGAGCTGCTCACAGTTGATGTTGCTGCAACACTGCAAAAAGAGGTGCTAGAAAGACCAATTCTCCACTTAGGACTGAAAATCCTGAAGAAAAGCTGTTCTGAGGGATGAGAGTAAAGCAGAATAAGGATGTGTATGGTTGATGCAGGTGGATATGAAGAAATTTTAATTAGAAGCATGAGCAGGAAAATTACATTTGGGGTTGGACTTTTCAAGGATTAACTTTAGAACAACGCCTGGAAGACTCCAGAGGAAGAAATCCCTTGGGATCAAATGGGATCTGTATACCCAGTGCGTCTGTAAGACTGGGTTTGGGAGAAGGCACAGGCAGGCAGTGAGAGAGAGTCTGGGGATGCTTCAAAAGTCTTGATTTCCTTCTGTCACAAGAGGAATAAACAATATATTTGTTTTTTTCCCACTCCACGGGGAGTGCTGGATACCCACTGGGACTTCTATCACATGCAGTAGGGAAGAGCTCCAGAAGGAGAGATGGAATATTGTTATTGGCTTGGAGTGCACGTGGGGTGCTCAGGGAGTTTCTTACACAGCACCCACAGCTCCAGGTGTGGGGACCTCTGCTCCTCACCAGCCTAAAAGGCATCAATTCACCTTTCTCTGTGCTCAGACATTGCCCTTTAAAAGACTAAATATAGGGTATTGAGACAAACAAAGAGGAGACAAACTTTGAGAAACCACGTTGTCAGAGGATCTGTATTTCCAAATGTGTGTTTTGATGGATTTTACATAAAAGAAGAGGAAGGATAGATTAGGACACGGAGTATTTCTGGCTGTCTTGGTGCAAACACTGTGGGAAATACTGCTTTGCCATTTGCTGCAGGTCTGAATTATTTTCTTCTGTCGAGTTTAAGTTTAACCCTTTAATTCAACTACCAACTTTCTCCTGGTGCTAAGAAAGGAGTGCAAAGTTATTTTGTAGTGTGAACAATGAAAATTTAAAGTATATCAGATTTTTGCAAGCCCAGCCTTGGAGCTCAGGGTGTGTTTATATGCTTTGCTGACTATGAATAGACCTCAATATGTGTTTTTAAAATCACAACCCATCAGGATGTCAAACAAACAAAACCTCTACTCATCTTACATACATTTTAAATACATGGACACTGCTGTGTGCAGCTGCTGAGTAGAGAAATGGCTGAATCTAGTTTGGATGTTCCAAGTTTACATAATTTCTAACCTCATTTCTTATGTTGTGCTGCAGCCTTGACCTGTGTGGACCCATTCTTTAAACCCACCAATGGAGCTGCCTGCATGGAGATGTGCCAGGGAGTGCTGAGTCCAGGATGTGACAGGAGACACCCAAACCAACTTGGAAACCAAGCCTCTGCAGGTGAAAGGCTTGTGCATTAACCCATTTTGCTGCCCAGCTTTTTGCTGATACATTTTTAAAGGACTTTTTTTTTTTTTTTTTTGTATATTGAATGATATTGAAAAGAAGAATTGAATAATATTGAAATAATATTGAATAATATTAAATAGAAGAAATTCATCTTATATTTAAAAAAAAGTAATTAAAACACCGTGGAGTGAACTAGATGGTGCTGACAGAACTTCAGATACAAAGAGAAGTTGGATTATGCTCATTGCAGTGTTACTGATCATTGCCAGGCACTTGAAAACTGCCTTGCTGGTTTTGCTTCTGCTTAGTGTGACATTTGGGGATCTCCACAAATCCATCTCCACCTTCCAGAGTCAGTGTGAGGAGCAGTCCTGGTGAAATTCCAGCTTGTTTTGGGGTAGGGCTATTCAGCTGTGGAGGGTTGAGGCAGGAGTGGGAATATCCTGCTGTTTTAAGGTGCTGGGAGCTGGGGGCCAGGGCCTTAATTTCCCACTCGCAGTGTAAGAGTGCAACGTGCTTTCATCCCCAAAAAGCCAAAATGAGATTTGGACTGAAGAAACATGCTGCATGTGATATTTGGTTGGTTAACCACTGCTTCTTCAGCTATTTTCTTTCACTTTCTCTTCTTTCTCCCCCACAATATAGGGTGAAAGGACAGCACACAATATTTGACAGTAGATTTCAATGTTCTGCTCAGATTTTCTGTCACCTGTGGATGGATGCTTCGATACTAAAATATGTCAGGGGTCAATGGGCTCTTTTCCCAATCCTGGAGCAGGCTGGGATGTACCATCACCTTCTGTCCATGGCTTGACCAGCTCACTGGTGCCCTGGTTCTGCCTCACTTGTCCCAGGGCTCATAGGGGAGTTTTCTGTGTGCCAGTGCAGAGGGTTTGTGAAGCATATGAGTGGAGACTTGTCTGAGGCAAGTAAACTCTTATTTATACATGTGGCCTCGTCAGGATTCTTGTTGAAGTCTCCAGAGATGCCCTCCAGCTTCCTTAAATTTCATTTTTTTATAATGAAGATAATTTTGAGTTTTTACAAACTCAAAACCGTCTAAAACTAATAAACATTTTATACATGTGTCAAAAGATGCTTAAAAAGCAGCCAAACCATGTTTTTTTTAACAACTGCAGGAGGGGGGACGACAACAATGAAAAAAACCCACAATGCACTCGTTGTTTGCCAAGTTCCTGCAGCCTGAGCATAACAGATGAGTTATAAACCTCAGATTAATGGAGCTTTAATGGAAGTGCTGACACTACCTAAAGCTGCTGTACCCCTACAACAGCTCCACAAAATGACCCCTGCATCCCACTGCATCCTGCTGGGAATAACGCCGCACTTCCTACGGCAGCGCATGGGGGAATTGAGACATGGGGGGGCTTGTGAGTGTTGTCGCCCTTCTTTCTTCTGTGTATTTGCAGGGATGGGATTTGGCAGGAGGACTTGGCAGGCTGGCAGCTCCCAGGGAAACAAAAAGAGCAGCTATCAGTGCAGAGCGGAGCGGCTCCAGGGACGGCCACGGTGGCTGGTGGCCACGGAGCCTCGCTGGACCCCTCTTCAAAAGCCCACTGCTGGGTTTGTCCTGGGGCTTAGGAGAAAAGGCTCTTAGAGCCCTCTTCCAAGTGCTATAGTTATCTCCCATTGGAAATGCTCTGCCACTTATTGATTCTTTGATGTTTTTGGTTTTTGGATGATGAAGATGTTTGTGCCAAACGGATGGAGCGGTTCGGTTTCTGAGTGTTGTTTCGTCCTAAAAAGCAGGATTTGGGGGAGGGTGTCTGTGTGCAGATGTGCATCTCCTCTGTGAGATGGATGTGTGAATGTACATCAGGGCATAAGCAAAGCCTTGCTGGGACACAGCAGCTGGCTCACTTTTACCACCAGCTTTGCCATAAAATGTCCCACTTTAATAATCAAATTAGAGCCAAGGCAAACCTGTACAGGTGAGAGAAAATCTGTGAGCGTGATCAAAACCACATTTCTGATTCAGGACGAAATCGCAGGCTACAGGGAGGTACATCTGTAAATTATACAGGAAGCTTTCTTCAACAACTGATTCACCCTGACAGTTTTACTGGAGTATATGAAAATTAGTATTAAAGATGTGATATGTAGGCTTCTTTCCAGGAATTCCAATCTGGTTTCAATAAAATGAAAACACTGATTGGAAGTGAAGTTGCCTTCCGGTTTTGCCTTTGGCTATTATGTGTTCATTCGTGAAATGACTGAATTCCACAACTACTTTTAATATTCACCTTTTGAGTTCATCTCCCGTACTGGACACATTGGAATGATTAAAATAGCAGTGACTCCTGAAGCCGGATCCTCTTTAATTTGAAACAGCCCAGGTGCTGAGGAGAAAAAAAAAATTAAAAAAAAAAAAAGAATGCTCTGTTAAGTCCATCCTTTCTTAGCATCGACTTGCTTCAATGCCTGTTTAGAGTAGAATACTAATAAAGAAGTGGTCTCTGGATGAAACATCCCTGAATAGCTGTGCAGGGAAGACCTAAAGAGCACAGTTCTGTGCTCCCTACCACTGTCCCTCCAGGTTGCTGCTCCTTATGGTATGTGCTGGCTGCAAGGTTTATGTGCTCTGGTGCTCTGAGCATGTCCTGCTGCTGTGCTCGGCCGTGTACACCAGTGCCACTGTGTGCTCTGCCCTGGCAAGGGCAGCTCCTGCCAGGGACAGGGCCTGGGAAAAGGGGTGTAAGAGATTTGGGGCCAGCAGATGTAAATATTTAAGGTGTCCGAAGTGCAAACTGTTGCATTGCAGCTTTTTGTTCAAAACGGCTTTTGCACCCTGAACCTGTGGGAATTTCGGTGCCAGATGAGCAGAGCAACTTCTTGCAAAGCGTGAGTCATTTTTTGTGTGTGGAGTAGCTCATAAAGAAATCCAAATTCCCTTGTATTTGCTAACACCTTCCAGACTATGCTCAGTGTTTCGAGGCAATATTGTCCTAGAGATGGAAAAACTGACTAAGCTGGTTTTAGGGAGGTGCTGATGGCAGCTCTGGGCTGCCCTCTGGGGAGGACCCACAGACCAGAGCTCAGTGGGGCATCCAGGACACCCCTGGTGTTCAGAGGCTTCCATGAGTTAATTTTAATTGGCTAAATGGTTAGGTTTCAATCATTATTGTATATGGGAATGCTGGTGGTTGTGCTGATGGCAGTGACCCACTCGTAGAGCTCCTCTGGAGTCTGTGTTAGTTGGAAGGCTTCCCTGAGAAGACCCCCACACCTTGCTCTCCTGCTTCTCTGTGCTGTTTCCTCTCTGCTCTGGGACTGTGGGAATCTTTGGTGCCCTCTCTTTGGGTTATTTAAGGGGATGTTTCTCCTCGACGCCGCTGGAGGTTCCAACTCTGGCACCACCACACCTGACCTGAGCCACTGTGGACTAAAAGAACATCTGTAATAAACGGTAATATTAAAAACTTTAGCACCTCTGTGGAACAAAAGAAAGCCCAGGGAAGTAATTTCAGCCTCTGTATTCAGTCACCTCTCTGGCAACCTCTGCAATGAGTATTCTGGCAAGTTATATCGCTGAGGGAGAGTCTGACTTTCTGCACTTGTCCAAGGCAATCTTTGATTAAATTTTGGATGCTGTTACTTAGACATCCGCTCCTGATGCACTTACCATATTTTGCAAAGAGAAGGTCTCTGTGAATTGAAAATTTCTGGTTATGTGCATTCAAGGTCATGCATAAAACAGTGCCAAGGATCATGGAAAGTTGAAGAATTTAATCAAAATGCTGCTCTATAGTTTAGTGTGTTTTGTAAGATTAGGAGGGGCACCAATAATGCTGTCAATGCAGAGTTCATTTGAACACTTGTGAATTATTGAGCTGCAGAGCAAACCTCAGCACAGCCTAAATGGACAGTTTTCAACAGTGTTGTTGGCAGCAGAAGTTCCTGATGGTTCCTCTTCCACACTGGAGAGCAACAAAACTGCAGTAAGGCTGTGGACTAAAAGTAAGAGATTCTTTAGGAAAAAAAGAAAAAAAAAAAAAAAGGCAGTTGCAGGCTTTGGGATATTAGACATTGTGTATGTTTAAGGGTTGTCAGAAGGAGGAAGAATAACAGCCCTATACAAATTTAGTCATCTGCCACTCCCAGGCAAACGACAAGTAAAAAAACCTCAGTGTTTTAGAACACAGTGAAGTCCACCCAGTGCGTGGAGAGCAGTGAGGCTGCAGTATCTCC
>CM076268.1:5085000-5137500 GCA_038380795.1 Pyrocephalus nanus
TTTTTCGCCCCCCTGGAGAAGATGTTCCTTGGGAATATCCCCTTGTAAAGATCTGTGGGATTTTGGCTGCTGCTTGCTAAGTGAAATCGAGCAAACCCATAGTTAAACCTGGAGGAATAAAAATACCTGTGCTGGAAAAAATATATTCCCATTACTATAAGTTCATTTTTTTTTCTCTGTTTTTTTTTTCCTCCTTTGTTTATTTATTTTTTTTAAATCAAATTTTAATTTGGGAGGGAGGAGGGAAACAGTTTTGATCAGGGAGGGGCAGCATGGTTTTTTTTCCTGCTTTGCTGAAATGACTGTCAGTTTTAAAAAGCTACTCACATTATCCCTCTCTCCTCTTCCAGTGCAACTGTAAAGAAATCTAATTTCATCTGTAATAAAGCACCTGATGGGCAGTGATCCCTGGCAAACAATATTTCAGCTTAATGCTAAGCGTTGAAAAAACACCATCGAAAAATAAAGATGCCAAGAAAAATCATCTGTGTGTTGGCTTGGCAGCAGTGCTCAGGAATGGGAGGGATAGACAGACAGAGAGCTTGATTTGGGGGTTTTCTCCCTTTTTTTTTTTTTTTTTTTTTTTGGTAATGAATGAAGTGTGGTGAGGAGGGAATGTGCTGGGAGGGAGGGCAGGGTGCCGGCGGCCGAGGAAACCCGCTCAGCCGAGCTCTGCGCTCGCTCTCGTAAGCAAACATTGAGCTCTCTGCCAAATTGGGGCAGTTTTGTGCTGCAAAGAGAGCCCAGGCGCTGAGCTAAGAGCACCAAGCTTATTCCTCAGAAGCCCCTGCTCTAGGCAGGCTGTGTCCTCCCCCCAGTCCTCCCTCCGTGCAGTGTATGTTTTAAAGGCAGTCTGGATAGTCTTTCACAGAAAACATTAATGCTGCTTTGTAAGAACTGATCAGCAAAGGTGTTTTCAAAATGCTTGTCAGTAATTACTTAGTAAGTAAGGAAGATGTAAATATTACTTTAGTAAGATTGAGACAAAGGAGTTTCACTGTTTTGATTTTTTCTTTTCATTTCTAGGTCTCCACATAGAGTCAAAGAACCACTGAATCACTGACTTGGGTTAGAAGGGACCTTAAAGATCATCAAGTTCCAACCCCCCCTGCCGCAGACACCTTCACATCCAATAGCACTTGGAGCCTCTGGAGATGCAATAGGTCTGGAAAATTGATCTAGGAAAATTTTTTGGAAGCAAAACACATCTAAGATTTACTCAGGACCTGATTCCAAATTCCCCCGAGATGGTCAGGAGCCAGTTAGTTGGCTCAGCCTCATTTGACTCTCCTATGCTCTCTGCAGTCGTTCCAAGCTCAGGTGATCCTCTCTCACACTGGCTCAAGGAAAATGATCATAATCCTTAAAGTGTTTTGAGGTGGATAAAAACAGGGTGTGATGCTGCAGAGATTGTGAATGGCCATGAATGATATGGGAGAGGCTGGCAAAGGTCTGATCTAGCACTGGCAGGAGCGGTGATGCCGCCTGGGGTGGAAATACCAAACCCTTGTTTAAGGCAGAGGGTTAGAGGTGCTTGGATCTCATTGGAATTGCCATGGATTTGGTATCTTCAGGTATCTTGGGGCCTTTAGGTGTTGGGTGGGTGTTGAAACAGTTCTGGATAGGTCAGCTTGCAGCAGAACTGCTGCCTTGGTCCTCCACTTGAGCCGTGACAATAATGAAGATGCACAAGATCTGGTCAGGTGAAAAGGGTACAATGAAGCAGATAGCAGGTAAAAAGTATCAGAAATACAGGGATCCAACATGCACATTTTAATTTAATTCCCCAAAAGCACAGAATTGTGAAAAAGCATAGAAGTCCCATGATATATTAACAGTTGTAGGTGTTAAATCAAAACGAGGTATATGATATTAATGGGCAAAATGACTGTGTTTAAACACTTGTCTACTTATTAAATCTCTAATTAAGGACATGCAAACCAAGTGGTGAGGATTTTCCACTAAAGATGATAAATTGTGATTAGCAGAATGTTTTTAATGTACTGCAGAGTAAGCCAATTTTATTAAAAAAGAACAGAAGTCAACACCCAAATTTTTCCCAGCAGCTTTACCTGTAATGCTAGTGATACCTCAGCAGGTCACAATAAATTGATTTTCACTGTGTGTATTAACCCCTGACTGCAGTTTGATACTTAATTTTTCAGTTTTTACAGCCTTTTTTTATAGCATCTTTTGGGATTAAAATCTCAAACAGGCCAGTCAAGCTGGAAGTGATTCTTTTGGAAGCCGCCTCATGACTTTCTGCCTGCATTGGGTATGATGTTATTGTAACTATTTTCCTGCTGCAGCACACCCTTCCATAGGAACAAGTGCACTTACTTGACTCAATCAGCCATCTGTGACTCCATCAGCCACAGTGGAAACTAATGGTAATTGCCAATTGTTAACCAGACAATAGCAGATGCTAACTTTAATATCCAACAGTGCTCTTCCGAGCATCTTTTATGGAGACATGGCCTCACTTTAATACGTGTTTTCTTTCCCCAAAATAAGGCAACTTAGTAAAGGCTGATTAGCCTAGGGAGCTATGTGACTTGAAGCAATGAACTTCCAGAAATGGCAGGCAATGTGCTGTTTCTGGGCCATAGTGTCTACAGTGTGAAAATTTAGAAGATTTGATTTAAAATTCTTCTTGAAATACATTTTTTTTTCCAGTGAAATTTCAGAAAGAGCCATGTACTGAATGCTGACACCAGAGTGATGCCTTTCCTGGCAATGTCCTTGTGTCCCATTAGATATTCAATTAGTCTCAGAACATTAAAAACCAAAATGCTGCAACAGGATTTTCCACCAAATTCAAAAATATTTACTAAAGGGTTTCACTGCTCCTGTTTATTTACATCTAAGCCCAAAGGCCACGGCTACATGACACGAAGCTGCTGCTCTGGCACCAGGACAGCTCTGCAGCCCCAGCCCCTGAGGACAGCTGGAGTTTCTGGGTAGTGGTGGCTCCTTTTCACAGAAATTTGCTCGCAGAAAGTAATGAATGAGCCCATTTTCACTCTGACTGGGGCCCGCGGTGTACGGGAGACATTAGGAGCAATTTGTAGTCAACGTGCAGGTCTGTTCCATCTAAAACATTATCAATGAGCTTGTCAACCCGAGCCTTAACCTTCTTTGTTATTTTCATCTGCTCCTCTCTCAGATGTCTCTCCTCGTACCCATAACCTCTGAAGACTAAGCAACAGGATGTCATACACCTGTTTTGCTCAAGGCTGGGACTCGGAGCCCTGCGCGACGTTGTGTCGGCATTGGCTCGCTCGCTGCTTTGCTCAACGTATATGTCAGAATGTCAGATGATAGTTGTTGTATCTGCAGCTGTTGCATGAGCAGAGTGCCAGGGGCACAACTTTCCTGCAGTGAGCTTTAATTTGCTCTCCCCTCCCTGAAGAGCTCCCGCGCTTCACCTTGCTGCTGCTGCTGCTGCTGCTGCTGCTGCTGCTGCTGCTGCTGCTGCTGCTGCTGCAGCTGGAGGAGAGCGCAGCCCGCCTGCAGCTGAGCCCGGGAGACAGCAGGCAGGGAAGGAGGCTGGGAAGGAGGCAGGGAGGCAGGGGTGAAGGCAGGGAGGTAGGCAGGGATGCAATGAAGCAGGGAGAGAGGCAGGCAGGGAGGAAAGCATGGGGGAAAGGAAGAAGGCAGGGTGCAGGCAGGGAAGGAGACAGGCAGCTGCGGGGGGAGGCAGGGAAGGAGGCAGGGAGGCAAGGAGGGAGGCAGGCAGGGAAGTAGAGAAAGAGGGAGGCAAGCAGGCAAGGATGGAGGGAGGGAAGGAGGCAGGGAAGTAGGGAAAGGGGGAGGCAGGTAGGGAAGCTCAGCGCCAGCCAGGGTACAACTGGGTGAAGGTGCTGCAGACTCCTATTTGCATCTTTGCTCAGTGAGGCATTTTCCTAATTGTTTGCAGGAAGGAATTGTGAACACTGAGGGATTTCTATTTGTGCGAGTCAATCTGTAGTATATTTGGATGCTGTTCCAAGAGAGCTACTTGTAGCCTAAATAAGCCATAACCTGCCAAGATATTCATGAGAGATCTGACTCGGTTTTTGACTGCTCTCAGAATTAGGTTGACAATCAAAACAGATGTAGAATGAGACTGCAACTGGATTGCCAAAGGCAAAAAAACTCCTGTCAAATTCTTTAAAGGAGTAAGCTGATAAACCACTGTAATATATGGGAATAGTGGACATTAGTGACTAGACAAGGACACATATGTCCACCTTCAGTTTTGTTCGGGACTGTGGATTTGTTTCACAAATTAAGTAACAAGGGCATTGGGGAAAAAAACCCCTTTAAAATACATAGTCAGTGAAACTTTAAAAAGACACAGTGTTGCTGCATGAATATTACAAGATATTTCTCAGGGTTTTTTTAAAAATATGTGGGTTTGCGTTGCCGAGTGACATATTGTGAGAGCACAGATCATCTGTAATTTAAAAGAAGAAAGCAATAGAGAGTTTGATTAAAAAGCAACACAATTCTGTATCGCTGGATATTGCTTGGTTGCATCTATTATTCAGGGAGACACGAGGCATTTTGTCTTTCACTTGAAATGTTAAGTAAATCAAGACTAAATATATAAAACGGAGCTTCATCTTTAATAAGGAGGATGGATGCAGTGGCCTAATGGGTACATCTGTATCTTGTCTAAGAGCTGCAACTCATAATTCTTGTATGTAGGTCTTTGTAACAGTCAGAAATGAGAGTTTTTGTGGGATGAAGCACAAGCATGAAAGATACTGGTGGGATTAAGAAACAACTGGTTTACAGCTGCCTGCCGGGCAAAATCCCTGGCTGAAAGGACGTCTCTGGGTGCACAGATCCATATGGTAGGTCCTCATGGTGTTTCAGGATAAGGATGACTGACAAATATGTAATGACACCTTTGCTTGGGGAAAATGCTGATTCATTCTAAAGGGAACAGTTCACAGAGTTTGTTTCAGTGAATATCCCAACCTGAAGAACATGTAGAACAAGAAATAGAACAGTTTTCAAAAATGCTTTGCTAATTATTAATTTTTTTTAAATTACCTTTGTTCTTCAAATGCAGCTTGTATGTGTTTTTCAAATGGAATTGCACGTCAGAATTATATTTAGAACAGTATTTTGACCCTAGAAGTTTAATTTAAAGTTTTTTGTTGTGCAGAAGACTGCTTGCCTTATTTTATGTCATAAACAGCTGTAGAGGGGTTAAAATGGTAACACAAGTGTGCTCCTTTCCCCCAAACCTGCCTCCTAAATATTGCCACCTTCCTCAAACCTTTCTGTATAGGAGGTAAAATATTCAAACCCCACCTTGAATCGGATGGTTCTGCTTGGGACCTGAACCTGCCTGTCCTCCAGCCCTGTAGAAAGGTTCCTGCAAGGGCTTTGCATGGTTTTCATCAGATTTCTGGCTAATCCACACGAGTCAGAGCAGCTGGGAAGGTGCCTGCCATGAGCTGGAAAATTGGCTGGATGGTCACTTGGCACTCGAGGGCTGTGGCACCAAACCCAACAGTGCTGAGCAGTTGAGTGTTAGAGGACCTGGTCCCTGCTGGCAGAATCACTCTCCCTGCTCCATCAATGAAGATGGATTGGTCCAAGTGGAGTATCAGGTCTTCAAAGCCAAAAATAAGCTGGAAATGTGAGCTCAGGCTCTAACATGCTGGCCAAGTCCTCTGTAGGGCCAGGACATGCCTTGTCCCAGGGGAACCTCAGAGGCCCTCTGGGAGTGCAGAAATACCCCAGAACAAAATGTCTGTGACATTTCTTTTGGCTCATCTGCCCTTTCTCTTCTTTCCAGGAGGATCTCTCCCCTCTATTAATACTTCCATAATTTTTTTAATTGAAATGAAATCTATTTTTGATACCTCCCCACCAGATCCAACACCATAATCCCAAGTGAAGAATGTATTCCTTCCACTGCTGTGTGAGGAAATGTTAGTTCTTGCACTGTATTTCCAACCAAGTTGGGTAACATTAACTTATAATTTTTTTCTTCATTAATATTCAGTGCTTCCATATCCTGGTTAGACCTTGATAGGAAAATACAAAAACATGTCAAGAGAGTGGTTCAGTTACAAATGGAGTGCAAAAATGATTTTTGAGAAAGCCCATTTGTGTGTGATTTCTAACCTAATTCTGCAAACCCTGGTGGTTTGGAGAGTTCAGCATGCAGAGGTTTGGGTGTTTGCCCAAACTAACCCGAAAATGCAGACCTTTGGACGTTTGCCTTTCAGTTGAGTGTGTGATAGAAAGAGCTCTGCAGGAACAGACAAAGGAGGCATTGCACTGAGCAGCCACGAGAGACTCCATGCCCCACTTGATCCATGTTTTGCTATCCCAGGCTGAGTTCCATCTTCTGCCTCAGTAGCTACTTTTTCCTGACATTAATGTAGTGGTGTCTGGGTGCTACAAAGCAACGAGTCTTCAACACCTTATATTTCTCAGGTTTTGTGAGGATTCACTTCTTAACACTCTCCCCTCACCAATTAAAAAAACCAAACCAAAACAAACAAAAAACAAATAATCAGTAAAGTCATTTTCATGGTGGCTTATATGTTTTCTTCAAAATTTCACAGCTTTTTTCTTTCTTTTCCTAGACTAGCTCATGGGATTGCCTGAATTTCTAAATATATCTGTATCTGTGCACAGGAGTTCAGCCTTGACCAGGTAACAGTCTGGAATAAATCAACTCTTAGAGAAATCAGAAGTCATTTGCTCAGGGAAATAGTGGGATTACCATGCCTAGAAAAATTCAAAATGTAGATGTGGCACTGGGGAATGTGGGTTAGTGATAGCTATGGCAGTGCTGGGGCAATGGTTGGACTTGATCTTAGAGGGGATTTCCAACCAAGTGACTCTGTGACTGTGTGATTCTATGTGGCCTTGCTATGGTACCCTCAGTACCTATTTTTTTTTTGGTATATATTTGGGTATAACTTTAGTATTTCTTTCTTCTAAAAGCCAGTTGTTTACACGAGAAAGCAATATTAATGGTGGAAGTTGAAAAAACAGTAGCAAACACCAATTTGTGGTTGAAAGGTGGAACTTCCAGGGAAGCCAAGTTAAATCTCAGAGATCCAGATATCTGACATCCAGTTATTTACAGGAGATGGAGGAAGAATCAGGTCACTTTATCTGTACCACCTTTCTCACGTTGCCCCTTGCTTTGTGGCCGCTCCTCTCTGATGAAAGTTTGGTGTAAAATCTCCCCATCAGCCAGACCTTTTTTCCTCTTATGTGTCTTCCCTGACCCTGTTCTTTCCACCTGGCAGAACCCAGCAGCCAGAGCCCTAAACCACCCTGGCTGCAGGAGCTGGGGTGTGTTGCCTTTCCCTGGCCCTCAGTTCCAGGTTTTCTTATTCTTGTGGAGATAGTGCATTCCCAGGCTGTCCAAAAGCCAAGGGCTGAGCCCCTGTTAGAGCCCACTGATGAATGGCACGAGGGCTTTTCCATAACTCTCCATTCCTAATCAATGAGCATGTTTGACATCTCGGCAGCAGCCCGTTGGAGAACAGCTGTCAATAGTGCTTTCTTTTCCCAGAAGAAAATGGGAAACTGTTACATCATTGATGGGGGTTGGTTATTGATGTCATCATTCCTGTCACTCACCTGATATATACAGTCCACAGTGACTTACCTCGAAGCTTTAGAGCCATGGATTTGAGAATAAGCATCAATAACTTTAAAATCACTGTGCAACTGAGATGATGTTAACTCAAAGTGGAACTCCTAAAGAGTGTGTGTGGTTATGTGTTTGTACCATTTGCAATGCCTTAGATATTGGGATCACAACAAGGGTCTGAATAACTGGTGACTAATTTTCAAATTGTCTTCTGGCTGAATCTGTGTTTCAGGTGTGCACAGTTCAGTGTCTGCTTGACTTTAAAACATGTGAAAAGACTCTTTACTATCTTCATCTATTCCTATGGTTTTCAGTTACCTGGATGGGCAGATATATTTTAAGACATTTTTCCTACAACCACCTGGTGCAGAGGATCCTTTGGGCAAAGCAAAGCAGATTTCTCATGCTCCAGAAGTTTTTCCATAGTAAAAAATAGACATTGGCTATAAATTATCAAGTGATATTTCTGTGGGTTTATTGTTAATTAATGTTATAATTTGAGATATGTTGGATATTCTGATTGCAACAAGGCTCTGAATAACTGGTCCCTTATTTTCAAATTGTGTTATGGCTGAATCTTTATGTCAAGTGTGCATAATAACGTCTGGAACAATATGTTGCCTATTTACTGTGACCAAATTCCGCTGCCTTATTGCATCAATTTAAACACCGTGCAGAACAGCCTTTAGGAGATGCTTCTGCCTTGCAGTATTTTCTACACATTTCACCCTTATAACCGAGAAATGGAAATGTGGATGCCCCTTTTCTCTTCTGAAGGGCTGACTCGTGGAGGTCTGGCATCCAGCAAGCGCGAGCAGCAGCACCTGTGTCCCGAGCCAGACAGCTGGCATGCTCCCTGCGTGCCATCTGTGCCAGTGGCACGTGCCAGGTACGTGACTTGGGGGGAGGCAGGAGGCAGAAAGTAAGTTCATGCCACGACAGAGGTGTGTTTGTTTCTTCGAGCGCTGAAATCTGCTGTGGGTTTGGTCCCCGTTCCTCTCTTTCCTCGCTCTCTCGCCGAGTAGTTGCTGGCCGTGCAAGGCTGAGGAATGAATTGCAGCCATTCTGGGTGAATTTGTTATTCTGGGTGAATTTAAGGACGGGGGATGTTCAGCACAGAGGGATTTCTGTTTCTGTAGAGTTTGTATGGAATTGTATGGGCTCTGAGCAACCTGGTCTAGTGAAAGGATGCCATCCCACAGCAGGGTGGTTGGAATGAGATGATCTTTAAGGTCCCTTCCAGCTAAAATCATTCTGTGACTCTGTGATTTTGTGATTCTATGATTGAAAGCATCAGGTATTTTTCTAATACATAAAGAGGTTGTTTCTCTATATAAACTGCATTGTCCCAAAGAAAGAGATCATTCACAAATAAACGTTCCCTTATGTTGCATGAAAGAAAGAGCTCAGTTCACCCCTGTAAAAGAAAGAGCATCTACACCAGCCTCTGCAAGCTTCCAGGTCAAAGCCAAGGTAAGGGTTTCCTAGTCCAACCTGGAATCCTGGGAGCTCCTTGTTTCTATCTGGCTCTGCCTGGCCTGAAATGATGGCAGAGGATGACATCTGCACTTAGAGGTGCATTAAACAGCAGGTCTGTTGTCTCCCTTCATGGGATGGTGCTACTTCTGCAAGGGTAGAGATTGCTGATGGTGAGGAGAGCCCATCAAGTCTTCAGTTCCCTCTGAGAGTGTATGCTGTGATGACCAGAGATGACCCTCTTTCTCAAGGGCAGAAACTTTCTGGAACAGTCCAAAGGTGGGAAAACAGAACTTTTCTCTCCTCTCTTTCCTACATCTTTCCCTCAGATACAGTGGGTCACGGCTGTGTGGCACCAGCAGGACATTGTGAAGCTGTTCCCAGACCTGTGTGGCAAATGCTGTGGCTGTCAGTCCCCTCGGGGACGAGGGAAATGAGCTCCAGACAAATTCTCCTTCATAGGTGCAATGCACATAAGTGCATTTTTGGATCATGGTCCAAGTCTGCATCCTCTGTGAGCCAGCGAATGTGCCAGGATGACTCGCTTTTTCTCAGTCCAGCACTTCTTCATTGAGCAGAGACAGAGTTGGGAGCATTGCACATCAAAGAGAGGGGAATTAATGAATGAGAAAACCTTGACATTTACACAATTTAGGCATGTTACTTTTATTTAAGTTTTTTTTTTTTTTGTGGAAAGGGTGCAGAACCCTTAGTGAATAGACCTGTTAATGCCTCTTGCTTTTTGTGTTTATATGTGCCAGGTCTAATAATTGTCACGTCAACCTAAGTGAGAAACATCCAGACACGTTTCTGGGAGAAGCCGTAGGGCTTTAGTTCAAGTGACTTCTGTTACTCCTGGGTGGGGAAGAGGGAAGGGCAATAAACAACAGGAATTTGTTGGTTTCTCAGCACCAAGGTTTATCACGTGTAAAAATGTAGGACTTTGGAAGCCATTAATTATACATAAAGTCAATAACCAATCTTAATAGAACTTAAAGTGACAAAAGCGATGACATTTAAAAAATCAGCTTCCCCACACTGTGTGTCTCTGACCATCAGGGAAAGAAAAAAGGCTGGAAACATGCTCTGGACACAGAGTAATTGCCACTGCCATTTTCTGATTTCATTAGAGAAAACTGTTTTCTGTGTGGGTATATTGGGAAAGGGAGAAATCCTGAATCACAAAGGTCAGATCAGTGTCTGGGATAACCTGCCCTGCCTGTGGTCAGCAAACAGAGGAATTTGGGGTAAAAGGAATGAGGATTGGCTCTTTTACGATATTTTAAAACATATGAAAGGGCATGTTGTATCCCCTCAAAGAAATGAAGCAGAATCATAGTGGATAGATATAAAAATAATAATGCTAATGGTAATATAGTAATATAGTAATATAGTAATATAGTAATATAGTAATATAGTAATATAGTAATATAGTAATATAGTAATGTAACATAGTAATACAGTAATAATAACAATTCCTCTGCACTGCTGCTAATTTCCAGAGACTGGAATCTGACCAAATCTGACAATAATTAATGCATCTGAGCTTAGACTTGTATTTCCTGTTTGTAAAATTTATAAGGAATATAAGTATCCATGAAAACCCAAGCTTTAAAAGAAGTTCTAGTGGCCAATTTGGCCATTTATTCTAATTAATCTTATGCAAGATGAGAAGGTCTGCTATGAAGTCATCATTAATTTATATTCCTGCAGCACAGTTTATCTCATTTACTTTGTACCTTATTTTTTTTTTTCATGGAAGATCAAGAACCAATTCTTGGCCATTATTCTTGACGGAATCCATTTGAAATGAGCCAGAGGAGTGAGAAAAACCCACACATGAATAAGCCTTGCCAGGTTCTGGACATTTTTTTTTTTTTTTTCAGCTGCCTAATTGAGGAAATGTTTTTTGCTCTTTGTTTCGAGGGGGTGGTTTGTTTTGTTTGTTTGTTGCCTCAGGAGCAGGGAATTTTTGTCGATCCTCGCCCTTGTTCCAGTTTGGAGGAGCAGGCGCTGGGGCTGTTAGCAAGTGGCATGCCCAGGAATATAAAAGAGCACTACATCTTTGGAGCTGTTTCCTGGTATTCCCCAGCATCCTTGTTTGTTATAATTTGAAAGAAGTCATTGAACTGAAAGGAGGGACAAACAATCTACAGGCGGACAAAGCCAGTGAGAGCTCCAAGCGGCCAAATTTCCATGAAACACTCTTGTTCCAATTCATATTTAAATGGGCTCCTAAGCAGCTGGACAACCTTTCTGTGGCCGGGCACAGCTGATGGGAGAAATCACATGCAATTTGCTGAGAGCAGATGAAAGGTGTGTATTTCTGTCCTTTTAATGTAAGAGAATAAACACTAAACCAACACGGGATGTCAAGACGTTGGGCAGAGTTTAAGTGCAAGGGAGCACATTCTCAGTGCTGTGGATTGGCATCATTTTCTTTGAAGTCATTCAAATTATGCTGATTTACAACAGCCAAAGATCAAGCCAAATATGGTTGTTTCTGTAACTAATTTTGATGCCCTTCTGTTTAATGATTCTTTGAGGGAAATTATTATTTCTTACAAATGGGCCTAGACAATGACTCTATCATCTAATCATTTAATTTTTGAGGGGCCAAATCCTGCAGCCCTTTTTAATTTAAAACTCATGTGGAGACATCTGGGAAAAAAGAGAAAACCTGGGACAAAACTGCCTTTTGCATATCTTAACCTGACCTCAGACTTCAGCAGATCCTCATTTCAAGGGAAAGTAGCCCAAATTCTCCTTAACTTGCCTCTTGCATCTCTCTAACTGAGCCACCTTAGGGGTTTGCTCTTCCAGAGGCCGTGCTGGTACCTTTGAAAACATTTTTTTTCTACTACCAACAGGTGCAGTGCATCCTTTGTATAAAGAGAAGCAGATTTCTCATTCTCCAAAAGAAGGCTTCTCCCTAGTAAAAAATAGGCATTTGCTATAATTTATCAAGTGATGCAGTTTTATTGTGAATTAATGTTACCATTTGATTTGAATGTGGTTTAATGTACTTTACAGGCATAACTTAATTATTCTTTGTCCTTGAGTCTCTGCACTGCAGCCACATTTATAAAGAAAAATATCAGGAATTACAAAGAACATTTAAAAATTACTTTAAATTCACTTTAAATCTTTTCCTTTTCTATTGACAAACTTTATTTTCTCTACTCCTACTAATTAGGATACTAATAGACTTAAGATTTCTACAAGCAATAACTGACAAATTTCAATTTCCTCAGGTAATTTTTTAGGTTTAGCTGTCCCATCTATAAATCTGTGATGAGCAGAACAGTCTAAAGTAACTATTATTCAGTTTGTTTCTTGAATACAAAATTAGATAAACAAGCCATTACCTTCCACTTGGATAAAAATGTAGCTGGGTTGGTGCTCCTTGGCTGGCCATGGTGCTCGTCAGGAAATACTCAGGGTTTTTTTGAATGCTACTCCAAATTCCTTGCTTTGGGGAATTAGAGAGAAATCAGAGCAGCTGTTTCATCCAACAAGAGGTGTTTCTCCAGTAGGAGCACAATAAGGCCAGGACCTGCTCCTGGAACTGCTGGCTGCGTACTGGGGGCAGAATGAAGGTGTTGGGGAAAAAAAAAGAAAAACTCAACTTGTGCCTTTGAGAGCAGAATTTGGCTCCTCCAGCAGCTGAAGTTAAATGGACCCTGATGCCTTCAGGTGCTCTGTGTAGCAAATATTTTATCTTGATTTACTTTGGAAAGTGGCAACTAGTCTCTCTGCTAACTTTTGTTAAGGTTAAAATTCAGTATTTGAAGGTCATTTTTATTAATAACTGGTTTTCTGGCCAGGAAAATATCTGTAGAGAAAATAAAATCGTAAAACAACCCAGACTGAAAGAGAAAAAAAAAAAAAGTCTAATACAAACCCCTTACAATCGACTACCAACCTTGCAACATTAATGATATAAAATTTATCCTCCCTCAGTATATTTTTGTCTTGGGATATGTGATTTCCCAAAGACAAAATCAATCAAAGCTGCCTTTGGCTTCCACAGTTTTCCAGAGTCTTCCATGGAGCAAAGTGGTTATGTGGAATGCACATACTGAATTTATCCTTCAGTTTGGTTTTACACAAATAAAACCATGAGTGAGTGTTCTCAGCTTAAGAATATTGGACTAAATTGCTGAATGGAAGATAAAATTCTCCATGCATTTTTGCCTTCAATAAACACAAACCTTTACCTAAGGGAGGAAGTGATCTGGATTCGGTGCAAATAATTAAATAAAATAGGGCAATAACTAAGCAAAGCATTACTTTTTATTTAGAAGGCAAATGGAAAACAAATGTCTGGGAAAGGCAGTGAGTTTGCTCAGAGTTTTCTATTCAAACACTTCTTGGGTTTATATTGAAGAAACAACATATTTATTATCTTTCCATCATGAGTGGTTTCAAGATGGAAATAATTCCACTGAAGTCAACATAATTAATTGTATAGAGCTACAATAAGTGCTACGTTGACTTCCAGGAATTGTCCTTAAAATAGATGTTTGTTTAATTTTGAACATCACCAAAAGCTTGCTGCTATTGCATTGGGGTCCATCCAAATCTCTGCTGGGTACAACCATCCTTTCTACAGGAGCAACAGGGATTGACACGAGACCACCCAGCTACATCAGTTACCCCATAAAATAAGTTGTGGTGGTTTCACTGGTGTCCCTGATGCTGAGACAAGTTCTGCCAGTAGAAGATCTGACCTGTGGGAAAAAAACTCTCTGCTGAGCCTCTGACTTCAAGAACAGATGGTCATTGCTGGAATCTGAATTTTCACATCAGGACTATTGAGAAGATGTAAATACAAAATCATGGACATTTTTTTTTTTGTGCTTTTGCTTTGCTCTGTCTCTAACCTCATACCAGATGTTCTCATCCAAACAGGTGGCCATAACTTCAAGGAACTGTACTTTCTTGGTAATGGATGTTTGACTTAAATCTTGCAAAGAAACCTTTTGAAGATTCATGAGCGAATTATTCACTTAAAAGTGGGAACACTCCACACCAAATCCAACAGGGATAGGGAATTTGATAGACGAGTTCACCTCAGTGATACCAGCATGTTTCTTATCTTCCTGCCATCAGGTTAAGAGCTGTTGTGCATAACTTTCTTAACCTTAACCTCATCTGTTCATCCCTTGGGACTTCAGATTAGCACGAGGGATAAAGGAAAATCAATGCCGAGTTTGGTTCTGGTAAATGTTTATGTCTGTATGCAAAGGAAGAAGCGGGGAGAGCTTGAAACTATCCCTTCCCAACGAAAGACTTTAATTAAATTAGGTCTTAGAAATGGGGAGCGTGATCTTTGCAGTGTTTTGATTTTGCTGAAGATTATGCCTGGACTTGCCAAAACCAACTGCAAAGTCTTAGGTTTGTAAACTCCGCACACAACGCCCGTGAAACTCGATACATCCCAAAGAAAGAGCCCCAGGGCTGCTGTTTACATTCCTAAAGTCTTTACAAACAAGGAGAACAATATCTGCTCTTTCCAGATTACTGTGGTCAGGTTCCTGTGTACAGCACAAGTGACCTTTCCGAGCTGAGCAATCTTTATATACTCAGCCCTGAGTGCTGGAAAAGGCTCAGGTGTATCAGCTTACCAGGAGTTCATATTTTACATGAAGACTGATTTTTACAGTATCCAGCTGCTGAATATGAAATTATTGAATTTGGCACTATAAAAGAGGACCTTTCTCTTATGTAAATACATAGATTCTTTGTACTGCTGGGAAAATGTGTATTGTACACAATCCAGCTTAAGTTTATGCTGTATCCTCTCTGACTCCTCCTAATCTGTGCTTAGACTGTCCTCTGTATCACTTTCCTTGCTCAAGGCATCTTTATATCAGTGAAGGGAGAGGTAGCAGGTGTAGCACCTCCACTTCCCATGTGATAATGTGAGAAAAAGAAAGGCACAGTCACAGAATCCCAGGATGGGTCAGGTTGAAAGGGACCACAGAGGGTCATCTTGTCCCACCTCACTGCTTATGTTGGGTCATCCCAGAGCACATGGATTGTGTCTAGATGGTTCTGGAATATCTCCAGTGAGGGAGACTCCACACCATTCCTGGACAATCTGTTCCATGTGCAGCTACTGCATAGGAAAGAAGTTCTTCCTTGTGTTCAGGTGGAACTTCTGGGCATCAGTCTCTGCCCATGACCTCTTGTCCTGAGCACCCCCAAGCGCAGCCTGGCCCATCCTCTGACCCCTCCCTTTGGATGCTGATGGACATGAGTGAGGTTCCCTTGTTGTCTCTTCTCAAGGCTGAACAGTCCCAGCTCCCCAGGCCTTTCCTTGTGAGACAGATGCTCCAACCCTTTCACACTCTGCAGGACTTAGGGAGGTGGCACCTTTAGCACATGTTGATAGAGCCAGTAAGTGCTTTTCATAGAATCATAGAATAATCGAGATTTGGAAGAGGCCTTTAAGATCACCAAGTCCTTTTATCCAGCTCCAGACCATGGCAAAGGTGTGCACAGAGCCAGGTACGGCCCAGCCCCTCTTCCCTGCTGCTTCTGCCCCCAGTGTCTGTCTCGTGATCCAAAGGCTTTCAGCTTCTGTCAAGGGGGGTGTTGCACCTTCCTAAGGAAAAACCCTTGAAGTTGTTTTGATTTGGATGGTTTAAATGCATAAAAGCAGCACATTTCAGGTGTAATGTTAGCCTTGGATGAGTATCTGTTTTTATTGAGCTTGTGGAAGATGAAAAGTTCTTTTAGCTCCACGTTACATCCTTGAACAGGGAAGGATTATACAGGGAATAACCTATAAATCAAACACTATAGGGTCATTTTCCAGCTGGTGCTGGTAGTGAGAGGTGGATCAGAGAAGATGGGATGGGTGACCTTATGGATCAGTGGCCAAGGAGGTGACAGCAGCAGGCTCAACCCAGTGCCACTGGTAGGGCCCTCCAAAAGGAATCTTCTGCCTTCCCCTCCCTGTAGCTGTGGAGCTGACAGGAGCAGCTTTGCCCTGATGAGACATCAGGTGTGACCTGTTTCAGAGCAAGCTCCTAGGAAGGAAGAGGGGGTGTGAAAGGAGGAGATGCATATGGGGTGTGTGTATGGGATATGCAAAGGTTTTTTTTCCTTTGGATGAGAGGCTGCACTGCACTGAGTGCTGAGGCGTCATTAAAACCGGTCCTGTCAGTCTAACCAGCCCCAAAAGAGGATGAAGAAGAAGGCTGGGCAGATGCACAGGGTCCAGTGGGGCTGCTTGAGGGTGAGGAGAAGAGCAGGAGAAAGATCGTGGTTGTTTGGGGTCCCTGGACTCCTGTGGTCATGTGCCAGAAAGTTTTCTGCTTTTTACATTTAGAAACAGGAACCTCATTAACTTGTTTTTAGGATAACACTGGTTTTTCCCAAACACATTTTGCTTCCACTGTATCACCTTTTCTGCTCCAAATGCCCCGTGGGAGAACCTTTGTGCAAATAAGGATCAAATCTTCATTTTCACAGTGTAATGGGCTTTTTCTTACAAGACACCTGAAGGAAAAAAAAAAGAAAAGAAGGATTTTGCAGTGTAAGCTTAATTTTAGTGTATTGATGGGTCTTCTGGAAATAGAAGTCTGAAAAATGGCAAGGTTTGGAAAGTTCAGGGATGCATCCTAAGTTTGCAGCTTGGCTCTGACTTTATTTTCTGATAAAAGAAACATGAATCTATATATGTAGAAAATCCAGCTTCTATTATAGAATTCATATATGCAGCTACACCAGAAATATAATTAGTGTCCCAAACTGTCAGCAAGGGCCATTCTGCTGCTTAAGACCTGAGCTTTGCTGGTTAGGGGGGAGCAAGATAATGACAGAAACATCCTGTGAGATTGTAACCCAAGTGTTTTGGTGGTTGAACTTGAGGAAAGGGCACATATTATCAGCTGTACTCTGTTCTCATTTCACTACAGGAGACGGGGAGAGAAATGGTCTAAAACCAGGCGATCAATAATTTGTATAGTGAACACAGTGTGCTGTTAAATGGTCTAATCTTTAGATCTCTTCAAACACAAGGTGGTACAGGAGAGGAATGGCTGCCAAGGAGGAAGCAACCCGAGGTGTAATTCATAAGAACAAAGACTGAAAAGGAGGTTGTACCACATTATTTTTGCATTAGAAAACCTAATAGGTCACACAGAGCCTGGCTGGTCATTTTTGGAGAGTTTGCTACAAGAAAAGCTCGTGTAGGAGCATAATTGGTTCAGCCACAAAGCCACGAACATGTACTGTAACATATTTTCTCCTGTGCATCCTCCTACAGGGTAAAGTTTTGTTTTCCATATCAGAAATAGAGGTTTCCAGCTGCTGAAGATGCTGCTGGTTGCATTTCCCAGCTTGCTGAAGTCCCTGAATTGCTGGAAAGAGCTACTTGGGGGATATTTCTAGAATCCTAGAATATCCTGAGTTGGAAGGGACCCACAAGGACCATCGAGTCCAGCTCCTGGCCCTGCACAGGACCATCCCCAGCAGTCACACCATGTGCCTGAGGGCATTTTCCAAGCTCCTTTTGAGCTCTGTCAGGCTTGATGCCATAACCTGTGGAACCTGTTCCAGTGTCCAACCACCCTCTGGGTGACGAATATTCTGCCAAAAAGTGGCCTCAATCAGCCAAGAAGAGACAGAACATGTTACAATATTAAAGACCCTCTCTGGAAGCTCTTTTTAGAGGTCCCAGTATGCGAAAGACAAGCACAAAACAGCAATTCCTGTGTCAGTGTTTTTTCAACAGGACAACGAAATAAAGTTCTTTGGTGTGTCAGAGAAAACAAGGTAAGAGACATTGGTTCAGTTTTGAAGGTTGAATTGGATTTTACCTTTCTCCCTTAATTAATCTATTAAGTAATTTCACAGAATCATAGACTCATCAAGATCCATCAGGCCAGAAAGGGCTGTTGTAATCACTTAAGGTGTAACATGAACCATAAGATTTTCGAGAATTGCTGAATTTGTTTGAATTTAATTTGGATTTAATTTAATTAAGTTAATCTTTTAAGGGGAAAACTTAATCTCAGTTTCAAACCAATGGGTTTGCTCATGTGAGGGAATAGTCCAGGGGAGAATTTTTCTTGAGTAAAGGACTAAGTAACTTGAATAGCAATGATATTGCCTTTGTCTCCTTGTGCTATTTAAGTGGTGATTAGGTCTGAACTTGACTTTTAAGGCAATAATACACTTCCAGGGGTGACTCCCTGAGAGAGAAGAGAGTTTTCAGTACTGTAGGTCTGAGTAGATTAGCAGGCTGTCTATAAACTGAGGGAAGAAAATCAGAAGGCAAGGAGGAAAAAGCCAAGAAGAGAGTAAAACTTGGAACTGGAAAAACAATTCCTGTTCCAGATGAAACATTTCATTATATATGATGGGTTTCAAGGCAGTTTGCCCAATGATTTTTTATTTAACAAGGCATTGTGTGAAACATGGCATTGTTCCTTACAGGAAATAAAGAACAAGAAATCTACTTATTTCTTGCATACTTGTGTTGGAAGTGGGATGAGGTTGGGATGTGGAAGTAATCACTCCAAAGCACAGCAACCTTGTGGAATTTCCTTTTGGAGCTGCACAACTTTATCTAAGGATGAGACTCCTTGGACTGGAAGGATGTTGCTGACTCCCAGAACTTGAGCCTGGGCTTATATGTTTTTTCTTTAATGCAAGGTTTTATTAAATGTCTTTAGTGTACCAAAATAATTCAGACCTCTGCTCACAGGGAGGTATTAACATCCCTTTGGGGAGAGCTTGGGCCAAAACCTGAGAGTGCTGAGTATCCGCTACCACATCCAAATTCACACTTCTCAGTTTTGTCTTTTTCCCCAGAAATTTAAGCTTGATCCTTCTCATTGATATACTCCATTGCTAACTCAGCTGGACTAAAGGCAGAAAACAAAGTCTCAGAGTATTCCAAGTTGGAAAGGACTCAGAAGAATCATCAAAGTCAAACTCCTGAATATTCTGAAAGACCTGAGGACTAGTGGAGCAAACAGACATGTGGAGCCTGTCCTAAGCTTTGAGTTGAAAGTGGCCAATGCAACAACTGAGCAGTGTCCTGGATATTTCATATCCTGAATATCTCACGTCCTGAATATCTCATATCCTGAATTATGACTTCTGCTGTCAGCTTTTGGGAAGCACTTTATTGACAGGTTCAAAGAATATATCCCCTAAAATAGTGTTGTTGTAGAAATTCCTTGTTTGGATTTTGTTTAGTTAAAACTTGAGCAGTCTCTGAGTGACTCTCCCTTTTTCAAGTGGGTTTGGTCTCTGCCTGCTCCCAAGGTGCTCTTTCAGGCTGTGTATCAGGGAAGGATAGGAGGCAAAGAAGTGAGGAACATTTTCACTGATTTTTTTTTTCCTCCCTTATTCTTTTCCTATTACTGAAGCCCAAGTTTAAATTGCCCCCTTTGTTTTCCTTTCTCAATCACTGTCAAGATTTTTCTTCAGTTTCTCTCAAGCTGATCCAAACCTTGAAGCCTGTACTTCCTCGCTGTGCTTTCCTGGTGGGGGCTGCAGAGTTTGGTGCATTTGGAAAAGCAAAGTTTGCTGAGGAGTGAGCCTGAAGCAGCTGCCAGGGCTGACAACTGAAAGGCACCAGTGGGGACAAAGCAGAGCAGACGGAGCGATGTGGGAACGTTAACACTTGTGAGGGTCCCTCTGCCCCCCTCCCCTCTTCAAAAAGAGGGGAGAGAAGCTGGGTCTTTGTCCAAAAAAAGCACTTCAGCATGCACTTGACCTATAGATATGTGAAAAGACTCTTTACTGTCTTCATCCATTCCTATGGTTTTCGGTTACCTGGATGTGCATTTAATGGAATAAATATTCATCTCTTTGATCCTATATGTAAGGAAGATGATCCATATTTTTTACTCCCTGAAAATATGAAAATCTATGAAAATCACAGCTGTGCAAGCAGATTTCAAGGAAACTTAACACGATGCATTTAGTATTCGGGAGGCTGCACCACCCCTCGGTTAACAGGGAAAGTTATCACGTGGAAAAAGTGTGGAGAGATTGTTTTGATCTCATCTTGCACAGGACTGAGAAAGGAAAAGGATTAAAGTGTCTTAACCATAAAGCTTGGCAGCAATTGTCGAGCACAAAAATGAAAATAGTTTAAGAGAACAGTGCAGGCAATAACTCACTTGGGGGGTCGGCAGAGGACCAGAAGAAGTGGCCAGACTGACATTGCTTGGTTTTATTAACTCATCCATAATTAGCCCATAGCTTAGATACAATTTAGCTTGTGCCATATGGGCTAATATAGTGCTGAAAGTTACCCCCCATGCAGGTGCCAGTCTGTCACACTGAAGGAAGATTAGCATAAAACAAACAACAATGCACCAGTAATGACAGTGGCACCATTTGCCACTCCATACTTAAGGATGTAGAAGCACTGCCATTATAACCCAATCTTCAAGATTTTATTAAGTAGATATAAAAAAAGGCATGTGCACACACACACACCATTTACAGCCCAGTGAATTCTTCCTTCAGCTCTCAGGCAAAACCAGTGTGTATCTTGCCCTTTTTTTTAAAGATAATTAATTTTTTAATTATTTTTTTTTAATGGTAAAAAACCTAATGTAGATATTTAGTTTGCTGGTATTCCCTGGACCAGCGCATGGAATGAGTTTTTTTAGGTAAAACATGTTGGGCAAATAAATCCAGGTGGTTTCTGCCTTGATAAATGTGTAATATAGTCACTGTTAAGCTCAAATAAAAATGAGAAAGCTACACTGTATGTGCCCATCAACTTGATTAGAACTTTTTATAGTGTATATGAATCTATAGCACTGGTGTAACTGTGTAGGCAGGAGATGTTGTGTGAGTATAATTTACACTGGGAAGAAAGTGAGCCACTGTCTTTATTGATTCCCCTTTATTGAATAGGAATTGCTCCATTAAAATGATACCCATGTGTTGCTGATAAGTCCTGCATTTCTGTTAATTTGGCTACTACATACTGCCAATATTTTCCTTTTTAAATCAAGAAGGAAATTTGGTGCCAGAGCCTTTCCCAAATTGTGCTGAGCTTCTGACACAAAGCAGCAGAAGCCATTTGCATTCTCAGTTAAGGCTGATCAGTCGTGCTGTTGAACCATTTCTTCTCTTCCTCCCAACATATTTGCTTTCCTGTGTTTCCCAGATAAAAGGGAAGCTCCCCCTCTACGAAGTTTTCCGGACTTTTCTTTTGAAAGGCAGCCTGCCCATTTTGAATATTTTAAATGAAGTGAGTTTTGCTATGCAGACAGGAGCTGAATTTTTTTTTTTCCCCAGCTCTCATCGGCTATTTATGTGACTCCATGGTTTTCAAATGGTATAATGTGAGAGGATGCCAAATGTCCTGCCATTTAATAACCAGTAGCATACAGAGCTCTTTTCAAAATGCCACCGCTCTGAGCATCTGTTGTTATTAAGTAAGATGATCAAATTTTGTGCAGGACTTCAATTTTGCTTTTCACATCACTTATAGAGCAAGAATAATATGCAGTCTGTGTATAAAACGAATGTGTTGGGATCATTGAGCCAATTGCTGGGTTTTGTGTTCTGCTTTATTACAGACTGTAAAATAAACTTTGGCCTTTTTTTAATAAATGTTATAAAAATGCTCTGTGAATCAGGAGAGTGTCAGCAATTAAAGCCATTTAACATCATAATAATTAAAAATGCAATACTCCAGTGTAGTCAGTATTGGTTCGCATAAAAAGCCACATTGTTGGTCCTTAATAATTACATTATTTGACAGACATGCTAAAGAAGAGGGAAAGGTGCACATTGTTAGTGTCAGATGAGCAACTAATTCTTATTGTTTGTGGAAATTGCTGTAACATCCTTTCCTATTCCAGTCTTTCAGCTGACAGATGTGCAGGAATGTCCTGGGCTCACCATTGCTTTTCTCTCCAGCAGAACATGACTGACAACACACCACCACCAGGGAACAGCTGGGGCGAGATGCATAACATTTCCCTGGAAGAGAGAGAAGCTGATTAGGCTATGGAGCACCTAATTGGGTAAGATGCCCCTCATTTCCAAACTATAAAATTCAGAGAGTGTAGAGCACAGAGAGGGGAGGCCGGGTTGGGAAGAGCCGTATGTTTGTCCCGCAGCACAACTGGACCTTTCAAATGAGCGATGCATTTCCAGCTGTGGTTTGGGACTGGGCCTGGGCTCGGTGCTGGGGAGGGCCAAATTTTTGAGAGGAGACTTAACTCAGGCATAATAACATCGAAATCACACCTCTGCACCTCAGCCCCTTCTCCTTGCTTTTCCTACATTCCCAAATGCAGAAGGGCAGCTTTCCCCCACGGTGTTCATTTTTGTCATGGAAAAATGAGGCGAAAATTAAAAAAAACTCACAAATTTTAAAGATTTAGGAGGTTTTTTTCCTTGAATATTGGAGGTATGGGATTCTTCCCTGTTTTCATTGCCTGCTGTATGTTATCACAGATAAGCAATGTCATCCTCAAAAGAGATGGAGAAGTTTTGTTGCAGGGCTGTGGAAAGGGTGGAGTTGGCATCCTCATATACCCTAAAGGGAATGAGGTCCAAAGAGGTTTTGGAGGAGCATCCTCAATCCAGCCTCTGGAAACCCTAGAAAACAGGGAGTGAAAAGTGACTTGAAGTATTCTGGGGAGACAATTTGCTTTCTTTGTTTTTCTGGAGTGTCCAAGAGCTTTTTGCATTCTTATGTGTGTCTCTGGAAATACTCCCAGACTGTGGCAATGACATTCTTGTTTACTCCATTTTCAAGCCTGTTGGGGTTGGGTTTTTTAGTTTCATTTATTTCAGGCACTCTGAGCTTCCACTGTAGTGGGTACTCAGAGGGTGGGGTGTCCTTTTAAAAAAACAAATAAACAAAGAAACTTCCAACTAGATCTTGCAAGGCCTCATACCAGCTATCTGTGATACAGGGAATCATTCTTTGGTAGGATAAAGTCAGGCATGAAAATCTCATTTTTCTGTTTTGTCTTTCAAAAAACCTGTAGATGTGGTGCTTAGGGACATGGTTTGGTGGTGGATCTGGCAGTGCTGGTTAATGGCTGGACTTGATGAATGTTTGAGGTCTTTTCCTTCATGATTCTATGATTTTCTGATTATTTTCCTTCACCTTGTGTGTTCTGAATTGACTTTATTCGCCTCTTGCAAGTAGTATTTGCTACTTTCCAAGGAAACTAATGATTCAGCAGCATAAGTATGATGTTTGGATACAGGAATAATAAATAAATAATAAACACTTGTGAAGTTCACAATATGTAAGTTAAATCACGTCAAAACTGTTCTGAAAGCAAACAAATCAAAAATTTCCTCAGAACTTGGTGAGAAGGTGTTGTTACATCTTCACAGATGATGTGTACAGCATCTCTGGCAGATTTGTTCTTCCCAAGGTCTTGAGTGATGGGATGAGCACATCCAGTGACCAGCAGCAGTGTTTCCAAGGAATTTTAGGGTTCCTGGGGCAAGGGAGCAGTGGAACATCCCAAGGGACACTTAAAGCATTTTAAAAGCACTGAAAGCATCTGAGAGGCCACAGCCCCTCTGGAAACTTTCTTACCTTAGATGTAATTCAGATGTGTGCAATTATTTTAGTTCAAATATTAACCTCAGATTATAAACAGATAATAATTTTGTAAGGAAATATCCCTAATTGCATGACAGAAAGGGATTTGATTTGCAGTGCTGGAAACCAGTCAGCTCCTTGAGCATCAGAAGAGTCTTTAGGTGAAAGTATAAAAGAAGCACATTATCTCCTGATTAACCTGAATCAAATAATGGAAATAGAATTACAACTGCCATAGAAGTCATAAATAATAAATACATTATTAAATCAATAAACTGAGTACAACAATGAATTTTAAATCTTATATTGTGATTAGAGCCAGCTCTTTCTTTGGGACATATTAAACTATATTCACAGCACATTCCACTTGGCTTTTTTAATAGGTGATCTGTTTCTTTTTCAGGAAGTTCATATGAAGTTTCTGAACCTCCACTTTGGCCCTTGGGGAGAAGCAGCCCGGAAATAAGGTGAAAGTGTTCTGAAAGAAATGAGGAAATCTCCAAAGGAAAAAAAATAACACATTATAGAAATACTGGTAAATAAAATATAACCAAAGAGCAGCCAGGGAAGCAGTTTAACCCGCTGCACACTAGTTTTTCCATGGTGCAGCCAACTGAATGAGGAATGAAGAATATCAAGGAATATGACTTTATGTATTAGGACATCAAATTTCATAGAAATGTTAATGGGTGAACAATAAAATAAAAGAAAGCAAATATATAAAATAAGTGGTAGTTGAGTCCTACATGGTAACTGATCCTGTATAAGAAATAAAAGTAGTGTTTCAATAAGAAAAATAACATAAATACTTTAAAAGTTAGATTTTTGAAAGCTTTGGTTGCTTTTGTTGTACAATTATACATTCGTATGGCAGATGCAATGACCAGAACCTCCCTTGATCTATAAAAAACCTGAAAGAGATCAATATTTTATTTTTTCAGATTCATCAACTGACCTACTGCTTTAGATCTCTAGAACCAAATCCAGAGGTTCTTAGGAGATTGAGTGTGATGAGACCAAACTGGGCCTTGCATCTTTGAGTTTCTTCTAAAGATGTTCTACAAAACCAGAGGTTTTTGTTTCAGATTTGGAAAATGACATTTCCACTCCAGCCCATCACCTCTGCCAGAAAAGGTCATGGTTCATCAAGGTGATGAGGAGCTCATGTCAAAGGTGACCTCAAAGAGGATCTTGTTCCACCCTGTGGCATGGGCAGGGACACCTTCACTAGCCCAGGTTGCTCCAAGCCCTGTCCAACCTGGCCTTGGACACTTCCAGGGATGGGACATCTACAACTTCTTCCCTGCTCTGGTGTGCATCCATCATTCTGGTGTCCTTCTGCTGTTCCTGCCAACAGGGAAACCTCAGAATCCTTCAGCCCTTTTGCCTTTCTGTAAAATGGCCAAAACTCCTGAGTGTTCATTTTCACCATAAATCCCTGTGCCTCTTATATATATATATATATATGTGTGTGTGTGTATATATATATATATATATATAGTCCATTGTCAAGATTTGGGAGTGATTTATTTGTGCAGTTTTTGCAGAAAGACTGAAGCCTTTATGGCCTCTCTAGGAGTTACTTCTCAGTTCCATACAGACTGTCTTGGTCAGCTCAAAACCTACAACTCTTGGGATTTCTACTCTGGCTGGGTATCATGAACTGCTACATGTAGCAGTAGAACTGATATTTTTTAATGTCATTTTTCATAGAGTCATAGAATATCTACTCAAGGATCATTGAGTCCAACTCCTGGCCCTTCACATGACACCCCAGCAATCCCACCCTGTCCCTGAGAGCATTTTCCTAACGCTCCTGGAGCTCTGTCAGCCTTGGTGCTGTGCCCACTGCCCTGGGGAGCCTGTTCAGTGCCCAATCATCCTCTGGGGGAAGAATTTTTTCCTGAGATCCAACCTGACCCTTCCTGACAGAGAGAGCTGCAGAAATACCTTAAATTAGAGGTACATCAGGGTTTCTGCCATTTCTTTAGTGCAAAGCTGCAGAAGGGATAAGATGTGCATTTTCTTGATTCATCATGGAAATGGATCTCCTATGGTTATGAAGGGATTTTTTTGAGCATTTCCTGCTTGCAAGCACTTCCCTCTAAATCCCTTCTGTAACCAGCACTGGTTCCTGCCATTTTCCACACCAGGCACTAATCCTTCAGCTCACCATTGCTGTTCTCCCACAGCCAGCACAGCAGCATCACCCAACTCCTGGGCTTTGGAAGTACTGACAGTGTGACTGAATTTAGAGGACACAAGAAATCTTGACATTCAACTTGTCAACGTTTCTGTCACTGAGCCTGTGTTCCCATGACTTATTTTTTAATGCAAATCAGAAGATGATTAGCTGTTTTCTCTCTTCATTGTGTTTACTTTTGCTTGTTCTTTGGGCTGTTTTTCATGCCTCATCTTGGCTGAATTCTCTCCATTTTCCTCCCTTTCTGTGTGTTTCTGCTCTTGCTCTGTTCTCTGCCCTTTGTTCTCAGTTGCTGTTTCCCCCCCTTTTTCCTATTGTGCCTCTCTTGCATATTTTCTGGTGCTCTATCATCTCTGTTCTTTGTCTTTCCTTTTCTTTGTCTTTTCATTTTGCCTATCTTTGTTCTGTGTCCTCTTTGGTGTCTCCCTGTTCTTTGTCTTCTCTTTTTCCTTGTTCTTTCTTTTCCTCTGTCTGTCTCTTTTTATGATTCTCTTTTATCTTCGTTGTGTTCTGAGTAGGTTTGTCTTGATCTTTGTCTTTGCAGAGAACGTGCTCAAATGAAGACAAAACATGCCATTCAAACAGAAATTGCTTATTAATTATAACATGGACACACTCCTGAAATCCAAACCTCCCACAAAGCCAGCAAACCAAATCACAGGCCTTTTCAGGCCTTTGTGTATTTTTCTGGTCAACTGAACTCCACGTAGGGCCCTGTGATTGAGCACCCAGCACTTAAACTCTGTCCTATCCCACTCCCCTCTCTCTGAGTGTCTGTCAATAAATCCATCCTAAACTTTATCACTGACCCATCAAGACTTGGGTACAAAATAAGCAAAGTGGGGTATTTGGTGATGCAGTAGTTATGAGTAAAAATGTGTATTTTGGTCTCCAGTACAGAATCCATACAATCTTCATGCCCCAAGTGTTCCACTTCCTCCTGTGGTGAGGGGTATAATTTACTGCAGATGGCTTTGACCTACATCATCAGCCCCAAGTTATCAGTTGCTACTGGAAAGAATGTTTTAATTTACCAACCATCTCTTCTGGGAATGGGTATCCTCTACCGGCCATGTGAAAGGCAGGATTTTTTGGTGTACTTGGTACACAGTCATGAATTATTGTTGGTAATTCTTTATATTTGCAAAACAAAACATCTTAAAAATGTGGAAACAGGAAAATCACAGACAGAGTTATTTTGGTAAAGGAAGTTCTATTTGGTCCTGAAATAAATCTTTCTGTGCTCTCTTGGAGCTTTGAAAAGATTAGCATGGTTTCAAAGTTTCAGCTCAGAAAGTTCACATAAAAGAAGTTCAGCTTTTTGTCCATTTTCCCACCCATTTCTCCCTTCGAATAATTCAGGGAAATCTCTCTTCACGTGTGATATTTGATTAATCCTCATTAAAGCCTTGGCTGAAAAACAAACCCCCAATCTTGGAGTTTGCCCTGTAGCTGCTTTTGCCTTCTTTATTTAACCTTTTTTTTTCATTTATTTGTCCTCAGGAGGGTTGTGAGAGCCATGCCACATAGTCAAAGTGCAGAATGGCTGAGCTGGGGCAAGTTCCTCAGGGTGGAGGGGCTGGTGCACTGAGGACCCAAATGCTGGCTCCCCATGTCCTGGGTACTGAGGGGACCCTTCCTGCACCTTTCTAGGCTGCTTCTCTCTCCCCATAACTTTGCTGTTAAATTGTCACTTGCCTGGCCAGGCTGTGGTATATAAATAGAAATCTCATATCTTCCACCTTCTGTGCTCTGGGGAAGCCCCAGAACCCCCAGCACATCACTGAGCTCTGCAAACCGGCTGTAGGACCCAGCCACAATATTGCAGCAAATAACCTGTGCCTGATGTGAATTGTCCTGAAACTGGGAAGTGCTGCGGGATCCCTGGAGGCTGGAAATCGATTTGAGCCCAGGTTGGGCTCTTCCTGCTCCTTGCACTTCATCGCTGTCACTGCCAACATCCCTCACTGTGGTTGCAGATGCAGAAGTGGGATGGGGTCTCTTCCTGCCTCTTCCCACCGTGATTTGTTGCTTTTGGGAAGAGCCCATGTGGGAATGAGGAGGGCACGGGGTTCTCCAAGGGCTGGAGCCATCAGTGTGTGACAGCTCCAAGTGTGTGACAGCAATGCCCCTCCCCTATGCCGTGAGCTGAAGGGATGTTCCCCTGCTAGTCCTGGAATGTGAGTTTTTGAGAAAGCACAGGTGATCTCACAATCTCCATAAATATGCAGGAATTACAGGTTTCCAGAGCTAGATTATTATTTTTTTTTGGTCTTAATAACATTGATTTAAATTATACTTAAATATTAATAAAGCGGTTTAAGATCAGGCCGTTTAGGCCAAATGTACATTAAAATTCCCCCTCTATTTTCCCTCTTTTAAAATCCTCCTCCTTCAGTTTATTCCCTGCGGGAGGGTTTGGGTCCTGAACTCATTGTGAGATCTTCAAACACATAATAAGAATTAATCACCATTAGTCCTCTATTTTAACAGCTGCTTCCTACCCCCCGAACCAGTGCAGCTGCAAACTTCCCTCCCTCTGCCGACACCGTAATCCCATTACAGCTGCAAACTTCCACATGTAAAAACGCAGATTTAAGCTGATTTTGAAACAACTCACATTTCTTGATTGCTCAGGTCTGTGCTGGAAGTGGGGGATGTGGCTCCTGGATGGTGGGAGCTGAAGGAGCATCGTCCTTCCCAAGTACAAAGCCACCACGTCGCTGATGGGAGGTTGCAAACCCCACTCGACCCAAACCCTGTCATTTGCATCAACCACTATTTACTTCTTAATATTCACAGGAAAACAAGCATGTTTTATTTATTAATAATGAGAATATATTTGCCTGCTTGTGGAAATTTCCCTTTTTCTTCTCACTTGTGGGCTTTCTTACACTTTCTCCATTCTAATATCTGCCCTTAGATTGTAATTATTTTATTTTTCTACTTTTTAGCACTAAGGTTTGAGGTAGATAATTATTTTGCTTAATAGTAAATTTCACTGCAACGTGCCCAGAGGGATCTGAAATAAAAGGTATTTAAAAATCTACCATGTTAGAAAAGTAAAATAATTTCAGCTAATGAGATTATCAAGGATAATCGGTTTACAAAAGCCCATTATGCAACAGATTCATTGATGTCTTAAAACAGAAAAGGAGAATCCTATTTATTTTTTGAAATGGTGTAGAATAAATTGCTTTTCAGAATGTAAAAGGCTGTTTTTCATATTTTTTTTTTAAATGTGATGATTTCTGTAGCCCCATCTGCTGTTCAGTTTCAGAAGTATCCAGAGGAAGACTTGGTGAAATGTATGCTTTCCTGTTGAAAATTTGTTAATAGGTGAGACCTGACCTGTGTATTTGACTGGGGATGGTAAGGAAGGACTTGATCTCTTTCAGAATTTGTGAGAAGAAGTTGCAGGAGTGGAATAGAAGTTCCCACTTCCATTCAACCATGACTGAGGACATATTGTGGAGGAGGAGAAGAGGTTGGCACTGGTGGTTGCTCTTGCTTGACTAACCATGGAGGCCCTGCTAACCAGAGCTGTTCCCTTATCCCAGCAAGCTCAAAGAGAAATGGGATGGGAGAATCCAGGAGAAGATAGGTTTGCAATATCCATACCTCTACAGGGGACAGTATGGGGTCATTTTAGAGGTATGAAAGTTTACTGGGACATTTTCCTTCCATTTCCCCCCTGAACATTTTAGGAGATGTGTTAGATTTGATCTGTGTCTCCTTACAGAAGTAAAGGGTTGACTCGGCCCAAGAAGAACTGAAAGGTGCTCCAATACCACTACAGTTTTGTAACACCCAAGAGAGACCTTTGGGCTGGCTCTTATAAATAAAAACCAACAAAATTAATTTGTGTGCTACATAAATTAAAATACATGTGTATAAAGCTGCAACCTTGGGAAAAAAAACTCCTATGATAATGTCTGTTTTATCTATTGTAGTTTATTGCTTTGACCACATCTTCTCAGCTACCCAGAGTGTGCCTGGTGGGGCTGGCACAGAATTTCTTCCAGGACTTTTGCTCTGTGATGATGTGGAAGGTGACTCTTCAGTAAGTAACACAAAATGATTTCAGACTTGTATAAATAATACACGTGTTCTGTCCCCCTGTGATTGAATGATGAATAGCATTTGGAGTGATTGATTTGCCGGCAAGTGGTGGCGGCTGGAACAGTTCAGATTGCCCTTGGATCCCTCAAACTGGTCCTACATCTCCCACAGCTTTGTCTCCCTGTGGTATTGTGGTTCTCCAGCACCACGTGAATGCCAGGTCTTGGCCTGGTCATTGGGAGGGATGACAGGGACACAGTTTGATCCTTCAAGCAGCACATCTCCACCACAGTGTCCTCTGCCTGCGCCAGCCCCATGCGTAGGGACCTTTTGTGTTCCCAAAAACGTGGCTCTTGTACAGTCTCTTCCGCTGCAGCTCAATCTGCCACTTAAATCGTTCCCTCTTTTTTCTTTTTTTTTTTCCTGTAATATTTAGCAGAAAATAATTCTGCAATGAGCTTTATTAAAGCAGCAGGATAGATTAAAAAATGAAATATGTTTAGCAAGATTTGGGGGAAAGGCTGGAGTAATTAATTTTCAATAATACCTGGCATTTCCAGAACTCCTTTCATCCCAAGATCACCAAACAGTTTACAGACATTAATTAATTAAAGCATTATGATGCCCCAGTGTGGGGCCATCGCCGGCGTGTCTGACTCAGACAAACTCCCTGCAATTCCCCGGACAGCCGAGCAGTATCCGCTCCTCTGCCTGCACCAGGGCTATTCCTCTGAGTAAATACTGTTCAGCCTTCCCAAGGTTTGCACTGTGTGGCCCTATGTAAATATTTTCCAATAAGTTCGATTATTTGTCTTTTATTCTCTATCAGGAAAACCCCAAATATCTCAGTAATAAAATTTCCAGTGTATGTTTACATGAGGGCAGTCCGGATGATTAGTTTCTGATTCAGCTGCCCATTAAAACATCCCCGCTCCTGAAAAACTCCCTTTGCAGGCTGGGAGCTGGACATGCATTTTGAGCTTTGATTTGGGGGGGGGGGGGGGAGGATGGTGGAGTTGAGCATTTTTGACAGCACAGGGAAAAGAGGAGGTGCCTGAGAAGGGAGCAAATAACGTCACACTCCTGGAAATCCCCCGTGAAGTGAAGGGTAAGTTCGCTGAAATCTTATGAAAGCCGTAGATTACCCAAACTTTCTCCACTCCGATGATTTGATTCATGAACACGTAAATAGATAGATAGCTAGATCCATCACAGAGATCCCCAGGGAACAATGGAATGGTGTTTGTGATTGGAAAAGTATTATAAAAGAGCTCACGTATGGCCAATAGTTGGGCAGTTCTGTACCGCCAAGATAAATAGAAAAGAAATGACATTTCATGATCGCATTTGTAAAGGACGTTGGAAGATACCAAAGCAGGAGAAATGGATGTCCTGTAGTGGTGCAGCTGCATTTCCCTGTGGCACTGCCACCAGCTGGACACTGTTTAGGCCCTGATCCCCTCACCCCTCATCTCTGGAATAACAGTGTTGCATCATATTACTGGGGAGTCACAGAATCATTAAAGTGGGAAAAGGCCACCAAGAACATCAAGTCCAAACTTTGACTGAACATCACCTTGACAACTAAACCAAAGCACTGAGTGCCACGTCTACTTATTTCTTGAATACCTCCAGGGATGGCTACTCCACCACCTCTCTGGGCAGCCCCTTCCAATGCCTGACAACCCCTTCAGTGAAGAAATTCTTCGTGATGGCCAACCTGAAGCTCCTCTGAATGTCTGTACCTTGGCATTTTGACCCCATCCCTTGGCCACCTTGGTCAGGGAATGAGTGCTTCACTTGGCCGAAGGCATTGCAGTTTGGCTGGGATATTCAGAGGCAAGATCAGTCCTGAAGGATATGTGTTTGTAATGGAACACTGAGAAAAAAATATTTAAAAGGACAAAAAACACAGTTGTTTGTTTGTTGGATAAACTATTTTCAGAGAAACTAAAGGAAAACCAGTATCAAAATGGAAAGTCCCCTTCATTACTTGTGGCCTAGTCATTGTTTTGCCTGATTAGGTTGGTCAGCTCCAAGTTTTCCTTTATTCCAACTTCAAACCATAGTGGAGAAGAGGGGTTGGACACTGGGCAGGATGCACAGGGAGCCACTTCCCCAGTGTCACCATGACTCCATATCCTGAGCTATTTATGCCACCCAGCACCTCAGCCTCTCCATCCATCAGCCTGGAAACACAGAAATGCCAGGCTGTGCTCAGGCAGGTGATGCACATGGAGGAGCCTCTGGTTTCGGGAGGAGGGATCCAGGAATGCTGCCCTCCTTCCTGCTTGTTTACCCGATGGCAAGTGCATCTTCGGGGAGCGCTGTGACTCCGAGATATGAGACGAAATTCTTAAGTAAACACAAGTGACATTTGGCATATAAATAAGTTTGGGAATACTCTTGCACAAGCAGCGCAGGTCGACAGAGATCTTTTATCTCCTGGTTTAAAATCAGCTTTGGAAATGTAAAAACTGCAAAGTGTTGGGGAAGGAGTGGTGGAAGGAGAGGGCCCGAAGGCACAGTATGGGGTGGGATGACACAGTGATGGTTGCTGGTCTGGAGTGACCAGCTTTGCTTTCTCATCCACATTGGTTCTGGGAAAATCCATGCTGTGCCACACGGGTTTCTCCAAAACTTTTTTTTTTTTTTTTTTTTTTTTTTTTTTTTTTATTATCTCTTTCCCTCTTTTATCCCCCCTCTTTTTTATTTCTCCTTTTTTATTTCTCCTTTTTTTTTTTTTTATTTCTCTCTGTTTATTATGATTAATGCATAACAGAGCCCTTTAGAGAGAAAACACTGATTTGAAATAACACAGTAAACAAATAATAAGGGAACAGGAGTCTGTATATCCATACATCCATAAAATGCTTTGCATCCACACATGCGCACCCGGTTCTTATTGTGTAGGTTTGCTAAGGGGATTTACCTCCTTTTTAATATTTTTGAAGGCTGCTTTATGATCCTGTTGACCTGCTATTAGCAAAAGCTTAGCTTTCAACAAAGGTAATTAAATTATAAAATCACTGCTGCAATCATCAAACTACTCATAAAACAAGAAATGAAAAAAAAAATACCCCGAAATAAAAATCTTGCAGGCTTCTCCTCCTGTAATATTGCTCCCTGATGTTAATTACATTTAAATGGGAGAGTACTATTTTGGTATCATTCATACGCCTCCAAAAGTACTTTCCAGTTTATCATACCTGTCAACCCCAGTGCATCACAGGCTAATACTTTATTAAGAAAAAAATCATTAGGGAGCTGCTGATCCCATTTAAGTACATTGGGCAGAATGTAAGACTAATTAAAAAGCATATTTTTACATTATTAATTTCTGAGTTTCACACTTAATGAATGTGAAATGACAGGGCTACTATTTTTATATTCAGGCTCTCTGGGCTCTTCAGCCAGGGGAATTCAATTCTGGGGATTTTTTGCAAAGATGCTTCTTGGGAGATTTGTTTTCAAGAACAGCTAAGCTTTTTTAGCTGTGCCTTTTTCTGGGAAATTATACCAAAGTATATTACAGTCACTTAAAAAGAGTAGTTAAATAGATGTTGTGTTGGGTTTTTTTTTTCATCACACTGCTATAAAAGTATTTTAGATGAGGTATAAAATATGGTTTTTAAATGATATTATGATTTGCAAACACTAAAAAATAATTGCGGTGGAGTTGAGAGAGAGCGAAAACATCTAATCTTTATTGTGTAAGACAATGTGATAAAATATTTTACAGCCAAAAGCTCATTTTGCATCTGGAAAATTGTGTAAACTGATGGGAGGGGGGGAGAAAATCTCATTAAAATCAAAGGTTATTTTTAATATTCCTCAAACAAAGCAACACTTATAACTGCATTTCCCCTCCCCGTATTTATTAAATTAGACAATTGTGCGAATGCCTGATGTTCTATTTAAATAAAGACATAAAGTGATGGAGAGCGTGGGATGAGCTAATGGGGATGGAGAGATGGTTTGGAAGAGAGAGCCAGCCGCGGGAACGTCGGGATGGTGGAGGGTCGGTGCCGTTCCAGCCGTGGTTGAGCCTTAGGTGTTGCATTCCCGAGCCCTGTGCCGGGGCCGCCTGGCACCGCGGCCCCGCAGCACCGCCACTTTTATAGGGCTCGGCGAGGAGGAGTGGAGAGAAGCAGGGATTCTTTTTTTTTTTTTTTTTTTTTCCCCCCTCTCTCTCTTTTTTCTTTTTTTTTTTTTTCTTTCCTTTTTCCAAATGTGCTTACAATTACCTCTCTGTATTTTTATTGTCTTTTTGCTAACCACAAAACTCACACTGGAGGCAAAGCTTAACGGCTGAGGCTTTCCTCGTGTAAATATTAGGAAATTACATTTGTACAAACTGCGCGGCTTTGTAAAGGGGGCTGGAGCCACTCCAACACAAATTAATCAGGATAAAGTTGCTCTATGTTCAACATGACCATAGTTTATTTTCTTAAAGTATTAATTTGTCAACAGCTTTCCTGCCTCGCTGTGACTCATGTGGATGGCATTGAGGGAAGACACAGATGCAATCTTGCTGCTCTACCTTGCGGTTTTAGGAACCAGCTCCAGTTAATCAAACCATAATTGTGTTTAATTCCTCACTATTTGTTTTCCTTCCAAAGGCAAATGACTGAAATATGAATATGAACCTGTGTTTAGATATTGTTTTCCTTGAAAAAAGAAAAAGGCATGAAACTATTTTAACTGTTTGCTAAACTGTTTTTACTTACAAGCCATTCCCTCCTCTGCTCTTTCCCCCCCTCCCTCAGCCCCAAAATAAATAAATAAGCTCTAGCAATAGCTTTTCAGCTGGTGTCCTTTGCTTTTTTCCCTCCTCAGTCATTCCCAGTGTGGAAAGCATTGCTTTCCAGCATGTCTCCCCCTCACCCTTCTGCCTTCGCTCACTGCTTATTATATCACCCTATTTTTAATTATATCTTGATTTTCGTAAAATGATCATTCGTTGTTATGTTTCTGGAATGCAAACGTGAGCGTAATGGGATCTATTTTTCAGAGTTGCCAAAACAAATTAAGGGAAACATTCGGCTCTTCCTTTGCCAAATGTTTTAGTGTTTTTCCATGAAAGCAAATCTTATTTCGAACTGTATATTAAAGCTTAAGTAAATAATGCAGCCTGGAAGAAGCAAATTCTATTGTAAAATCAGTGCCTGTTCCCAGGCTTTGCCGGTGGTACCTGCACTGGGCTCTGCCCGGGAAGAACCGGGCTAATGATGAAATATTGTTAATTTTAATTTGCCTTTTGCAGAAACACCGAACTTTTTCCTGTGTGCTGCATGCAGTCCCTATAAATATGGAGCATTTGTTGTGGCCGCCTCACGGATGCCCAGGTAGGTGAGGAGGCTCTGGGGTAACGACATCACGCGGGGCTGGAGCTGGGAGCAGCTTTAGGCACCGAGCTTTGTTAATTGTGGGTTTGGAGGCTCGCCTGTTCTTTAGCATCTTTTATTAACATACATCCCCAAATAATATTGACACTCTTCTTGTTTTATTAGTACACGTTTACCTTGTTCATGGTTTTATTATTCAAGAATGCAGTTGTTGCCAAGTATTAATCAATATATTATGCTGCTCAGTTGGGCAAGCTGTACAAAAACATAGTGCCCCTAGGGTTAATACAGTCAAGAACTAGAAAAGTGTTTCAGACATGTACACAACATGTGGTTTACTATTATCATTAAATGAGGTGAACTGGGACTCTATACATATGGATTTTGAATTGCATAAATTTTGATTGATATCATTTGAAGACTGAGACCCTGAAAGGCTAGATTTTGTGAAAGACGATACACAGGCCAGCTATTACCACATACAATAATACCAGGAAAAATATCTGAAATGAGCAAGGCAGCTGGCTTTTAAATAGCTAAAACATAACATCAATACTTATTTTGAATAATGGAAAAAAGAGGTAAAAGATGTTGACCTCTGCCTGACAATAACATGTTCCAAAAGTAGAACTGGTCCCAGGAGAAAACCCCCTGCTCAACAGTAGCGACTAGGAAATTTTTTTCTTTCTCTCTCTCTTTCTTTCCTTCTTGTTTTCTCTTGCTTTTCTTTTAATTTTCTTTCTTTTTTTTTTTTTTTCCCCTGTTTTAATACTTTATTGTCCCTCTCTGGCAAAGGTAAATGTGCTTTTGAACATGCAGGCAGCCACCAGCAAAAAAAAAAAAAAAAAAAAAAAAAAAAAAAAGAACCAAAAACCCAATTAAAAAAAAACAAAACCCCAAGAATTTTTGCAAATTCAGGAAACACTTGAGAGGTAAAACCAACATCCTGAGACAGGAGACAAGGCCAGCTTTTGACACCGGGCTGGACCTGCGAGGCCGAAGGAAACCTGGAGCCAGGAAGCGACCGCCGCCGGGGTCAGGCCGCCAGGGACCCCGCTCCTGGCCGAGCACCGCAGGCCCCGGCCCGCCTTTTCATGGGAAATTTGCTGAAAATTTGCTGATCTGCATGAAACATTTTCTTGGAGGGGGAGAGGAAGAGCCTTCCCTTGGCTTCTTGTGGGTTCCTGGTTAAGTGGGGACGATAATGTATGCGAGGAGTGCGAGGAGGCAGCGGGGCTCGGAGGCCCCGCGTCCATTTTTTTCCCACTGTGTGACACACATGGAAAATCATCAATACCTCGCTTGGCCAGATTCATTCAATTTGCCTGTATTTGTTAAAACTTTTGAGGGAGCACCGGATGCTTAATGTTTCATTTATGATTTATGCTCCATAAATGTATTAAAACATTAACCATATTTCTGCTATGGCATACTTGAATTCTCCTGGGGAAAAGCCGGAGCGTTTCTCAGGCTGCTACTCCGGCTTCCCTGAGGAGCGAGATTATTTGTGTTGTGTTACACCTCCAAGTGTTGATTAGGCCTCGGTGTTACCCTGACAGAAGTGTCGTGTGGTGCTTCTCTTTAATGGGGTAATAAGCTACATCAACTGCATGAGGGAAATGTTCCTTTTCAAGTCAGAAACGGCAAAAAAAGTTGGTGTGTGAAGCCAGCGAAGGCTCTGTCCCCTCTGTCCCCTCCACTCCAGCAATGCCCTCCTCTAATAGGGAACTGGTGGCTGTAGCACTTGGGTGGTTCGGGCAAATTTATAATCGGGGTTAGAACTCTCTAATATATTAAATGGTTACACAGCACCCTTTGCCGAGCCCGGCTTTTAACCGCCTCACAGCCCGGCAGGCTCCGAAACACGGCTGTTAATTGGAAAGCAGGAAGGTTAAAAAATAGACAAACTAGTTTTCTGGCTTGGCTTTGACAGCGTGGGTTATTTATGCAGGTTTTTTGTTGCCTTTTTTTTTTTTTTTTCCCCCAGGTTTTTTTTTTTCTCCTTGTTTCATTTTTTTCCCCTCTCTTTTTGTGCTGGGGTGGAGGGGTGGGGGCGGTCTGGAGGATTTCTTAGTGGTTGGGAAGCTTCACATTTTTCAGTAAGCATTATTGGGTAACAATTGGTGCAAACATTATGGAGGGGGAAAGGCACATAAATCACAAAATAAAAAAATAGTTTCTGCACATTTTCAAAAAACACGTTGTGCTCTCTGAGGTCCTTTTCATTTTAACCAAATCAGGGGGAACTTGTCCTCACAGCGGCAAGGCAGATGGAACAATAAATCACAGGAACCATTGACTGCCTGCAGTGTACTCTCCGCAGCTGTCACTTTTTTGTCTCTTTGGTTTTAGCTGACATGGTTTGAGGTCCACTGTGAACCAATCTGGACTTTTTTTTTACCGTCATATCCATCAAAACGACCAGTAGCCATCAACCTACTGCAGCGATCGATTCGTTTGCTTATTCTCACGCATAAGCCAATACTCAGCTCACTAGGTGAGGCTTGGGAGAAGCACCTCATTTTAGCTATTTTTTTTTTCTCCCCCTCTTTCTTTCTTTTCTTCTCTTTTTTTTTTTTTTATCCCTTTTTTTTTTTTTTTTTTTTTTCCATTTTGCCTCCAGCTACAACTGTGATTTTCTGAGTGGTCTTGGCTAACGTTATTAAAGTTGCATCATGATAGATACGGAGCGGAGCCGGCAACGGCTTCCACCCACGACAACAGCAAAACCCGAGAACAACCGTGGGGTTCTGCTGTTGTTGTCAGTGTTGCTTTCCAGGTGTAGCGAGACGTTTGCTAAGCTCGGAGTTTCCAACTCATTGCTTATTTTGCAAAGTAAACAAGCAAATGTTATGTGCATAACCTTAGCTGTCTCTGCAAAGGTCAGTGCCTGGCTGCCGATTTCTTCTCCTGCCTTTTGGTGGCACTCTGATGCCAGCGATTCCTTCTGGCGCGTTTGGGAAACAAGACGTCCTTTCTTAACAAAAGACTCAATCTACAAAAGGCTGCAAAAAAAACCCCAAAACTGATTAAATTTGAAGTAGAGTATGAAAGTTTAGTTGGGTGGGTAAAATCGCCCGGTAAGCGCTAAACGGGGGCTGATCCGCACCGTGGGCTGAAGGGCTGTGCTGGGCTCAGGCAGGACTGTGTGGGATGCTGGTAAAACAGGGGGTCCCTCCACAATCCAACAATACCTATGGATAGTTGGGATTGGATATCACATTATGTGGTTTCAGTTTATGACCTGAAACGCTGCAAAGTGTCTTTTGCATTTTAGCAAAGCGTGTTCTCCCAAAGCACTGTCTGTCACTGACTGAACTTCAGGTCACATTTTGGACAAGAGTGTGGGGTTTTTGTGGTATAAATAGAAGTGAGGAAATACACAGGTAATATAGTCACATTAATATATTTTTTTTAATGTCAAAAATACCTGCTCACTTTAAAAAACCTTCAGTTAGATCAAGTTAAATTTATTATATACAATTTTTTTTATAGCTGAACTCTGTGATTTTGACTGGAGGTGACAGCTGAAAAGCACCAGAAACCCTTGGAATTTCAGATCTATATATTACTATAAAGGAAGAAAATAAAGTTCCGCTAGGAGAAGGCAGGGAATTGCATTTACCAAATATACATAGTTTAAAAAACACAACCCCTGAAACATTTACCTTAAAAAAAGTCAAGAGAGCAGAAGTTTTCTTTTGTATCTATAGAGCAAACATCCCTGGGATTTGTAATAAAAACCCAGTTATGAGATCCGGGGTCCCTCCTGTTAACAAGCATCTCTTAGCAGATATTGAAATATTGCCACGTTGGAGAGAAGTTATTTAAGGACCCTCCAGGAGCTGATGCAAAGGCAGATTCTGCTGAGACTGTTTTCCTCTCTGCAAACCTTTGAAGGGAGCGTGTCCTGAACATATTCCACTTTAGAGAGATGCAACAAATAACAAGCTACAGCCCAAGCCAGCCCAGCTTCATGATGAATTTCAAGGAGCATGACCAATAATCCTTCTACTTATCTTAAAAATGCTATGGAAGTAGTAAACCATTACCAATACAACTGAAAACAAAGTGTGGGGGGAAAATAAGAAAGGAAAATCACAAAACAATCCATCTGTCAGTGAGCAACCCAAGAATCCCGAGTCCACTCAAGTAGTTAGTGCATGCTTTTCTGTCCTGCTAATGGATTTCATATTGTTGAAAATATGAATTACAGAATAAATCAGAAGAAAGTAGCTGTTGTGGGTCTGATCCTGCTCTTGAATTCAGTGAAAATATCAACCTGATTCTGTTTGCTGCTACTGGGGTGCACATCAGATTAATTATTCAGTGTAAATTACTCCAGATTGGTAATCAGAGCTCTCTAAATTTACTCACAGCCTGAGGAACGAGGCTGAGAGTTGATGAGGGTCAGACCAGTTTAGGCTGTGGATTTTCACAAACCCTCGCCCTTAACTCCGGGACATACACACACATCTTAAATATACCTTTAAAAATGTCTTGTGCTGGGGAGATGCCAAACAGCTCTTGCTCCCTTTAGGGGAGACATGAAGAGTTACAAACCATGAGCCCTGTGTCAGAGCTGCTGCCTAGAAAAAAAAAAAAAAATCCCTGTTTCAAGTGACTCAGAGTTTTGGCTGAAGAGGGAGAACAGGATAAGAGGGCCCTGCGTTATAGCAATTACGCAGGAATAAGGAATTTCACTCTGATTACCGTGCCAGCAAAATCTGTATATATATAATATCAGATAACATGGTCCTGCCTGTGAAAGGAAGGCCACTAATTCCACAGAATTCTTATTTTCAAATGAATTCCAACAGCGAGAGCAGGGAGCAGCTTTGTTAAAAGGGCCAGTCATTAATATGCCTAATGGGGACTTTTCTCCTGTTCCTACCAAATGGTCTCTAATATAATTCCACGTTTTAACAGGAAGCAGTTCTGCATATTTTCTAATTATCTTTCCATGGTAGATATTTATTAAATGAAAGAAAGAAATGGGGGGGAAAAAAAAAAAAAAAAAAAAAAAAGACAGTGCGAGCACAAAACTTTGCTCGTCACTTGGCTATTAAACACCATGGGTTTAACACGCACCAAGCTGGGTGAGGTGGGTGATGTGTGGGAGCTCCTGGGCTGCTCCATGTGCTCAGTGCCTGGCACAGGCACAGTCCTGGCAGGATCGGGCCCGCGGGTGCTGCCGCCGCCGCTGCCGCTGTTGTTGTTTTTCCAAGAGGAAATATTTCGGGGCTGCCCTAACATTAGTGCAACATATCACTCGGGCTGCATTCCCTGCTGACTGCAGGCTGTTTGATGAGTAATTAGGAGACCTTCTCTTTAGTTTGTTTGACATATTTTACAAAATGTGCGAATCTGTGAAAAATTTGCTTGTTCATTTAAAAGGCAGAGTTCCTAAATGAAGCTAAATAGATATCATTTCAGGAGGCTTTTCTTTTTTCTTTATTTTTTTTTTTTTTTCCTGTTACAACTTCAAACACAATGGGCTCTTTTTGCCTCCAAAAGGATTTTTTTTTTTTGTTTCTGTTGAGAAGTAATTATTCTGTTGCTGCATCTGCGTAGCTTCACTCAGAGCTCATACAGAGAAAATCTCTGTAATACTTGGAGATAAACATATCTAGACACACAGATATCCATGTGTGTACTTAAGTTTGTTTATATTTTACACCCACACATCAAAACTGGTATCATTAGCTACTTACTGGAAAGCAATAAACTCAGCTCTCTTTCCTCTGCCCACATCAAAGTTGAACACTTTTTTCTTGATTTTCCATCTTTAGCAAAGAAACCTCAGAGAAAATGTTAAATATTCTCAAATATTCCAGCACCCATTCTGCTCCTTTTGTAAAATACACTTTGAAGATCATTTGATGCTTCAGATTGCATGATTTCAGCTGCTGATTTAACTTTCCTAACTATGGCAGTGTTGTGTAATTAAAAAGTTAATTTTTTCTTGGTTTGAAACTCTTTGGAGTTTTTTTAAATATAAATATTATTTTCTTCCCTGCAAAAACATGTGACACCTCTTAGCACTCCGAATTTCAGGCAAAGTTGCTTCTTGCACTATTCGGAATTAGAAATAAAAATTTATATATTCAGAAATAAAAATATAACTGTTCTCAATTTTTTTCCTGTCAAAAAAAGAACTCTGCTATTTACAGCCAAGCAGTCCTACTGACCCAAAGGTTAAAGTTTTCCCCTAAAAAGCAGTGCTGGAATAAGGCTGTGCTAGCTGAGATTAAAATCCTTTTGTGCTGTAAGATGTGAGCACAGGGATGATTTAAAAACCCCATACTTTCCTAGTCAGCTCTACTTATTGCTTCAGGCTGAGCATTTTGTTTTCCTTTTTTTTTTTTTTTTTTAATCCTTTCTTTTATTATTATTTTTTTTTCCAAGTGAACACTTGCTTATTTTGGGGAAGCATCTCATTTATCTGTGCCTGCTTCTTCCAGAGACTTTTTCCTGCTGGAGAATTACTGCCTGGCACATCAACAGGCTGCAAATTATATAAGGGCTGTGTTTAACTTGCAGCCCGATTGCCATTGTCGGGAGGGTCCCCGTCTTTTAGCTAAACTGCCTTTTTCTGGAGGAATTTCAGATGTCTGTAATTGCTGCTCCTTTCAGCACAGCTTAAGGTATCAATATCAACTCGATTTGAATATCATAAGTGGGAAGTTGCTCTAAGCAAAACAAAAACATGTCAGTTGCCCAGGTGACATTTTGTAGCAAACAAGGAAATCACAACTCCAGGAAGTGTTGTATTTTATGCCAACAACAATATGACAGTTTTCTCTGTAAAGAAAACATGACACTTTTCCAAATATCAGAGGATGCCTCCGCTGCTCAAGGGATTCCTGTACTGTCACTGAAATGGAAGGTCACAGGCTGGTTTCATGATTTCTATAGTTTCAAAATGTTGTGGTGGAGCGTTTGCACGCTAAATGCTGTAGGCTAAGGGAAATCTTTCCCTTCATCTCTGAAAGAAGTGACAGGAAGAAAAAGGTCCTACTTTGACAGCAGTAACCTCTAGGTCTAGAGGTTCTGCCCCAAGCAACTCTGAAGTAAAATTACCTATGTTAATGTGTTGTCCTCGCTGTCATCCAGGCACACGTGTGTGAGCGTGCAAAGAGTCCGAGGGGCGAGTGTGCAACCCAGGGGCTCCAGCAAATGCTCCTGTCCTGTTTTCACCTGGCCGTGGCTGTAATAAGCACTGGAAACTTTCTGCAAACGATTTCTTTTAAGAGGTGGGGTTTCCACTTCGACTTCAAGAAGGTAGGGACCGACTTGCTATGCCGGTGCCTAATTCTTGGTGCTTAAATAAACAGACTTTTGCTTTAAGCTCGGGGAAAAAAGTTTTAACTTCAAGGCTATGGACAGGATCAAAACACATTTGTTTCCAGCCTTCCTCCTTTTTTTATTCTTCCCTCTCCCCCTTAAAAAACACACACCTTAGTCTATAGATTATATACTTCCTGCTGCCCTTTTTATAAGCAATAAGAATTTAATAACTGAGGGCAACTCTATAGTAATATTTATATGGGTCAAGTGGCTTAAAAGTATGCAATAAATGTAAAGTTATGAACCACATTGCCCCTTTTTAAATAATGCAGCTAGCACCGAGATATTAGGTTTCATATTCTGGAAAAAGGTGTTTTAGCCTAGGCTTTAGGACTACACCAGACATGAAAAGTTATACTGATCCCATAATAAAGTCACTGCCTGCTTAATATGGTGTGTTATGTAGAGCTCCAGATCTTAATAGCAGACCACAGCAAGAACGTCCCAGATGATATCAACAAAACCTTCGCTTTCTCATTAGCAATCAGCAAATTCTCCTGGTATCTGCTGGTTTCAAATAAGGGCAAGTGCCTCTATTCCTGGTGTGAAGCCCAATAGGATAATAGAAATAATGTAGTCTAATCAGCAGCGAACACATGAGATCCCCCCGTCAGAGCAGGGCTTGGTGACTCCCCTTCAGCAGCTTGTAACAGCCTTGCTGGTCCTGAGGAGCAGGATCTGTGGGATTGCGGGAGAGGGAGCAGGAAAAGCCACTCCTCGTGCATTTCCACCATCACCTCCCTGCCAGAGAACAGCTACTATTTACAAACAAGAGGGGTTTGAGGATGTTTGCATAACAATAAATATTAACCCCCGCTTAGAGTCGTTGTTTTGAATACATAAAAAAAAAGCTGTGTGTGGTTTCAGTGTATATAAACACATCTATGTGTGCATGGACAGACTGATTTGGTTTGATCTCATCAAACCATCAACTTCTTCGATAAATCTGATCAAATATTTGTCATCATGGCCCAAAATGACTATTCCTTTGTTGTCCGGTACACTGCTGATGTCTGCACACTGTCTGCATCTGTATAAGTATTTTTTTAATTATTATTTATTTATTGCTGTTAGATTTAAACAGATTTTGTGTTTGGACATACATTTGCAGCAGGGTATTATTAAGCGTGGGGACAACCATTGCTGTTGAGCTATTATGATGTAAGTGTGAAGGACACACGATCATCCTGCTCTTGCAGCCTAAATAATCCATGGCTATGCTTGGGGAAATGCAGAAGAGTTTCAGTTTTTGCACTGATTTCATAATTGTAAGGGTTCCCCTCCTTCCCCCCTCCCCCCCCCCCCCCTTTTCCCTTGTGATTTCTGTGTGCTCTTAGAATATCACTGATTTCTATTTAAGAGCATTTTTTGCACCCTTGTTCAGCCCTGGTTAAAAATTAAGCCTGTGAATGTGGCTGGTGCCATGCAAGGAAATGCAAGTCTAAGCTGCAGCAGTGTAAACAAAAAAGTGTTTTAAGAGGTGCTTAACTGTGTTTTGAACCCTGATTAAGCCTAAGGTTACTCAGTGTTTATATGTGCATTTGGAGTGCGTTGGGAAAATTCAGTGTTTAATGGTTCCTGTGCTGATCTTTTGTTAGAGCCCTGGGCTGCGGTGCCTGAGAGCAGTGATTACTGGACAGATTAAAAACCACAAACTCGCTCTTGTTCCGAGTTTTGTCCAACTTTATTCCTGCTGATGGGAAGCAGGGGTCCCCGTATCTCCCAGAGTTAGGATTTTAAAAACTGACACCACGAGTCAGTCCCCCGAGCTCTGATTTAGTTACTGGAGTGAACAGTGAGGTAAGGGAGTGCTATTTCGGACATGTTTGTAAAATTGGGAATGGTTTCCATCTATGGGTCTCATTATGGTTCTCGGGTCTGATTTTTTTCTTTTAATAACATAGACAAGGATGGTACCCATGAAGGGCAAATATTAAAAAAAAAAAAAAAAAACAAGCCAAAAAAGGGTTTGATGACAAAGGGCAATGAGGCAACAGCACAAAGCCTCTTGCTTCCAACTTCTCTGCACTATTTTGAATTCTATGGATGACCTTGCTGAGTGCTTCATTCTCCTAAAATAACGAGCAGGTCAATACCAGTCCTGCTTGTGTGATAAAATGCAGTAATTGCTGACCAGGACATGTCCACAAAGGAGCTGGGAGAGCTGATCTGTGGGAGCGAGGACATTTTCACCAGCAGGGTCAGGAGATCCTGACAGTTCAGGACAGTCCATGGCAAAGGAAGACAAGGAATGTCGAGGCAGACTGAAAAAAAGAGCTGATGGATGAGGGTGATGTTACCAAAGGGAAAACTGTGCTGGCAAATAAATGCATATTTACTAAAAGAAAACCTCTTGTTTATGAGAAGTGAGAGGTGAAATTGAGACTACTGATGCTAAATTACATGATTATTTTGCTCAAGTGAGAGGGGAAAAAAAAGGCTCTGGGGGAAAGTTGGCTCTGCAACATCCAAGCACCAGCTACCTGCACCTACAGGGAGGTTAGAAATTTAGGAGAAGGTGTCTGATATCAAAGCAGGGAGCCTGTGGAGCAGACTCCATATGTGGATAACGATGTGAAAAACCACTAACGGCTCTTAAAGCAGAGCCTGATGACAGGGGATTAGAGGACATGTCTGCAATGGAAAGGGCCTGGATGGGAAGACCCAACGAGCCTCATCCAGTCCAGTTTAATGGAAACGCCCTGGAAAGTGGAAATACTGAGGCACACCAAGCTCAGGCTGTCTAAACTTCCATTTTAAGTTGCCTTTATTACTATGGATTTAATCTGTGCAGTTTCCAGGGATGGGGAGGGCCTGGGATCAGCCACTGCAGCTCTGTGCTGTGGGAGGGCACCTCTCAAGATGTGCTACAATAACAGGGACAAGGTCTGAGCTCACATTTTACCAAAGAAAGAGGTTTTGGAGAGATTTCAACAGTGATGGTGTGCTACAGAATTCAGAGGACAAGGGGCACAAGGTAGGGCAAGAGGATTTTTGTTGCTCAGGGAGAGTAGATACACAGGGCCACTGCCCTGATGCGATGCCACTTCTCTGTGTCTTACTCTATACGAACCATAAACAGATTAAAACCAGAAAAGGAGCAAAAAAAGAGAGAAAACAAAGTAAAGAAAGGGGAAAGTTAGGATATTAGGAAGAAATTCTTTCCTGTGAACGTGGGGAGGCCCTGGCACAGGTTGCCCAGAGAAGCTGTGGCTGCCCCATCCCTGGAAGTGTTCAAGGCCAGGCTGGACAAGGCTTGGAGCAACCTGGGCTAGTGGAAGGTGTCCCTGCCCATGACAGGGGCATGGAACAAGATTAGCTTTAAGATCCCTTTAAATTCCAACCAGTACGTATTGCCTAAGCTTTCAAGGCATCAACATTGCCTTCCTCCAGCCTGGGACACCATTAAAATGACACTTGTATGAGCTGTGCCTTGGAAGTGTCGTTTGCATCATGGCTTTCACTTCATCCCACACGTGGGAACCCAAACCTTGGAGTCCTGGAAACCTTGTGTGTGTGCAGCTTCCCTGCGAGCCTGACAAGGGATCATTAGTAACTCGCTGATGTCTCTCTCTGTTTGTTCTACTTCACGAGACACTTCCCCAACTAATTTAGAACAAAGCTTGGTGTTTACTTGGCTTCACAAAATGACACTTTTTTTTCCCCCAAGATTGCTGCAAAGGCTTGGGAAAGAATATTTACATAAACAGGTTTCAACTTCATCAAGAACAGGTCAGGAAAGGAGGGCAAATCCAAGTGGAGGGGAAATGGAGCAGAGCATAAAGTAGGAGTGGTTGATCCTTCATTTAGGGCTGCAAAAGAAGTGCTTTGAATGTTTGTAGGGCTGTGAGGGAGTGACACAGTTACCTGAGCCCCCTAAAACTGCAGGAAATACCAAGGAAGAGCAGTGGGGAGTGATTGGCATCGACAGCAAGGGCAGCACGAGGCAGAAAACCATCCGTGTGTCGCAGCAGCTTTGTGCTGCAACTGCACTCTGGAAGCCTTTGAAGCCTTGAGACTATGAAATTTTAATTGTTAGCAACCTCTCAGGGACCTGGGAATAATACCTGTAGGAAAACTTACGGCATTCCCGCTGGAAGGAAGGGAGAGGGTGGCAGTGAGGTGAGCACCACGGATCTCCCTGTGTGAGTGGAGCCATGGCCTCCACATGAATCTGCCGTGCCCAAACTTCACCCACCAACTTTTTCCCTCTTGGGGGAAAGGTGACTCCTCAATACTCATTCCAGGAGCCGAGGGGTGTCTTGCACGGACAGGAAGAAGCAGAATTAGTTTGTGGGAAGCGGCTGGGTCCAGTATGTAAATAAAAGCAAGTCACATCCTCATTATGTGGCTCTTTTGAATAAATGTTAGCCTTTAAGTGCCAGCTGTCACTCTATGCATGGCCTCCCTTCTTACAACTAACCTCTCCGTCACCTCGCCTTGTCTCCCTAACTTGTCCTATTATGCAGTACCAAGCTGAGTCATTGTTTCAAGCAGGAGGTGACATGTTAATAGCTTAATAATAGTATAATCTCGCAAATAATAATATGCTGTCACACTGTCTGAAGCACAATGTTTACAGGAGAAGTGGTAATGTATGATGACAGTAATTTGAATAAAAATGAATTTACTGCTCTTGTCTCATTTGCAGTAAATTTTCGCATCTTTCATGCACAACTGGTGCTCCATGACCTCTTTCATTATTGTGTTCTCAGTGGCTGCTGCTTGCTTTAAAGTGAAAGGCAGGCAAATGAAACAGAAACCTGCAGCTTAATAACTGATCTCCAGAAAAGAGTTTGCACGGCGGCTTCTGGAAATCTCACTTTGTTTGTTTATGGAGCCGATCCATTGTCAGCCAGGCTGTTTAATTAATGCAAGCTGGAGGTGCCGATTGAAAAGCAGGCACGGGATGATACCATTATGTATTGACAATTTATAAAGTAATTGTCATTAAAATGTGGCAGAGGGAAGGAAAAAAGGGCTTGGAATACAGAGAGGAGCGGGCGGGTTGAAATTCGAGTTTGCACAGCTTAAGGAGAAACTGTTTGAAATGCTCTGGGTGTTGTGTGAAGTGGAGAAAAGCAATCATTGACTTAATTATAAATGTCTGGTGATATGATAGTGGACTGGTAAAACTTTAAAAATTTCCCCTGAATATATAAAATATCTGGTTGTGGGTGGTTTCTAACTTGTCTTTTGCTGTATCATAAAATTCTGCCATTTCCATGTCTGATACAGACCAGGACTACTGGCATTATTCTGACAAATAAATAGGGAATGTACTCTAGATCAAAACTGCCTTTGGAAAATTTAAATTCCTAGGACAGTTCTGTTTCTCGAAAAGAAAAAAGAAGTTATTACGTGATGTGGTTCATTTGATGAAAAAGAAGAAAGTTTACAACTCACAACTGATGTGCCTGGACTAAATTTAGTTTGATGGAATGAGGACAACTAATTGAAACTTGCTGGGACTCAAAACACTGTACAGGACAAATTCTCCCCAAAACTGTTAGGTTTTATCTAAGTTTAAGTGAAAGTATAGAATTAAAAAATGTGGTTTGCATGACCTAGTTCATGGGTTGAAGTAATTAAGACCCCAGACTACCTCTCTCCCTTTAAACATATGCAAGTACAAGTATGTATTTTTTCATTACTTGTGTTTGTATCTAATAAATAAAATATTTTTCTCTAAATTGAAAGTTAAGTAGTGTTAAGTTTTTTGTTTATTTGGGCGTTTTGTTGTTGTTTGTTTGGGTTTTTTTATAGCTCTGCTACTGCTCTCCTATTCCTCCTGCAGAAACTGGGAGCTGAGCTGGAGACCAGCCTCAGTGATGGGCCACACTGAGTGTGTGTACTGGGAAATCCATCAGGAAAGGGACAAACTCGGTGATAAATCATAGTAAAACACAGTTTGTTGTATTTTTGAATCTGAGTTTTTAAGAGGGGCAAAAATTAGTCTTCAGTGTCCCAGCTTTGCACACTGAGGCTAAAGGCTGAGATCTTTCTATTCAGCTCTTTTTAAAAACAAGGCCTGAATGTTTTTTCCTACATTGACATTGATTTAAGTAATTCAAAACTGCTTTCAAATCTAACTCCCACGTTTATTTGCAAGGTGCAGGCTAGAGCTGGGCTCTAGCCCAGGAAAACTTGTGTCAACAAGGAGCTGGGAGCCATTGCGTGCTGCTGCCATGGGATGGCCCAGGAATTGCTCTTTGGTGCCTGTTCTGCAGCCCACAGTGATGTGCAACTCTTATATATCTGTTGTTATGCTATTTAATAGCAACAAATGGTGTGCACTGTGTGGCTGGAGGGTGCCAGGGAATTCTCTGGCAAGAGGCAGCACCCAGCTCCTCATGGGGCCAAGGTGATCTTTGGGACCCAGCACCTGCCAGTTTTAATTAATATCTTTGGAGATGTTGCATCTAGAATGGACCTTCAAATCCTTAAATTGCTTAATTTTGAACCTGGTCTAGTGGAAGTTGTCCCTGCCTGTAGCAGGGAATTGGGACTAAATGAACTTCAAGGTCTCTTCCAACCCAAACTATTTTGTGATTTTATGATTCTATGATTTAGGAAGAGAGTGCAGCCAATGGGTTTCACAAACATTTTGCAAGGCTGAGATTGTTTTTGAACTGAATTTGCCTTTTTTTTTTTTTTTTTTTTTAACATGGATAGTACAAGGGGCTTCAATGGGATTGTTCAGAGCAGCAAGGGCTGAGTGACACCCTCCAGGCAACTGCATTAAAATAAATTGCTTTGCTGAAAAGATTTTTCCATTAGAAAATATTTTCTATTTTTAAAAAAAAATTTGTGTTTTCCCAGTGTACATTTCCTATTTTATTCATTTAGGAAATTCTAGCAGTGTGAGTTAAAAATCAAAATATTTGTGACACTGCAGAACCAAGTAATGATTACTGGAGATTATGTGCAAAAGGGTAGAAAAGGACAGAGCAGCAAAGTCTCTCTTTGGCTGATGGAGTTTATTTTATGTATATAAAAGGTCTCTTTACCCTGAACCACTGATATTCAAGGGGATATCAACACTTCTGTGTCCTGCTTGCAACTCAAAGGTCCTTTACGTTGCTTAGTGGCACCTTTTAATTATTTAAATGGAACAGATTAAAGGTCCTAATTGGGTGTATTTAAGATTGTTAAATATGTCAGTGTCCTGAACAGCTAAAGTCATCCACAGATATATGTGTCAGTTATTTGCCAAATGCAAGTTTCCCTGGGACAAAAATAGCCCCAAAATGTTGTATTTGTGGAAATAGATAGTGGGTGGAGCTGATTTTCCCGGCGTGAAAGTCAAGTGGAGTTTTTAATTGACTCCACCAGGCGCTGGATCAGCCTGTGGGGTGTTTGGTGCTCAGTTACAAGTTAGTGCTCTCTCTAATCACCTTGTTCTCTAAAGGAAATAGATACTAAACAGGAACCATCTGGTAATACATTCTGTACCTCTTAATTACAATGTTTTGAGTGGCACCTAAATAAATTTCATTTACAAGCACATGACTGCTTGTCAAAAGCTCTGTTGATAATTTTATTATTGTAGTATACCTTCTCTCTTAATGACCCCGGCCCAGTAAAGTCAGGAATATTCAGCTCTATGGCAGAAAAAAAAAAAAAAAAAGTGATTGTCTTAAAAAAAGAAAGGCACAAACTCCATCTTTCATGGCATGTTTCTAATTATTTTCAATGTTTTTGTTGTTTGGAATACCTCTGCACATGACATGGTGATGTACCCACATGAAAAATGACTAAACCTCTAATTTCTTGGTAGAGAGGAGAAGCTGAGGCAGCTCTGTGGAGAGCCTGAGATTGTTGTAAAGTGCCTGTGTTATTTTATGATCTGTGTGTTCCTGGGTAGATGTACTGTAGCATTTAGACAATTTTCTCTTTGTTAGCTGCAGGAAAAGATCAATATTATAAAGAAGTTGAGTGACTCTGTGAATTAGTCTCCTGCGTTTTCACCCCGGGAAGTGGGGATTTAAATCCTGTCCCCGGTTTTGAGGCTGAACCACAAGCCCTGCTCAAAGTCCATGCTGCAGCCTCCCTCAGATTTGGGGGTATTCAGTTTGGGGTTGCTGGAGCTGAAAGGGGCTTTCCTCATGTTTTAGTAATCTCTGGTGGGAATTAGTCTCTATTAAAAAATCAGCATATAATTTGACAGGATGCAGGATGATTGGCAGCTTCTGTTCAAGGAAAACCTGGGACAGATCTTGGATGGAGGTGTGACCACCACAGTCTGTGGCACCCTGGATCTCATGGAAGGTGTTTTTGAAGTGGAAGGAAAGATTTTCTCATGCCACGACATGAAACAGTGGCACATCCACTTGCCAGGGATGAGCAGCATCCTGAGTGCAAAACTGAATAAAAAAAAAAATTATCAATAATCTCCAGCTTTTACTAAGTTTTTCTGGGAAACTGCTAATTCATCTTCATGTGCAAATGCCTTTTTAAAATAAGAAGTTGGAGGAGACAGAAATACTAAGAGGAGGGGCACAAGGGAGGTTTCTGGGAAAGCAGGAGGAATGTGGCACCTGGAGGGGTTTTGTCCACTTCTTTGGGATGAGCAGCCCATGGGAAAACACAGCAGCATAAAAAGTAAAATAACCTTATTTCTAAATTCATGGCAAATTAAAAAAGGATTCCTACTGCTCTCAGCAGGCTCCTTTATTCCTTTTTAGTTGCAGTTGATGGTTTTTCTCTTCTTAAAATAATTTTGTCTCCAGGTCTCAGTCTTGATGTGGGAACTTTAGGAAACAGATAAGCTTTCAAATATTTTTTTTAATCAATGCTTTAGCAAGCTAGAGTTGAAACAGCACTTAAATTCAGAGTGGTACTGGCAAAATAGAGAGGATGATCTTCACCAGGAGGGTTTGTATGTCGAGTTTGAGGCGACTGAGCTGCCTGAGCAGGAGAGGGAATTCACTGTACACAGCAAACTGTTATCCCCTACAATATAATATCTGGATTTGAAGCTGATATTTAAAGAGGGCACTTGCTTTACTTATGAGATTAAAGGCAAACGCTCTCTTTTAAAAATGAAGTCATGCTGTGTTTTGCACCTTTTGACACTTATTAACTCAGGTCATTAAAAAGAGGCTAATTAAAAAAGAATGTAAAACAAAAGAGTCATTTGTCTATCGCCGAGCTCGGTTCTTCATGTGCTCTGGCTGGAGGCAGTCTCTGTTTAAACCTTGGGTACAGAAAGCACTGGGAGCCACTGGGGCATGCTTGGAGCTTGTCATGGCTTTTGGCAACACTGTGGTCCGGCTCATTATGCACCTCATAAAGAAGAGAAGTCATTGTCATCAAAATTAACTGGAGCTGGAATTTACATTCGTGGAAATTTTGGTTTCACCACTGTCCTCTGGGGCCGGACAATAAAGGAAACCCTTTTCCCAGCTGCAGTTAAAGAAAGTGAAGTTCAATAAACGCTGAGTGCTTCGTTAAGGCGTTTCCGAAAGGGCTGCGCTGCGAGCACGTGACATTTTACAGCTGATGAGAATTTGGTGCAAGCAGCGTGTGAAGTTCACTGGTTTTTGGTGTGTGAGATGCGCTCAGCACATCCAAAATTGGCTTGTAGAGAGAACGGCCTCTTGTAACTGCTATTCATCCCAAAGAGGTTTCTGTTCTTCCAAAGGGAGACTTTGCTGGCAGGCAGCTTCTCTCCTATAGGATTCAAAAGTTGTTTTTTCATAGGAATAAACTTTCCTGATGCTAGTGAGGGAAACCTTATGAGGACTTCCAGGGATGTATGAGCAGGTTTGTGGGGTACCTTTACCAAAAGCCTGTGTTGTGCCGATTTGTCTGTTCTGAAGCTCATCCAAACTGAGCAAACTGGAGATGTTTTGAAGGCAGAGGTTTT